>CM077258.1:2302500-2690000 GCA_039654775.1 Spinibarbus caldwelli
TTTCAGTTAAAACCGATATTATGTTGCTTCTCTAATTTAACCTGAAAGTATAGCCGAAATCACAGCACAGCTCTTGTCTTTATCTTATGTATAGCCTATTTGATTTTATCAGACGATGGCTGGATTATAAATCAGGATTTTTGTGCAGATTAACATCTTGGAAGGGAGAGCTGATTATTTACTCCTACGCGTTTCAGTCACTATTTCATATTCATTCCGTTGTCTGACAACAGAAACAGTAAAATATATAAATGAAAACAGTTTTATTAAGAATTTAGCTGCATCAAAATACAGTATGTGGGCACAGAGAGGCAAACAAATGTAATAATAAATAATAAATGTACATTTTGCATGTTCAGAAGAAGTGAGATACCCTGTCATGCGGAAATGTAAACAGGTTTGTGTAAGTAAATTGCTCAGTGCAAAGAAAGAGAAGTAATGGGAACCTGGTATTTCTTTTTTCATGTGTTTAATAGACATGAGCAAGTTCTTTGAAACACATCTATGATCTTTGAAACATGTCTAGTCTTCAGGCTTTGTTAACTATGGTTTCACTAATAATAAACATATATTGCATAAAGAATCCATATTTGTCATTGCCCACGTTGATTAGAGTATTTAAAACATGAAAAGTATTCATTTAAGGTACATTTAGAACAGATAAAAATGTGTGATTAATTTGCGATTAATCGCGAGTTAACTCATGACAATCATACGATTAATCGCGATTAAATATTTTAATCGATTGACAGCCCTAGTTATTGATGAGTTAACCAATACTCTGCTAACAGCAATGTTATTTTAGTATCAGTAGTTTCCTTATTTTCAATGTTTTTATTTTTATAATATTCTTATCATTTTTCTTTCATTTTAATTTTGGTTGAAGTTTTACTAATTGGGGTTTTTTTTTTTTAAATGTCTATAATTTTTTATTTATTTCAGTTTTATTATTTTAGTACATTAAGTTAAACTAAACGAAAACGAAAAAAAAAATTGTTAAACTAATTTTTTTTTAACTTTAATAGCTATTTATTTATTAATTTAATTTAATTTAACTTAATTATGGTTTATTTTAATTATTTAATTTACTTTTATTTATTATTTTATTTATTTATTTATATTTAATTCTGTACATTCAGAATTTATATTTTATTTATTTATATTTATTTGTATTTCATATTTATATTATTTTTATGAAATATTTATATTTATCTAATTTATTTTATTTTATAGTTTAATTATTTTACTTTTGTTTATTTATTTTCATGCATTTATTTTATTTATTTTTTATTTACATCTTTTAAAGAACATGAGTTGTATTGCCCATGCAAAACTCATTGCCACAATGATAGGGTGTTCTGAATGGTTGCTAGGGTGTTGCTAGGTATTTTCTTCCTGTCTAGCATGAAAGGAGTCCTTCACCTTTGTGATCTTCTGGTCTCTAGATATGGCTTAAGTCCTTTAACGTACTTCTGTGAGATTTTTTTAATCTGTTTTTTGGTCCAACAGCTGAAAACAGTGCATCTGATGACTTGAAGTAAAGCACCAGCTTACCTCAGCTCAACATAATCAGCAGGTTTGGATTGTAGTCTCTCACCCAGTTCATGTTCCGGATCTGAGTTGAGAGAGATTTGCAGCACATTCTCCAGTGGAACTCGATCCAGAGTTCTGAGATGTGATGAGAGCCGTTGTGTTCATCAGAGCGAGCTGTGATCATGTGGTAGTTTATTGTTAGTGGGACGTGAGTATTTAAACTGACGAGCAGCTCTTGGCCAGAATTCATTGCATTGTGGGTCGTCAGAAATCTGGAATGAAACGTATCAGTGTCTGGCTGTCAAAATGAGCATTTACTCTCATGTTTGCCAAGTCCCAGGCGAACACTGCGGAGGTGCTGGAAGAGCCGGAGGATGCTGGGAGTTTTCACAAAAGAGCCCAGAAGGGCTTTTTGTCCATCCTGAACCTTAAATCCAAGCATGAAATCGCTGCCATGCTAAAGATGGTGCTGTGTTACAATACTGAGCATGGAGTGTGACAGTGAGGAGCGTCATGGGGTTTTACTCTTGTTTTAAAGACTCGTCAGGGCAGAAAAAGGCACCTTAATTAACAGGAAACAGACTGATGTATTGTACAATAAAACCGCTGTGTTTGTGGAGCTGCTTCAGCACAGCCCGCCGTGAGCGCCTTTATTCACTGTCTGTGAGCGCTCTGTGAGAGACTGGTTTTGTTTTGAGACTTTTTTTCTTTAATTGTCTGTAATGGTGTTTGTTCATTTTAAGTCTTCTTAATTTAAAAAGGGTCATTCTAAACATTTGTGGCATTTATGTTTTTCCATATATAATGTTAAGGTTTCTTGCATAAATAACACCATAAAAAACAGTCAATTTAAATAGCAATTAATTTAGTTTTTGACCATTTTTTTTATCCTCATTGACACTTTGAATTAGACTATTTATATATAAATATACATGTAGTATTATTATTATTATTATTATATCCAAACTTATTTAAATGCATATATATATATATATATATATATATATATATATATATATATATATATAATTACATTCATTATGTAGCTATATTTATTTTATATTTTATATATATATATATATATATATATATATATATTTTTTTTTTTTAAATATTATCATCATTTTTTATATTTTAAGTTTTAATATTAATTTGTAATATGTTAATGATTTTTGAATAATGTATAAATACATTTTAAATATATAACATACTGCATTGAAATCTGTTGAATTGTGATGTATCATAATGTGCATCGTTTAGTTTTTTACAAGCAGTAATTACTGTAGTTAATTTTCAGTAAATAGTCTGTGTGGACTGGGTAGAGAGTTGTGAATGTGGGATTATGTCACAGTAAATGAGGCTCTTTTGTTATAAAACGGCAGGAAAACCCTGTTTTGCACGACAGATAGATACTGAATATATAAATGTTGACAGAAACCAAATCTTTACGCTGGTTTAAGTTTTTGTCAGTCTGTTTTATTGCTGTTCATCTGAAACTCTGCTCGTGTCGTGAGGAAGGACGGGCCGTAATATAAGCCACCCCTAAACCTGATCGCCCACTGTGTGTGAGATTTATTTATATTCAGAGAGAAACTGAAGATTCCAAACACACACACACACACGCACACACACGCACACACACACACAGTGTTAATGATCCCCACGACGGCACACACTCGACCACACACACGCATGATGACCACCACTCACTGAAAACAATCTAGTCTTGTCAAGGTTAAAGGCTTTCTCTCAGCACCTGTGTTTGGACATCACAGTCCAGACTCCCGCTTCTGATCTCTGCCGTCGGGGAATATTTATAACCTGTGAATATCTAAGTTCAGTTCCTGCCTTATTCTCACTTTGCTCTGTTTTACAGATAGTGTTCCTCTTCTGAAGAACTTTCATGCTGTATTTCAGTCATTAGTAGCTTAGTAGGAATTTAAAAGTTCTTTTGTAGAATCATAGGAATTTAAAGGTTTTTAATGATATCATAGGATCTTAAAGATTTTTAAAAATCTTTTTTAAAAATCTTTAAGAATTTTAAAAACTTAAAGGTTCTTTGTGGAATTTTGGCAACTTAAAGGTTTGTTTATGACATCTTAGGAACTTAAAGGTTCTTTTATGGAATTTTAGGAACTTAAAGGTTCTTTTATGGAATTTTAGGAACTTAAAGGTTCTTTTATGGAATTTTAGAAACTTAAAGGTTCTTTTATGGAATTTTAGGAACTTAAAGGTTCTTTCATGGCATTAAATATTATTTTATGGCAATACAGCTTCATTTATAACATTGTAGGAACTTAAAGTTTCTTTATCATTGTAGGAACTTATGTTTTCTTAAAGCATTAAAAAGGTTCTTTTAGAAATCTCATGTCATCAGTCTGTAAAACCCTTTTTGGAAGCTTTATTTTTAAGAGTTTAGACACGCAGATGTTGAAAATGAAGTTTTTCATTTGACTCTTTTGATGGAGCAGCAGAGGTAGTCATTATATTTTACAGCGCAGTGACATGAGTGTGTGTGTGTGTTTATCCTCTTAAATGCACCTCACTTTCCTCACATGTCATTTGTGCTCGGTCCTGCAGCTCGTGAAGAGCGTGTGTATTATAAAGGTCTCCGTAGCTCTGCCTAAATATACATTTTTACAGGGACTGACCCTTCATCGGGCTTTGGTGTGGTCTCGTCAGCGCTGCACAGATGGACGGCTGTAATTACATGTGAAGCTGCTATTTTCTGTCCTTTGAATTGGGTTTCCATTACCTACAGTTTCTGTCCTGAAGTTAAGGCATGACCGTAGCTGTGCTGCAGCTAGTTTTATTTAGAAGGATATTCTAAAGTGTTTTGCAGCTTCATATACTGTACATAGAGTGGCCCCAAAAAGTATTTAGATGCTTAAAATGTCTTAAAATGTTAATGCATTTATCATTGTTTCTTCCTGTGGTTTATGTGAACTGTTAGATGGTTTAACAAGTGTTTTTTGTAGTTTGGTTGTACGTGGGCATTAATTGCACGCTGCCGCTCCGCAGGGCCGTGATGTCATGAAAGGTTCATCACATCTGATGCCAAACCACCACAGTATTTCTGGGGAGTTCTGTCAGTAACCGTATTCTGCTGCGGTTACAGGACTGTTCATGTGCAGATTGGTAGCAGACATGTTTCTGTGTGATTTAAAGTCAACATGCAATTGCATGCAAAATGCAAGTGCATTTGCAACCCATTTTACTTCAGTAATGTGAATGCATTTTTGATCCAATCAAATCCCGATACAGCATAACACTAGTCCCTGTCCTACTTTTTCCTTGCATATTTTTCCATTTTGCTCAGAAGTGCATCACCTTACTGGACTTAGATGCATTATACAGTATACATAACATTATTTCACCTGAATGCCAAAAGACATTTTTTACCAAATATATGGAAAATAACTTTTTGTAAATAATAGATGCCACAATTACATAATTACAATTATAATTACAATAATGATTACAATTATGTTTTTATTTTATATATATACACACACACACACAGACACACACATACATACATTAATATATATATATATATATATATATATATATATATATATATATATATATATATGCAATTATTTTTATTATTTATAATAAATTAATTATTTTTTTAATTCAGTAAGTCCATTTAATGATAAATAAATGTATACAAATGTGGTTATATAATTATTATATATTATATATAATTGTTATATATGTAATTTGATCTAAATTATGTATTTATAAATTGTATGTATGTACTGCCATTATTTCTTCAAAGTTGGACATTACTGTAAATGCACAAAGTAGTAGTATTTTTCTTTCCTTTTTTAAAACTTATTTATTTATTATAAGACGTGTTGATGGTGAAAGACAAATTCTCAGATTTTTGGAAAGGAGAAACAGGGGCCTAAAGAGCAAACCGCAGTCACACACGCACACACGGGCTCTTGAAGCATGAGAGGCTGCAGAGAAAGAGAGGGATTGTGGGAGCTGTCAGCAGGCATAGTGGGAAAGCTGATTCTGGCAGAAAAGCGTTGTGGGTCGGCAGAGAGTGGCATCGATGGCTGTGCCAGAGCGAGAGGAGGGACACAGTTGGCAGGCGCTGAATGTTTGAGAGCGGACACATGCTTGCCCAGCTGGCAGGATGCCACCCTTTAAACCCAGCCTGCGTTTCTGAGGCTGTGCGTGCGGCGGACGCCAAACAGGTGCTGCACATACTGCAGGCATCAAGAGCATTAATACAGGAAAAGAGGGCTGTGTTTGAAATAGCATGCTGCCATACTGCTCATCAAATACTGCTCATCAAATTTCAGAAGTTGAGATTTATACACAAAACAGTGCTGAAAATGCAAAATAACTGTATGCAACATGCAGAATTGTCTCACGACCTCCCTACCTTGCATGTGAAATCACTGCATACTGTTTTGCATACTATTTTTAAAAATAGTAGGTGGTATGCAACATACTGTACTGTGTAATGTGCAGTATTACATTCTAGACATTATCATTATTTCATCAGAATGCCAACACATTATATATATATAGAGAGAGAGAGAGAGTATATTATAAATAAATTATGCATGCATATATATAATGCATATATTATAACATTTATGAATTATGCATTTATATTATTTACAACCATTAAGTTATAGGTTTACATTATTATAAATTTTATATATATTTTGATGTTATAAATATATTATGATATATTTTTATTATGCATATACATTTATAATAGAATCTTATGTACGTTATTATAAAATTTTAACAGTACATTTGTATTTTATTATGTAATATTTGTATATTATATAGAAATATATTATTTATTATTATATATAAATACAAATATATAATATGATGATATTATAAATTATATATAAAGATAATTACTTTACAATGGTTGAATATATTTAAAATATTTAACTTCTATACACATGCAAATATGTGTGTAAATTTTATACAATAAAATTATATTATCACATTATTAAATTATGTATTATGTTATGAATGAATATGTAATTTGAAAAAAAAAATAATTGTGTATATTTACAGTATATGTAAAATACATCATTCTTTACACATTGTATATATAGATATGTTTGTGTGTATTTATAAAGTAGATATAATTTTTTTAAGAAAAAAAACTGAGTACGTGTTTTGTAATCTTTTTATATTCACATCCACATTCATTTTACTCATTCTAGAAAATGCCATGCAAATGAATTTGCATACTATGTTTTTCCATACACAGTGTTTCAGTCCCCTACTCATTTTAACGGATTAGGATCAGGGTAGAACTGACTCAGTGTTCAACTAATCAGGTCTGACATGTGAATGAAGCTTTCTGGGAAAGTGCCGTGTGTGAGAGGCCACATCATGCGTGCGCGCACACACACTCAGGCCCAGTCTTTGTTGATTGTTTACTGTGTGTGTAATTCTCTCTTCACACACACAACAGGCTCTTTGTATTGGCGTGAGCTCCTTCAGCAGACCCTCGTGTTGGTGACTTTGGCTTCGACAGCACATTTCTGTACATTAAGGGTCATTGGTAGCGTGTGTGTGTGTTTGTTTCCACCCCGAGGCAGTAAAAACTCATCTGTGATTGTTATTTTACAGTGTTGATTTCCAATGCATCATTCACTGGTGTTGATGTCATGGAGGGTCAGTCATGCCGCTTTGATTTCATTTGGGTTTCTGTCCAAACATTTTTTTTTTTTCTTTTCTGTAGATATCTGATGGTTTCTGGCACCAAAAACAGTCAGGATTTAATTTGTCATGATCAGTTTCCACCTTCTATCTGACCCTTCCATCATGTCAACCAGTGTTATGTTGTCTATGCTCATTCACTACAATAGTAAAATTAAGATAAAATCAGTTGAAATTAAATACTTTTTCTGAAGAAATTCATTGATATTTGGAATGGAAATGTATAAAAAATTTATAATTATTTCAAGAATGTAAAGTAAAATAATAATAATAATAATAATAATAATAATAATAATAATAATAATATTGCACTGTTAGGACTGCTACAACTGCATATAATATGGTTAAAAATACACAATGAAGGCCAGAACCTAAACACTGAGTTGGATTTGATGTTACAGTCATTTCTAAATATAAAAGTTATTTAAATATAGAATAAATGAAATGCAAAGCAAAATTGTATTATTTTATTTTTTATTTTATTATTTTGTTTTTATTAATATTTTATTTTATTATTATTATGTATTATTATATTTTATTATTGAACAGTTATCATCAGGCAGTGTTTTCATAAGTTATCTAGGTTATTGATCTTGAACAGTGATTTTATTTATTTATTTTTTTATTTTATTTTATTTAAAATGATCAGTCAGAAGAACAGTCAGTTTTCCAGTGATGTTCCACTTTAAAAAGCACTGTGTATTTTTTTGGTTTCTTGTTAAATCTATGTTCTAAGGATGCGATAAGTTTCCTCTCTCATGTTATAAGTTTTTCTCTCTCCGATCAGAATGAATGAAATGAAACAGATGTATCTGAAGAGCCGATATAAGCTGCGCATTGAAGTTTGCAGTCTGTCTTTGCTTAGGGCCGTTTAGTGTTTCCTGTGATCTTCACGTTGAAATGATGTTCCGTTGAGTTTCCTGTGTCTTATTATTACATTCCGCTTTCTTCACTCCATTTGTTTTCTTTCTGTCTTTGAATCTCTCTGCACTTTTACTCCACAGAACAATAAAGTGCTGCACGTATGGAAATCATTTCTAGGAATCTGAAAAAGCTTTTGCTGAACACCTGCCGAGCAACATATCAGCTACCAATACTAATGCATTTCATTTTAATATATTTAAGATCAGAGAGAAGTGTTATCCTGCTTTTATGGTTTTAATTTTTATATAGGCCTATATGTCAGTGTGTAAAATGTTTGTAAAAATAACAAATATTATATAAAAATAGCTGTGTGTGTGTAAGAATAACAAAGTTAAGGAAAATTTTCAAAATTAACAATATATTTTAAAAATGTTAAACATAAATACAAAATATATAAAATAAATACAGTGGTGTGAAAAATTGTTGGCCCCCTTCCTGATTTTTTTTTTTTTTTTTTTTTGCATGTTTATCACACTTTAATGTTTCAGATCATCAAACAAATTTAAATATTAATCAAAGATAACACAAGTAAACACAACATACAGTTTTTAGTTCAAACACTTTTTCACACAGGGCCATGTGGGTTTGGATTTTGTTTTCCCTTCATAAAAAAACAATCTTCATTTAAAAACTGCATGTTGTGTTTACTTGTGTTATATTTGATTAATATTTACATTTGTTTGATGATCTGAAACATTAAAGTGTGACAAACATGCAAAAAAAAAAAAAATCAGGAAGGGGGCAAACAATTTTTCACACCACTGTATATTTTTTTTAAATGTGTAAAGTTCAAGATTCAGAAGGCCAAGTGAAATGTGTTTAAAATTAGCAGATGTCTTGAAATATTTAAAATAAAAATAAAATACAGTAAAAATAAATACAAAATATAAAAAATATATATATTATATATTTTATATATTATAATATATATATATATATATATATATATATATATATATATATAATATTAAAATGTGTAAAGTTCAAGATACTCAGTCAAGTACAATGTGTTTAAAATAAAAATGGTAAATAAAAAATAATAAAATGTGAATAAAATACATGAAAGTAAATAAATATATACAATACATTTTTAAATATAAATATATTTTTAAATGTGTAAGGTTCAAGATTCACAGTCAAGTAAAATGTTTTTGAAATTAAACAAATATATTGAAAAATAATTTAATTAAAATAAAATGCATATCAATAAAAATAAAATAAATAGAAAATATTTTTTTAATATATAAAGTTCAATATTCACAAAGTAAAATGAGTTTAAAATACATATGTATTGAATAAAAAATGAAATGCATTTAAAACAAATTTTAAAAAAATTAAATACAAGATCCACAAAATCCAGCTTTAATTATGTTTCAGAGCTGCTTTTGTCAACCAGTGATTCCTTATTGACTGATTTTGAATTGTAATGACACGTTGCAGCATGACTAGTCGACCATCACTATTACTATTGCTCACACTCAGTGATTTCAGCAGTCTAATAATAAAGTATTGAACTGGTCCATAACCCATCAGCAACCTCCTATAAACAAACACCCGAGCATAATGACGGGAAGATTTACATAGGCAAAAGTCGCTCATGTGTTTAAAAAATGCAAAAATCCAGTTTTCCGTGTCTCTGTAAGCAGATACAGACCATGTATCTGAAGTGACAGATCGGCGTGGAAAATCTCAAGACTCTAAATCTGGGTTGTCATGGAAACCATTATGTCAGGTGTCATTTTTCTGTCCCGAGGGTTCGCTGTGGTTTGTTGAGCTCATGATGCCTCTATATTACCCATCCCGGTTTCACCTCCCTGTGGGCGCAGATATCAGATCAGGGGAATTCCTGCAAAACCAGCAGGTCCCAAACCAGCTTCCAGTCATCATCAGGCACTGATGTCACTAATTACTGGTGGTTTCTGTGTTTCTCGAGCACCTGAATCTCAAGTGTTTTTAGCACACGGGACAGTAATCTCATGCTCTGCTAACAGGCCGCCGCTGTCGCTGATAGAGGATGTTTGGGCTTTCTCTCACTCACTGATGCTAATTTTGGTCGCTTGTCATCGCGTTTCTCTTCTCTCCTTCCAAGAGAGGCTGTTTGGCCTGAAGCTGCGGTCATTCGATATGAGCGTTACGTAAACACCGCTTAACTGCTCTTTACTCACAGCAAAGTACTATGAATGAATACAAATACTACAGTTTACTCAGAAAGACACGATATTGGAAAAACTTCTGCAATATATATTTAAAAAAAAAAAAAAAAAAAAAACTGAAATTTTCACCAGATGACCTAAATATAAATAGAAAATAATTTTTAAAAAGCTGAAAGATGAAAATTTACTCTGCAGTCCATTCTTTTAGGGCT
Organism: Spinibarbus caldwelli; assembly: GCA_039654775.1. NCBI lineage: Eukaryota > Metazoa > Chordata > Actinopteri > Cypriniformes > Cyprinidae > Spinibarbus > Spinibarbus caldwelli. The sequence goes on from CM077258.1 coordinate 2,313,038, forward strand.
GAACAATTGAGAACAACATGTAGTTATATTTATAAGTTATTTTTGCTATAAGAACCAAATTAAAACTATTTCAGTAACTATCAAGTGAACAGAGTTTTAAAAAATTGTCTCACCGTTTTTGACACATTCGATATGATTAAAATAATGTTAATTATGATGTTAACTGTGATTATTATTAGCCTAAATAAAATATTAAACAAAATAAGAAATATAATTTAATATATTTTATTTATTTTTTAAATTGTAAATCAGTTTCTATCAGTGATACTATCTGATTATCTGATTCTTATTATTTTCAATTTTAAATATTAATTGGGTTCATTTTGTACCTTCCATACTGAGGATTAATTTCTGATACATGTAATATTAATACTTACTGTTTATTGTTATCGATGGTTTTCTGTTATGAAAAGCAAAAATAAAGATTAATACGCACACACACACACTGTAAATAGGGGTGACCCTGAATAGTCGAAGATTCGATGCTTCGATAGGAGGAGCCTGATTCGACTACCAATCTCACAGTCGAATATTCACGGGGTGTTATGATCATGCCATTTTGACTGTATATGGGGGTGCTCAAATGTCTGATTTCACATAGAACAACCGGTTTTCTCCCTATAAGTTGATATACAGCCTATTAAGATAATGCTGTAAATAAGAATCTGAAAAGAAAGAAACTTTAAATAAATATTTTAACGTGCATGAATAAATCCAACCACCCCATGTAGATTTAAGTTTCACTTTCTATAATCCGTGACCGACATAGAAGCATCTTGGCGGAAAGGATTTAAAACTTTAACAAGACTCAAACTGACACAGACAGAGTGAAAGACTGCATTTTTCTGATCAGGTAGGGTACAAGTGATTTCAAAACATTTCAGCCAGTTTATAAATATTATTTTATCTCGTATAAGATGCATTTGGTTGAGTTACACTGCAGTAAAACGCTTCTACGGTGATTATCTCTTCAGCGCGCAGCGCGAGCAGGACAAACAACAATGCAGAATATTAATAACTATGACTGGGACTGTCATATATATATACACATATACACAGTATATATATATATTATAATGAGAACACTATTATTATAAAACGCTGTGAATAAATTACAAGACTAATATTTTATATTATATACAAATTGCAATGCTAATGATTTATATTCATTTCTTTGTTTTCATATGTTAAGTAATGGTGCTTTTATTTTGGCGGATTTCCATTGATCAAATAAATGTAAATAAATGAAGACAGTGCTGCACTTCACTCTTAAACATGAAGCACTTATATTTATTAAATTACATCATAGCCTTTGCGATTTGATAATCATATTGCAGCCCAAATTCTGTCATCTTTGGATCAATAATGATTTAAGTATTTTAATATAATATTTTAATACTCTGAAGTACCATTTTAATACCATAGTGCATGAATATGGTAATTATAAAGCACCAAGGTATCGTCTTTCAAGTTCATTGTGCGGAAATGAGCAGTATGAATATGATATGTATATTCAATCTTTTGTTGTGTAAGAAGTGAACTGTGATGTCATATTTAATAAAACCTGTTGGATGACTAAACGACACGTGTTAAGGTCATTGCACACTAGAGTCCGAAATTTTTGCGTGCGTTTTTCTGTTTTTTTCGTATTCCTCATCCTTTCCTATCAAAATGCATGCTTCGGATGTGAAAACCCAGAAAATCGAACCTGATCCAAAAAATTTTATGACGGACGAAAGTTTCGGAGGCAGTGTGCAAACTTGATTGGCACAACGTGAGGTCGTATTTATTTTTTAACGTGCGAAACTTTCAGATGAAAATTTCGGACTCAGTGTGCAATGGCCTTTAGTGTGATCATGCATGATTCCTTCATGCGATCAGCTTCTTCATGTTCAGTTGTGGTTTGTTGTATCAGAATGTGTCAGCGAAGCGCGTAGATCGACTGACAGCCGTCTTCTCTTTATTTCTGTCTGTCGCTCTCACAGAGGAAACATCACGCTGCCAAAGATCCCGGAGTCTAACATGGCTCTGAGCGTGTTAGGTGTGTTTCTGGGATTGCTTCTGGAAGTTTCCACACACGGACCCTCCAGCGTTCCCAGAAGCTCATGGAGCCACGATGGTGAGTGAAGGGTTAAAGTTTCTCGTCAAAAATGAAACCTCTGCAGGTGTCACGTGTTTGCTGATACTATTTGTGATAAAAACACCACGTCTAACTTTCTGTGCTTATAAAACATGCTTCTGAATTGTTTAAATATATTATTTTTTAACATTGATAATAAATCAGCATATCAAAATGATTTCTGAAGGATCATGTGACACTGAAGACTGGAGTAATGATGCTGGAAATTCAGCTTTGATCACAGAAATAAATTACATTTTAACAGATATTCACATAGAAAACAGCTATTTTAAACTGTAAAAATATTTCACATTTTTACTGTATTTTATCAAATTAATCCATTTTTTAAAAATCTTACTGATAGCAAACATTTGAACAGTAATATATACAGTTTTTTCTTAAATGAATGCTTTTATTCAGCAATGAAGCTGAATAAAGTTTGAATAAAGTAATAAGTTACAGTAAATATATTTAACTTTTCTATTTTAGGTAAAAGCTGTTCTTTTTACCATGGTTTCTGCAAAATATTCAGCAGCACAACTGTTTTCAACATTGATAATCAGAAATGTTTCTTGAACAGCAAATCAGTATATTACATTTACATTTACATTTAGTCATTTTGCAGACGCTTTTATCCAAAGCGACTTACAATTGGGGAATACATAAAGCGATTCATCTTGAAGAGGCAATCAGAATGATTTCTGAAGGATCATGTGACGCTGAAGACTGGAGTAAATTCAGCTTTGATCACAGGAATAAAATAATAATTTTAACATATATTCACATAGAAAACACTTATTTTAAATTGTAATAATATATCACATTATTACTGTTTTTACTGTATTTTTGTTCCAATAAATGCAGCCTTGATGAGCGTAAAAGTCCTCTTTCAAAAACATTTATAAAACAACCCTAAATTTTTGTACAGTATATAGTAGAGTTCAGAAGCACGTTTCAGCAGCACAGGAAGTCATGTGTGGTGATTTTGACACACACGTGGCGCTTGCAGGCGTCCCGTAAGGGCTTTGGTTTTCAGCGTCTGTTGGGTCTCTGAACACTGGCAACCTGAGAACTGCAACACACACACACACACACATATGACCGGCAGCCAAACACAAACTGAAGTGTGCCAGTGACACATAAATCATCATCTATGAATGCACACGCTCAAATATACAAATATACTACATGTAGTATATAAATAAAATTTACTAAGCCTTAAGTGTTCACGATCCACAACCATTGCTTTTTGGGTTGGTCATTTGTTTGCTCCAGAAGAGGCTCTTTAGCTTGTTTACTTTCTTAATACGTGAAATTTAATGCGGATTAATGTTAATTTAATGGCAATAATAACAGAAAAGGTTTTAAAAGAAGCATTAACATTGGTGTATGTGGCAATGCTGTAATGTCATAGTAGAAACTTCTTTTGCTGAGCCGAATCTGAATTACAAACACCGTTTGGATAGAGATGTTAGAGTTTTATTGTGCTGAAGATGAAATGAATGACTCATGAGTTTGACCGCTGCTTTATTCGGAGCAGTAAATCATCTGCTGCTGCTTTCATAGTTCAGGATCTCCTCTGGAAGAGATTCGACCTCAACCAGCTGGAGAATTCTATTTTTACTGCTCAAAATACTCTTGAAAGTTTATTTCATTTCATGTATTCATTTAGCAGACAGAAAGAGAAGCAAATATTCCAGATCTATAAATTATCTTTGTGCTTCTTCAAAAAATGTTCCACATCTCTATAAATATGGAAAGATTTGGAATAACATTTGGAATCAAAATTTGGAATAATTAAGATTATTTAATGTTTTAAAAGAAGTCTCTTCTACTCACCAACGCTGCGTTTATAAAATACAGTAAAAATTGTGAAATATTATTGCAATTTAAAATAGCTGTTTTCTATCTGAATATATTGTAAAATGTAATTTATTGCTGTGATCAAAGCTGAATTTTCATTATCATTACTCCAGTCTTCAGTGTCACATGATTCTTCAGAAATCATCCTTATGCTAATTTGCTGCTCAAGAAACATTTCTGATTATTATCAATGTTGAAAACAGGTGTGCTGCCCAATATTTTTTGTAGAAACTTTTTGGGGGAGATTCTTTGATGAAAAGAAAGTTCAAAAGAACAGCATTTACTTGAAATAGAAATATTTTGTAACATTATAAATGTTTTTATTGTCACTTTTGATCAATTTAAAGCATCCTTGTTGAATAAAAGTATTAATTTCTCTTTTTTAAATCTTACTTCAAATGTTTGAGTGGTTGTACATTACAGTTTATACAAAAATATTGGGCAGCACATCTGTTTTCAGCATTGATGATAATCAATGTAAATCAATGTTTCTTAGGCAGCAAATCAGCATATTAAAATGATTTCTGAAGGATCATGTGACACTGAAGACTGGAGTAATGATGCTGAAAATTCAGATTTGATCACAGCAATAAATTACATTTTAGCAGATATTCACATAGAAAACATTTATTTTTAATTATAATAATATTTCAAAATTTTTACTGTATTTTGAATCAAATAAATACAACCTTGGCGAGCAGAAGAGACTTCTTTCCAAAACATTAAAAATCTTACAATCTGAACTATATTCTTCAGATTCCTTTTGTGGATATTTTTCTCTTTGAATTTTCAGTTGTGTCTGATTTACCCACAAACCCCGTCTGATGTGCGCTGATCTGTGTGTTTGTGTAGATGTGAATCTGCTGGAGTTCTGGGAGCCGGATGTGTTCAACTACACGACTCTCCTGCTGAGCGAGGAGCGCGGCGTGCTGTATGTCGGCGCTCGAGAGGCCGTCTACCAGCTCAACATGAGCAACGTGTCAATCAAGAGCAACCAGGTGAGAATGATTCCAGCCGTCTGATTCCTAATACAGCTGAAGTGTCTTTTAAAGACTCACGCACAGCGATGTTTTCTCCGCATGTGATGTTGTATTGACTCTGTTCTCTCAGCTGCTGTGGAAAGTTCCAGAGAACGACATGTCCATGTGTATTTTAAAGGGGAAATCTAAAGAGGTAATGTGGAAAAATACTCAAAGTGACCTTAATCTGGATATTCTATCACTGACGGTGAATTCTTTGTAAATATTTGTGTTTTTAATCTGTAACTGAAATGGTTTTTTGTCCTCGTGTGACAGACGGACTGTCGAAACTACATTCGAGTTTTGCAAGCGCTGGATGAAGACACTCTGTATGTTTGTGGGACTCATGCGTTTCAGCCCCTCTGTGATTATCTGGTGTGTACAAGCCTTAGTATTGACTTCATGAACCTTTAAATCATTTCAAGTGTCACCCAAACTTGCCGACAAACACTCATCTTTATAAGATTGCGTTCACTGTTTCAGCTGCTTCAGTTAGGGAAGCATTTTCAATACGTTTTTCAGTACAGTGATTTAAATCCTGAACTGAAGCAACCAGCTCCCAGATAAATTACATTATAACATTTCAAATAACATTTGATGCAAAGTCAAATACAAAGTGTTTAAAAAAAAAAAAAAAAAAAAAGCATTTGTGAACTTTTTGCATTAAGCCGAATAACAATCAAATCACCCAAAGCAATAATAACACTGAAAATTCAGCTGTTAAATACAGGTTTGTTTGTTTTTTAAATAAAGTTTAAATGACACTGATTCATGACTTCTGCAAAAGAATATATAATCATTTAACATCTGAGCTAAAAAACACTTCTGTATGATCCAGTGTTATTTTAACATTTTATATATATATATATATATATATATATATATATATATATATATATATATATATATATATGCTATTATAATATTCATTTAATATTTTGCATTTATTTATATATTTATTTGTTATTTTTATGACTTTTTTCAAATATTTGTATTTTTATTTTAATAATTTTAGTATTTCAGCTTACACTTGTTTGTTATTTGCCAAGGCAGTGTTTTAAAATTTGAGCTAATTTTTTTTTACAAGTTTTATTTATTTATTTAGTTAGTTAGTTAGTTAATTAGTTAGTTATAGTAAATATTTAATTTAAATTTATTTTTTTTTTAACAGTTTTTAAGTTCTGGTTTTAGTTGACAATAACAACACTGCTTAGATTTTTACATTTAGGAGCTAGTTGTTCCACAACACAAACGCTTTGTTAGCAATTTCAAACTATGTGACATTTTGGTTTGTCTCTATAGTGTCAAAACTTCCCTGATATATTGATAACAGTGGCTCTGTTACTACCTTTCTGAAAATTAATACTGTTGCCACAAAGTCGGATTGCGGGTTCATGTAACTCTGTAATCTGAACTTTATATCTGCTCTATTTCTTACTTTGCTTTTACGTTATAATAAAACTCAAAAGTCTTTGAGATGCATCTTCATCTATCTCTCACGGTCTTGTTTCTCTTCAGTCGCTGCAGAGTTTCCGTTTGCAGGACAGAGCAGAGGACGGCCGGGGGAAATGCTCCTTCGACCCGGCCCAGAGCTTCACCACCGTGATGGTTGGTGAGTTAACGCATTAAAGCACATCTGCAGGAAGTCTCAGTGTTTGTCTGCTGTATTTAGTACTGACTGGTTGACTGGCTGTTTGTTGTTTAGATGGTGAGTTGTACTCGGGAACGGCGTATAACTTCCTGGGCAGCGAGCCCATCATCTCCAGATCTTCTCTGTCTCAGAGTTTACTGCGCACAGAGTATTCAACGTCCTGGCTCAACGGTACGACATTAATGAGTCCACTGCAGTATAAAACAATACAGTGCACATATGAATATATAAGTATGCAGCGAGAACAGTTTGATGTCGACACACATTTACACTCAAAGTCCATCCAGACCATTTAATAAAGCAAAAACAACATCAAAATCATCAGCATTATGAATTCAGTTATTGTTATTGAAAACCAAAACTATTAAAAAAAAAACTTGTTAATTAAAATAAAGATTGTTAAAACTTGTTAATTAAAATAAATAAAAATTTAGAAATGTTGCCTTGGCTACAAACTGAAATATGTTTGTTGATACACTGGAACTACTAAATTGAAATAAATTAAATGTAAATAATAATATATATATAAAAAAAAAACTAATACAAATGACAAAAGCACATAAAATTAGTAACAAAAATGTTTATATATAAAACTAATATTAAAATGAAAAACTGAAAATATAAAAATAAAAGCTAATTCAAAATATTAATAAAAACTATATATACATATATAGTTATACATACACACACACACACACATATTCATATACACACACACACACACACACACATATATATATATATATATACATACATATACACACACATATATATATAGTACTAAGATATTCATATAAACAACAAAACACATAACAAAATTACACAACAAAATCAAGTATTAATATTAGTTTTACTAAACCTAATATTAAACAAAAAATATAGGAATAAAAGCTAATTCAAAATATTAGTAAACTATAATAGTGTGTAAATAATGGATAAATATTATTTGCATATGAATTTTTTAATGCAGAAAAAATGGCAAAAGCACATTACAAAATTTATAATGTTTTTATTAATATTAGTAGTAATAATATTAAAAAAAACTGAAAAATATGAAATTAAAAGCTAATTCAAAACCTTTATATAAACTGTAATAGTGTATAAATAATAAAAACATTATTATATTTAACTAATAAAAATGACGGAAGCACATAACAAAATTACTGAAAATGTATTTTACTAGTATTAATAAGTAGAAAAATCTTGCGTAATAACTTGTGTTTGTTTGCTGGTTTTTATTGTATTTGTTGTATTTTTTAAATTGTTTTTGCCATGAAAATAGCCTAAGATGCTGACATGGCATTAAAAAAATATATACTACTACTACTAGTATTAAAAGATAATATTAAAATTAAAACTATGAAATGAAATACGAAAGCAAATTCAAAATGTCAATACAACTGTAAAAGTGTATAAATAACTAATAAAATGATGAAAGCATGTAACATTTCTTAGAAAAATAGTATTAATGAAACTAATATTAAAACTAAAACTAAAAGCTGTAATATAAACTATAATCTCATATAAATAATTCTGTAATAGCGCAGCTCAGTTGTGACTCAGCGACTCTGTTCTGTGTTCAGAGCCCAGTTTCGTCTTCGCTGATGTGATCCGAGAAGGGAAGAACAGCCCGGATGGAGACGACGATAAGATCTACTACTTCTTCACGGAGGTGTCGGTGGAGTACGAGTTCTTCGGGAAGCTGCTGATCCCTAGAATCGCTCGCGTTTGTAAGGTGAGATCCGCCCAAACCAGCGCTGTGTCCTGACTCCAATTACTGTTGTTTCTCACACACACACAAGCAGTTTCATGTCGTTTGACAGAGTTGTGTTTTCATTAAGGGCAGAAAAATGATCTTGTTCCTGGAAATTTGTTTCTGCAGGGTTGGGGTTTTTTTCTCCAGTAAAAAACAAACGTAACAAACTTCCCTCTTCGTCACCTTTGACAGCTCTCATCTATATCTGATTTCTATCTCACTTTCTGTTTTTCGTTCTTGCTTTATCTTTCAACATCTTGCTTGTAGTTTACTGCTAGAGAGTCAACATTTTTTGTTCATGTATAATCAGGGTGCGAATGTGACCATGCAATCATATTGATGTTTATTCTGGGACAGTCTAGAAGCTTTTATAAAAATAAAAGCTAATTCTATATATATATATATATATATATATATATATATATATATATATATATATATATATTATATATATATATATATATATATATATATATATATTAGTGTATAAATAATGCTAAACTATTAATGTTAAAATAATATTAATATTTAATGTTAAAATAATATTAATATTAACATACTAAAACTAATAAAACTAACAAAACTGCATAACAAAATTACTTTAAAAAAAGTATTAATAAACATAGTATTAAAATGAGAACTGAAAATATAAAAAATCAAAGCTTACTGAAAATGTTAATAAAAACTGTATTAATTACTAAAATATTGATGTTTAAAAAACAAAAACTAATAAAATCACAAAAGCACATAATTAAAAATATCATTAGTAGTAGTATTAATAAACCTAAAATTAAAGCTGTAAATATAAATATATAAGCTAATTCAAAATGGTAATAAAACTGATTATAAATAATACTAAAATATTAATATTGAACAAACAAAGACTACAATTATAAAACCACATAAATTCTAAACAAATTAGTATTAGTATTAATAAACTAATATTAAAATGAATTCTGAAAAATATAAAAATAAAATATTTAAATATTCTAAATATTAATATAAATTATATTAATGTTTAAATAAATACTAAAATCTTAATATTTCAAAAACAAAAACTAATAAAAATTACAAAGTCACACAACAAATTCCCAAACATATTAGCATTAATAAACCTAATATTAAAATGAAAACTAAAAATATAAAAATAAAAGTTAATTCATTATATTAATAAAAAATAATAAATAAGTGTATAAATAATACAAAAAATTAATTTAAAAAAAATGAAGCACATAACAAAATTACAAGTAGAAAAGGTATTAATAATATTGATATTAAATTGTACTGTAGTGCTAAATAATTCAGAGACATAACTCTGAAAATAAAAATTAATGAAATTTCAGACTTTATGACAAGAACCTGGCTTTGAGTCTAACATTAATAATTTTTTTATTATATATAATACCACCATTATTCTTCATTTTACCGTCCAGCTATCAAAAAACCCCTGATGAACTAACTGAATAAAACTTCACCTCTGTACAAAGTGTATGATATGATGGAAGTTTTTGAACTTTCATACAATAGTTTGAAAACCGCACAACTTCTGGTTTTGGTTTTTCGCTTGAAACTGTGGTTGGTTTTTGTTCCAGATATATTTAAATACATACAATATGTAAATGACAGCATGCAGATGTAATATTGTGACCGTTTTTCTCTAAAGTACATCACTGTATCTCTCACTGTAACAGGGTGATCTGGGAGGCCAGCGGACGCTGCAGAAGAAGTGGACATCGTTTCTGAAGGCTAAACTGGTTTGCTCAATGCCGGAGCTCAACTTTGTGTTCAATGTCGTTCATGACGTGTTTATTCTGAAAGCGCCGCACTGGAGAGACACCGTAATCTATGGGGTCTTCACATCTCAGTGGTGAGTGAGAGTGTGTGTGTGGTGTGTGTGTGTGTGTGTTGAAGAACGAGAATAAAAGCTTGTGTGCTATTTGAAACCACTTTTTCCAGTTTGTCTTGATTCATCGGTTCATGACGGTCTGTGAGTCAGAGAATCACCTGCATCTGAGTAATTGGACTGGTGCAAATCAAAAGAAGTGGCACAACTGGATTATTTTTTTATGCATGAGGGATTTTTCTTCAGAAATGTGGTTGTTTCTGTGTGTTTCAGGGGGAATGTCGGTCTGTCCGCCGTCTGTGCGTATAACATGAGTTCGGTGCATGAGGTTTTCTCCAAAGGGAAGTACATGCAGAAGGCCACGGTGGAACAATCCCACACTAAATGGGTCCGATTTAATGGCATCACCCCGAGTCCCAGACCCGGAGCGGTTAGTATTTCCACAAAACATGGAACTCAGTGGTATATATGTGCTTACAGGATCCTTAAGATCAGAGGGTGCTGGAAGTGAATTACTCATGTAAATGAGAGTATTTATAAAACAAAATAAATTAAAAATAAAAAGAATAAAATATTAAACTAAATTAAATAAAATAATAAAAATAAATAAATAAATTAAATAAATAATAAATAAATACCTATAAAACAAGCATGTGACCCTGTGTAGGACAGGCACTTTGGAAAATGAGTAGATGTGAAATAAAATTAAAATAAATAAATAAAAATATTAGAATTAATTAAAATAAACAAAATAATAATAAACTAAATAACAAATAGAAATAATTAAAATATAGGAAAATATATGGATGTGAAATAAAATAAAAATAAATTAATAAATGCATGAATATTTTAGATGGAAATAAAAAGCAACCAAATAATATTAAAACAAAAAATAAAAATAAATAAAATCAAATAACATGAAAATGAACTAAATACCAAATAAAAATAAAAATGGTATATTAAAGTATATAGATGTGAAATAAAAATAAATGTAAATAAAATCTAAATAATGAAATAAAAAATAATAAAATAAAAAAATAATTTAAAACTTATAATAAAATAAAATTATAAAATAAATACATTTTTACAATAAAAAAAGCCTGTGACCCTACATAGGACAAACAGTTTAGAAATGGGTAAAATAAAAAATAAAATAAAATGCAATTTTTTAATTTAAATTTTATATATATATATATATATATATATATATATATATATATATATATATATATATATATATATATATATATATATATATATATATATAGCAATGGCATAAGCAGTGCATGTTCACAATTGTAATTCAAAATTAATTTACATTAATATTTGTAAAAAATAAAATGTGTCGCTAGATTGACATAACGGGAGACTTATATTTGTTATTCAAAGTAAATGCTAATAATATCACAGATCAGTTGCTCTATCATTTCAAAATCATTTGACGTGTTAATTATATATTTCAGTGCATCAACAACCTGAATCGCATGCAGAACATCAACTCGTCCCTCCAGCTGCCCGATAAGACGTTGCAGTTTGTGAAGGACCATCCGCTGCTGGAGGACCCCGTGCTGCCCATCGGAAACGGCCCGCGCCTCATCACCAAAGACGTCAACTACACACAGATCGCCGTCCAGAGAGTGCAGGCCCTCGACGGCAACATCCACGATGTCATTTTCACCGGCACCGGTGAGTCTGACAAGTGTCAAAGCATAGAATCTATTCAATATTTATATAGATTTTATTTCTGCTATTTTATTTCTTAATACTTTATAATATTCATTCATGTATTTATTAAGCACCGATAAACACAACAGCAGTTGACCATGGTGCTGTACAAATAAAATAAAAAACAGAAAAAAATAACATAAGTAAAATTAAAAGATAATTTAACATACAAAGTTTAGATATACATTATACTTTATAATTTTGTAATCAGGAAAATATAATTGTAATATCCGTTCTTGCATACTTGTTATGAAATGTCTTCCGAGTCAGAGGAATTTAAATTATTTTATTTTATAAACATCAATATAACGGTACAATTGAGTAAACAGCAATATTTCATTTATTTATTTTATAAAAATATATATCTATATGTTGTTGTTTTTTTTTCTACAAGTATTCCTCAATACTTTATAGCTAACTATACTATAGTAAAGTGTAATTTAATAATCAGGTCAAACATCATAATTTATGTTATTTTTATTTATATAATTTTAGATCATATTTGTTCTGAAATCATTTTAGAATCAGAGAATTCATAATCATTATTTAAACAGCCACTGCCATAATCACAGCATGTATTCCTCATTGTTTTTCACTACATCAACTCAAGGAAAAAAAAAATTAATAATTTGAATTTATAAGCACCAATATAACAGTACAATTTATATATTTTATTATACATATATATATACACATACATATATTATACAGGTGCATCTCAATAAATTAGAATGTCGTGGAAAAGTTCATTTCAGTAATTCAACTCAAATTGTGAAACTCGTGTATTAAATAAATTCAGTGCACACAGACTGAAGTAGTTTAAGTCTTGGTTCTTTTAATTGTGATGATTTTGGCTCACATTTAATAAAAACCTACCAATTCACTATCTCAACAAATTAGAATATGGTAACATGCCAATCAGCTAATCAACTCAAAACACCTGCAAAGGTTTCCTGCGCCTTCAAAATGGTCTCTCAGTTTGGTTCACTAGGCTACACAATCATGGGGAAGACTGCTGATCTGACAGTTGTCCAGAAGACAATCATTGACACCCTTCACAAGGAGAGTAAGCCACAAACATTCATTGCCAAAGAAGCTGGCTGTTCACAGAGTGCTGTATCCAAGCATGTTAACAGAAAGTTGAGTGGAAGGAAAAAGTGTGGAAGAAAAAGATGCACAACCAACCGAGAGAACCGCAGCCTTATGAGGATTGTCAAGCAAAATCGGTTCAAGAATTTGGGGGAACTTCACAAGGAATGGACTGAGGCTGGGGTCAAGGCATCAAGAGCCACCACACACAGACGTGTCAAGGAATTTGGCTACAGTTGTCGTATTCCTCTTGTTAAGCCACTCCTGAACCACAGACAACGTCAGAGGTGTCTTACCTGGGCTAAGGAGAAGAAGAACTGGACTGTTGCCCAGTGGTCCAAAGTCCTCTTTTCAGATGAGAGCAAGTTTTGTATTTCATTTGGAAACCAAGGTCCTAGAGTCTGGAGGAAGGGTGGAGAAGCTCATAGCCCAAGTTGCTTGAAGTCCAGTGTTAAGTTTCCACAGTCTGTGATGATTTGGAATGCAATGTCATCTGCTGGTGTTGGTCCATTGTGTTTTTTGAAAACCAAAGTCACTGCACCCGTTTACCAAGAAATTTGGAGCACTTCATGCTTCCTTCTGCTGACCAGCTTTTTAAAGATGCTGATTTAATTTTCCAGCAGGATTTGGCACCTGCCCACACTGCCAAAAGCACCAAAAGTTGATTAAAAGACCATGGTGTTGGTGTGCTTGACTGGCCAGCAAAACTCACCAAACCTGAACCCCAGAGAGAGAGAATCTATGGGGTATTGTCAAGAGGAAAATGAGAAACAAGAGACCAAAAAATGCAGATGAGCTGAAGGCCACTGTCAAAGAAACCTGGGCTTCCATACCACCTCAGCAGTGCCACAAACTGATCACCTCCATGCCACGCCGAATTGAGGCAGTAATTAAAGCAAAAGGAGCCCCTACCAAGTATTGAGTACATATACAGTAAATGAACATACTTTCCAGAAGGCCAACAATTCACTAAAAATGTTTTTTTATTGGTCTTATGAAGTATTCTAATTTGTTGAGATAGTGAATTGGTGGGTTTTTGTTAAATGTGAGCCAAAATCATCACAATTTAAAAAACCAAAGACTTAAACTACTTCAGTCTGTGTGCATTGAATTTATTTAATACACGAGTTTCACAATTTGAGTTGAATTACTAAAGTAAATGAACTTTTCCACGACATTCTAATTTATTGAGATGGACCTGTATATATACATATATATACATATATATATATATATACTATATATATATATATATATATATATATATATATATATATATATATATATATATATACACACACACACACACATACATATGTGTATACATATGTGTATGTATGTATTTTTTTAAGTATTTTTCTGCAAGTATCTCTCAAAACTTTATAATATACTTTAATATAATTTTATCATTTTAGTGTCAGGTGAGTCATCACAATTTTATTTATTTTTATACAGCTTTATGAATACAATTTTACTATTATAACAGTATAACTTTCCTTAAAACAGGAAGTGAAATACAGTACATATCTGGTTATAAATAATCATGATGTGTTTTTCTAGTGAAAAACAGTGAGGAAAAATATGTAATAATTTTAATAATTATAACTATCAGTGTACCGGTACAATTGAATAAACAGCAATATTTACCTTTTATGTTTTCCTTATATATATTTTTACTGTCATTTTCACCGGCACCGGTGAGTGTATGCGGTGTAATGTGTGAAAGGATGCGCTAAACCACAGGATGTGAAAGTCTTGCTTTGATTTGTTTCTTCACACTGAAGTGTCATGAAGGTAATTTAGATCACATCTTGTTGCTATATTAATCTATGAACGTGTTTCCAGATAAAGGTTTGCTGCATAAATCGCTGGTGTTGGAGGGCGAAGTTCACACGGTGGAGGAAATTCAGCTGCTGAATAACGCAGAGCCGATTAAAACACTTCTGCTCTCCTCACAAGTGGTAAGAACAGTGAGCCGAGACTCATCTTATCATCGCCGTGACCTTTGAGCGATGAATCATGAGGAATAAAATCCACAAACACATTGTATGATTTGTCAGCAGGGAGGAAGTTTCCGTGCGCTGGAGACTCTGTGAGATCCTCTCTGGTTTCTTATGTGTTGTGTGTTTTGTCCGTCTCAGGGCCGGTTCCTGTACGCTGGAGCGGACTCCGGTGTGGTTCAGTCTCCCACAGCGTTCTGTGAGAAGTACCTGTCCTGTGTGGACTGTGTTCTGGCGCGGGACCCGTACTGCGCCTGGGACCCGCGCTCTGCCTCCTGCGTTAATATTTTCCAGCATGAAGCTGATCCACGGTGAGAAATGAGAAATTGCGTTCACACTTCTATGCAGTGTGTACGGAACCGAACTGAACAACTAGTTGTTAATGAGGTTTTTAACATGCATAGAGCTGTCTCTCTTCTGTATGTGCTGTGAATCACAGGGAAATCAGTACCAGAGCAGTACGAGCCTCAACTCGTGTTGCCAGATCTTGCTAGCGAACAAGACCGTAATAAACCGAAGTACATCCAAATGCTTAATGCTGATAAGACCAAAATTTAGCGACTCATGTCTGTTCACTTTTATCCGATCGCTTTATGATCTGAGCTTAAACAACAAGCCCAAAAAGCGCTTGTAATGAGTGATCATGGCAACACAGACAGCACACACTCTATGAAGCAGCCTGTACAAGCATAAACAAAACTCAATGCCTCCGTCCACTGTACTTCAGTTAAACTGCTGAAAATAACGGCCGTTTTGTCACTGTAATATTACTTTGGTCACAATAACGGATACTAAACCCGCAAGACGCCAAAACGTTGCTATGGTTTCCAAATTGTCAGTCATCGCAGTTTCAAGAGCAAGTCTTGTTTCATACATTCATGTAACGATAATTTAGGGGATCCACTCCTGCATTTAAATGCGGTAGTCACTCCTGAAACTAACAGTGTGTACGTGGCCAGTGTGACTGACAGCACGTCCGTCTCTGTCACAGATTTTAGTCATAACTTCTCCAATATTAGCAGACACTGCGTCTCCACACTGCAAAATCAATATTTGCGTTTTTATATATTATGTATATTTTGTTTTTCATTTGTGCAAGTATTTCTCAGTACTTATATGTACTTTATCATTTAAGAGTCAGGTCAAGCATCATAGTTTATTTTATTTGTCTATAATTGATTTTTTTAAAATGTATTATTATTATTATTATTATTATTATTATTATTTTATTTTTATTTTTTATTTTTTTAGAATTCATTATTTTTATAGTAAAGTACCTATACTTCCATATTTGTTCTCAAATAACTTCAGAGTCTCTTATGTATTTTATTATTGTATTTTTTGTATTGATATAATTTAATAATAAAATATCTATAATATCTATCTTCTTAATACTTTTAAATAAGCTTTTTTTTTTTTTTTAGAAATCATCATCATCATCATTTATATATATATTTTTATAATTTATTACATTGTATTTAAACAATATTTGCATATTTATTTGGAAATAATTTTAGAGGAATCATAATTTAGATTATATATATTTTTTGTTTTTCATTTCTGCAAGTATTTCTCACTACTTCATACTTCTTAATTTGAGAGTGTAAGTCTTTTAAAGACTCTTTTGAATGTATTTTCTGGATTATGTTTGCCAGATGGCATTATCATCTTCGATTAGGTGTGTCTGTATTTACTCTGATCTGTGTGTTTTGTGTGTGTTTTTGCAGGAAGTTGATTCAGAGCCTCAAAGGGGATGCTGGGATATGCCCTACAGGTGTGTCATGTAGAAATGTCATCAGTATTAAATTTGAGCTCAGATGGTCCTGTTTTAGTGTCTGGTTTTTGTCTGTCTAGATTTATTTTTAACTGCGTGTACAGTAACTGGCACAGACGAACAAAAACGAGTGCATGAGAACATTGTAATTCGAATAATTATAGAGACACGTACTCACTAACAAAAGAAAATTTAAGATTTAAGATGCATTTGAGTGTGTATTAGACTAGTGCTAGGCAATGTTTAAGTTTGAGTGTTTATAATATATTATACATTTATTATAATTTATTATATATTATTATAAATTTTATGTAATTTTATGTATTATTTTTTTATTTAATAGTATTTTATAGACACACAAATACAGCATATATTTTGAAAATATTTACATGTATTTACATGTATAATATGTATATAAAATATAAATGTATTTAATACATAAACATTTTTCTTAAATATATACATGCATGTGTGTGTATTTATATAAACATAATAAATATACACAGTACACACTCATATGTTATGTAAAAAAAAACTTTTATTTTGAATGCGATTAATCGTTTGACAGCACTAAGAGATATATAGAGAATATATCTCATTATGTATAGATATACTTTAGATATATATATTTATAACAAATTATAAAAAATGTAAATTATGATTGATTCCTCTGAGTTTCAGAAATTAAATAACAAATAAATAAATCAGTAAATTAATTACTTAATGAATTTATTTATTTATTTATATTTATAATTTACTATATAATATATTTTAATTCATATAACTTTATTATATAAATCAGTTGCGAATTTGTTTTGAAATAATTTTAGTCAGATTCATTGCTAGGTAGATTCAGAATTCTCAAAACATGAAGTGAAATACAGTACAAATCTAGTTCTAAATAATCAAGCATGATTTCTTAACTACACGAACAAAAACAGGAATTGAATTTAATTTAATCATTTTATTTTATAAGCACCAGTATAACAGTACAATTGAATGAACAGCAATATGTGCCTTTTTATACTTTTATTATGTACCTTTTTTATCTAAAACATTTGGAAAAAAGTAACATTTTTGAGGGATTGCATTGTTGTATGTGAATTTTATCAATTCCAATTCTGATTTTGATTCTGCTTATCGATTCCAATGTGGTTAAAAAAAGTAAAAAAAAAAAAAAAAAAAAAAAAAAAAGTCAAACATTTAGATATCAAAACATATTTACTTTGTATGTCTTTTTGCAAAACATTTAATTGCTGCTGAATACCATGAACAAAAATTAGCAGGCTACATAAAAACTGGGCTTGATTAAGAGCTGTTTGTGTGCAAAATAGTGCTGCAAGATTCTGGATAAATGGTTGTAGTTCTCTCCCAATTCTGAAGAAAAAAATTAGACAACTAACAAAAATCTAATTCTCAATCTCATGATTCAAAGACTTGCTCAAGATTTACTTGTTTCATTACTGGATGAATCAGTGTTTTGAATGAATCTCTTGAATGACTGATTCAAAGACAAATACTTTTTTAACAGCCCCTTTTTGCCACCTAAATAAAAGATGCACACACAGGAATTGATAGGTGGAATTGAAAGTAATTGGATGTATCCGATTCCTGACCTTAAGTATCAGATTCTGGAATTGGAATTGATTTTCGATTCCCAACCCTAGTCATACTTCTCCCTGTTAAACTAATAAGTGACTGTATTGATGTAGCAGCTGACCCCTAATTGTCTCTGTGTTGCAGTCGCTCCTCTGGCGGTGGGTGACTATCAGCAGGTGCTGGTGAAGCCGGGCGGCTCTGTCGATCTGTCGTGTCAGGTGCGCTCAAACCTGGCTCAGGTGTTGTGGAAGCTCAACGGCCGTGTCCTGACCGAACCCTCGCGCTTCCTCCTGCTGAGCGAGAACGGGCTGCTGATCTACAGCGTGACTCCGGAGGACACCGGCCGCTACGAGTGCTGGTCCGTCGAAGCGTCCGCGGGACAGAACTTCTCCCGTCTGGTGGCAGGATACATGCTTCGACTGGAGCGTCCCCAGAGCGTGCCGTCGATGTCCGCTCAGCGTCCGTCCAGCGCCGCGTCTACGGTCCCGCCGGAGGAAGGTAATACCAGTAACGGCTCGGGACTAACACCAACTCACACGGACGCGCCCTCACTAACAACCCCTCCCAGCAACGCCATTAAACCCAAACCCTACATCCCTCTGGAGGTCAGCAACTTACCCACACGCACCGAGACACTCGACCCCTCTGCTAAATACATTCAGCACGACAACAGCGTCGCCCTGCTGTCGCTCTTCCTGCTCTTCTTCCTGCTCTTCCTCGCCGCTCTGGTGTACAACTGTTACATGCAGTACCTGCCGGCGCCGTGTCTCCGCCTGCGATCCGCGCTGCTCGGCTCCAGCAAAAAGCCGCAGCCGGAGTATGCAGCCTGCGAGGCCGGCCTGATGGAGCCAGTGCAGGAAAAGCCGGATCCGGCCAATCAGAACGGAGCGCATCCGCTGCGCACGCTCAGAGACACCGGATACGAGACGGAACCGGAATGCGGGACCGGCAGAGTTGCTTCCGGCAGCGAAGAGGATGCCGACGACAGTCCCTCGAAAGAGCAGCCCTTCGACATTGACTGCACGTCGCAGCCGATTGAATACGCAGACGCCGACGCACCGTACTGATGCGCCGTTTTCACTCGCATTCGCAGAATCGCCGCAGCTCTGCAAGAACAAATGCAGAATTCCAAATAAGATTCCAAATTGGAAACATTGTTTACCAAATTGGTAAGTTTCGTGATGTTTTCCAAATTGGAGCACCGGACTGTTTTTGAATATTTGTGGGGTGTTCTTGCACTGCAAAAATGTATTTCTTAGTTAGAATTTTTTTGTTATTACAAATATCTAAATATTCTTAAATCAAGATACATTTTCTTGAGTCTTGCTTTATGAAAAAATTTGAGTGAAAGTTTTTGCTTAAAATGAAAAAAAAAAAAAATCTGTCAGTGTTTTCTTTTAGCAAAGTATAATTTCTTGTCATTTTCTTTTGAATTTTAGGTGAACCCCCAAATTTTTCATTTTATTATTATTTTATTTTTTTTTTTTTTTGCATAAAAGGTCTCCTTTTCTTTTTTTCTTTTTATTTATTTCTTTTTGGATTTTGACAGAACAGTAATTTTATTTAAAAAATAAAATAAAAATAAAAAATTATAAAAATTATAAAATTTGTTATTGTTCTGATAGGTTGATTTTGATGACTGTATTATATATAAAGTATTTTTTGGCCTTGTGCTTATTAGAAGAAATCTGCCAAAAATGTCACAAAAACAGCAAAATATAATTTATATGTATGTATGTACTATATGTATATATAATGTGTATGTGTGTATAGAAATCTAAAGTTAAGTTAAAAATTTGTATATATTGACATTTTAAGCATAAGATTAAGATTTTGAGATTTTTTTTCAGAAGGCAAGACTTGATATCATAATTCATTTTCCTTCTCTAGTAAATGTATCTTGATTTAAGAATGTTTAGATATTCACAATGGAAAAGGACTGATGTTCTGAGTAAATCATTCTTGCAGTGTTGAGTCTGAGCTGAAGTCGGGATTGAAGGTTTTCTGCTCTGTCTGAATCTCAGGGATGCTTTCAGCGTCACACACGCAGGATCTCATGATGAAGAACTGCTCTGGAAGAGCTCAAACATGGAGCCAGAATGAAATGGGTTCCTGGCGTATATAAACCAGACCAAAAACACTGTGATGTGTCTCTTGCACAGCTTCCTGTGGTTGTTTCTGCTGTTGGTGCAGATGAGATGTCTAACACACTTAACCTGCGAAAGGGCCGCTGTCTCACATAACAATACATTTGATTTGTGAGACTTTTCGACTGTAGTCCATAAACGTGAGCTTTATGTTTCAGATATTTTTAAAGATATATTATTTAATTGTATGTCAGCAATAATAGTGTAAATATCACAAAAAATGTCAAGAAACCCCAAAATTTAAAGAAAAACCAATACTTTTTTGCATAAAAAGGAACATATATAAGGACCATATTATTCTTTTTTTCTTTTCTTTCTCCATTTTGACAATATTTTATGACTGATTTTAAAGAAAACTACTTTTTTTTTCTTTCTTTTTTTCTTGGTTTTTTGTTTTTTGTTTTGTTTTTGGCATAAAAAGGTTTTTATTTTTTATTTTTTTTGGCATTGTACAGTATTTATTTCAGTGATACTAATACACAAAAATAATAATAAATTGCATCCTGACGGTAATTTTCATGATTGTAGTACACGTTATTTTTTGGTGAAAATCTATTAACAAAATGAAAAACTTATTATTCATATTATTATTATTTGTTTTTGCATAAAAGGACCATTTTTAAGTCCTTTTTTGATTTTAATACAAAAATAGATGAAATTGTGTAATAATTCATGACTGTATTACATATAAAGCATTTTTGGCATTATGGAAATTATAATGTTAAGAAAAAATGTGCTTAAATCTCATGAAAAAAATACGCAAATTGTCTTGTATGTTTTTCTTTTGATTTTGGGGTGAAATGTGACCTGGCTGTTGTTTGTTTGGTGGTTGTTTTCCCGCGTGGCGTTTCTGAATCTGCTGTCTTCCTCTGATTCTCAGCACACTCTTGTGTTTGTCTCTCTCCCTCCATTTCCTCCTTCCACTTCCTGTGTCCTGCTCAGCTTCCTTGGCTGTTCCTCATTCCCCTCCACCCCTGCCCGGCTCTTCCTCCTCCTCCTCCTCCTCATCTTCCTCCTGGTCTCTGGCCGGGGCTCGTCTGATTCCTCCTCTGCTGAGGGAGCAGTCCTGGGGCGTTCACCCTCACCAGGCCTTTCTGCTCTTCTGCCTGGCCTTGGGTGAGTGCTGCCTCTGACCTCTGACCTCTGACCTTTCTCTCTCACTCATCAGTCTCGTCTCAGTACTCTGAAGTGTGACTTCCTTTCCCTCCTCCTGCACTGCTAAGTGTTCTGATTGGCCGAGGAGCCAGAAGTCAGACAGGAAGTAGAGGAGAGAAAGAGGAAGTCACTGAAGAGTATTTAGACAGTGTTTGTGTGTCTGCATGTTCCAGATCTTCTGCACGCTGTCTGATGCCTAAAATGTTTTGATTTTTTTTTTTTTTTTTTTTTTAAAGAGTGTCAAGAATGAATAAGTTTATTGGTAAATAATTTTAGATTTTCCTTTATTTTTATTTCAAAATTCTCTTCAGATCCTAATTTATGATTATAGCTTTTGTGTTGTTTTACCTGCTGACGTGAGTCTTGGACTCTTGTGAATGAAGGTGATTGACTGATGGACGTTCCAGTCGTGTACAGTGTAAATACAGTATATGTACATATGAAAAAGATGTACAAAGTTTCTTCAGATTTGTTTTTGGTAGAGAGCCTGAATAAATTTTTGAATGGCAAAAACATGTGAAACACTGTTTATTGTGTTAATGAAGCTGTATATTATAACTTGTTTTAACATGCAAACTCATGACACACAGAATCTTAGTGAGGAATTACAAATATAAATCTCATAAATCTATTCAAATATGCTCTGCTTTTTCTGCAAAAATTGTTTAAAATATTATTTATGCTATTATTTGAAAAATTGGGGTTCAGAAGGTTTTTTAATGTTTTTGAAAGAGTCTCGTGCTCATCAAGGCTGCATTTGTTTGATCAAAAAAATAGTAAAAAAAGTGAAATATTATTACAATTTAAAATAGTTGTTTTTCATGAGAATATATTGCAAAATGTAATTTATTGCCGTGATCAAAGCTGATTACTCCAGTCTTCAGTGTCACATGATCCTTCAGAAATCATTCTAATATGCTGATTTGAAGCACAAGAAACATTTCTGATTATTATCAATGTTGAAAACAGTTGTGCTGCTCAATAATTTTTGTGAAAACTGTGATACATTTTAATGAATGAATAGAAAGTTCAAAAGAACAGCATTTATTTGAAATAGAAATCTTTTGCAACCTTATAAATGTCTTTATTTTCACTGCTGATCATTTTAATGCATCCTTGCTGAATAAAAATATTAATTTCTTTTAAAAAAAATCTAACTTACCCCAAACCTTTGAACGGTCATGCACTAATGGATAATTCATGTTTATCGTTTTTGAATCTACACTATGAAATAATTACACTTAATAAGAGTAATAATACACACTTAATAATACACTTAATATCATCAGGAAGAGGACAGTATATCAGTGTAGCAACTCATAATGTAATAACTGCAGATAATGTAAAAACTGCACATAATGTAATAAGTATTAAATTATTATTGTAATAAAATGTTCATAATGTAATAATTTTCTCAAAACGTAATAAAATCTTGAGCTCATAATGTAATATTTTTTTCAATGTAATAATTTTTCACATAATGTAATAGGTTATTGTATGAGAAATTTATTACATTATGAACACACTGTGGCAACTTATAATGTAATCACAGTTCATAAGGTAATACCAGCACATAATTTAAATTAATGTTTACAATATTATAATTATCTTTCAATATAATAAATTTGACCACAAAGCATAATAGTTTTATGTAAAATAAGCTATTACATTAGGATAAAATTAGGCTTATTAGGCTACATTGTGAACTTTTCTTGTGAAGAAATATTCATTTAACTTGTGCTCCGTGCTGCCGTTGCCTGAGGCAGATAATGCAATCTACTACATTAGACTTTGGAAACTTTTATTTATTTTTTACAAATTTGTTCATAAAAATGAACATGCCTTCAATGCCTTAATTTTGATCAAACAATTAAAATATATTTATATGTAACCACTGTCATTGTCATCATACCACGGACATTACCTGAGAAGTTAAAGTAAATGTCAGCAAACTGCGCTCTTTCAAGGGAGTGCATTTAATGCATGGCCAAAGCAAGAGCATAATCTACTGTAAGTGTTTAAAACATGCAAAGTCGGATTGCCAACTGCTCCCATATTTAAGTAATATTCCATATTAATTCCATACGGAAAGCATCGTGTCATGCCCAGTTTAGGGAGCTAAAAAAAAAAAAAATTAAATAACAAAACAAAACAAAAATAAAAAAACAAGAGCACCCTTAGTTAAAACTGTAATAATAACATATTTGACAAACTCTTCTGTGCATATTTGCATTTGCACTCTGGAGAGCATCAGATGTTTCTGTTTACAACGTTTGCAGCATTGAGCAGTGTAGCCAATCACAGACACATCCATTGAACCGATGAACTGAGATGAGTGACAGGCTCAGTGCATCTGAAATTATAAAGGGAGCACTCTGCACGCATTCTAGGCTATCAGTAATGCATTCAGTATTTTAATAAAAGGTTGTTGTTGTTTTTCATGATGCTAAGAGGAACAATGTCCCCTCACTAAAGTTTAGCTATAGTTTAGTTATTCTATATAATTGCTAAAATGAATCTCAGATGTGAACATATTTGCTTAGTCTTTTCATGTACAAATTAATTCTAAAAAGAAATATATATGTACTTTTAGAATTAATTTGTGTTTACACACACACAAACTATTTCTAAATGGAAATATATATATATCTTTTTGGAAGTAATTTGTACATGAAAAGACTAAGCAAATATGTTCATGTCTGAGATGCATTTTGACATTTATCTCCATATCTCTATCTCTTATATATATATATATATATATATATATATATATATATATATATATATATATATATATATATATAAAAATACACACACACACACATACAAACAACCTCAGAATTCTGGAACCCAGAATATTTTAATACTTGAATAAAAACAATGAGAGCCATGAGAGCATCCATACTGTAGTTGGTACTGTGCTCGTATAGCAATGTAAAAGGGCATGGAAATCGAGCAATGGATGATGAAACGTACAGTAAAATGTCATTTTGAACGCACTGATGTTTTTATTTTTAAAAAGCCTATTACAATTATGAAATTTGACATTATTTTTGGTGAGTTTATAATGTAATAAATTTCTCATAGTGTAATAATTATTACATTATGAGCTCAAGATTTTATTACGTTTTGAGAAAATTGTTATATTATGAACATTTTATTACAATAATAATGTAATACTTATTACATTATGTGCAGTTTTTACATTATGTGCAGTTATTACATTATGAGTTGCTACATCAGTCATTTCCTGTAGTGGCATTAAACGCGTGTGTGTGTGTGTGTGTGTGTGTGTGAGAGATCTGTCTGTCTTCTGAAAATTGCAGCATGTGAGATCAACTAATTTCTTGGTGGATGAACTTTGTGTTATTTGTCACCACGTTCTTCATGTACTCCAAGTACTGATGAAAATGACTGCTTTTACATTTACATTTACATTTACATTTAGTTATTTAGCAGACGCTTTTATCCAAAGGGACTTACAAAAGAGGACAATAGAAGCAATCAAAATCAACAAAAGAGCAACAACATGCAAGCACTATGACAAGTCTCGGTTAGCCTAACGCAGTACACATAGTAAGTTTTTTTTTTTCTTTTTTTTTAAAGAAAACAAGTAGATAGAATATAGAAAAAAAAGAAACTCTTTTTTTTTAAGAAAAGAAGTAGATATAATACAGAAAAAAAGAAAGTGTTTTTTTTTAAACAAGTAGATAGAATATAGAAAAAAGAAAGCTAGTGTTAGTTTTTAAAGAAAAAGTAGCAGTTCGAGAATAAATATGCAATTGATAGAGCGTCAAAAGAAGACAGATAAAATAGAATTAGAATAGAGAGTGACAGAGTTAGAGGGTCAAATAAAGATGGAAGAGATGTGTTTTTAGCCGTTTCTTGAAGATGGATAAGGATTCAGCTGCTCGGATTGAGTTGGACAGGTCATTCCACCAGATGGGAACAGTTAATGAAAAAGTCTGTGAAAGTGATTTTGTGCCTCTTTGGGATGGCACAATAACGCGTCGTTCACTTGCAGAACGCAAGCTTCTAGAGGGCACATAGGTCTGAAGTACTGAATTTAGGTAAAGGGGTGCAGAGCCAGAGGTGGTTTTGTAGGCAAACATTAATGCCTTGAATTTAATGCGAGCAGCAATTGGTAGCCAGTGCAAACTGATGAACAGAGGTGTGACGTGCGTTCTTTTCGTTTCATTAAAGATTAATCTTGCAGCGGCATTTTGGATTAATTGTAGAAGTTTGATGGAATTGGCTGGAAGACCTGCCAAGAGAGCACTGCAATAGTCAAGTCTGGACAGAACAAGAGCTTGAACAAGGAGTTGTGTTGCATGTTCCGAAAGAAAGGGCCTGATCTTCCTAATATTGTATAAAGCAAATCTGCAGGACTGGGCAGTTTTAGCAATGTGGTCTGAGAAATTCAGCTTATCATCAATCACAACTCCAAGGTTTCTGGCTGTTTTTGAAGGAGTTATGGTTGATGAGCCTAACTGGAAGGTGAATTTGTGATGAAGTGATGGGTTTTCTGAAACTACAAGCAGTTCTGTCTTAGCTAGGTTTAGTTGAAGGTGACGGTCCTTCATCCAGCAAGAAATGTCTGTTAGACATGTTGAGATGCGAGCAGCTATCGTCGGATCATCAGGATAGAATGAGAGGTAGAGTTGAGTGTCATCAGCATAGCAGTGATACGAAAAGCCATGTTTCTGAATGACAGAACCTAGTGATGTCATGTAGACAGAGAAGAGAAGTGGTCCAAGATCTGATCCCTGAGGCACCCCAGTAGCTAGATGTTGCGACTTGGATACCTCACCTCTTCAAGATACCTTGAAGGACCTATCTGAGAGGTAAGACTCAAAACACTGGAGTGCGGTTTCTGAGATGCCCTTTCTCAATAGGGTTGACAGGAGGATCTGGTGGTTGACCGTAAGACCATTGACCATTTCACAGAGTAATAAGGTGAAATATTGGATATAACTTTGCACAAGTGATTTTTTTCTTGTGTATGTGTTAAAGATGTGTATTTGGCATGTATTTTATTGTGCAATTTTAGTTTTAAAATGAGTTTTAGTTTTTACAAACTGAGGGACGAGTCAAAGTTTCTTGTGGTGATCAACAGTATTTCACCGATGCTGGAAACACTCATTTAACCCTTGTGCTGCTGAAAATCCTTTACCAAATTTGGTTTACCTGGTCAAAAATAACCAGCCTTTTAAAAATGGCTTGTCTTTCTTTGCTATATTATCACCAAAACTTCACTCTTAAAAATAAAGGTGCTTCACGATGCCATAGAAGAACCTTTTTGTCTAAATGGTTCCATAAAGGACCTTTAACATCAGAAGAACCTTTCTGTTTCACAAAAGGTTCTTTGTGGCGAAAGAAGGTTCTTGAGATTATAAAAAGGTAAGAAAGAGATGGTTCTTTAAAGAACCTTTGACTGAATTGTTCTTTGTGGAACCAAAAATGGTTCTTCTATGGCATCGGTTGAAGAACCTGTTTAAGCACCTTTATTTTTAAGAGCGTTGGATCTAATAATTTTATCAGCCTTTTCTGTGTTACTTGAAACAAAACAAACTGATAAAAAGATCCAGTATTTGGCAATATCTTCATGAGAAATTTATAAGTGATTTTGTGTGCCAGTCATTTTTGAAAAAAAATCCCCCAAAAATACTTTTTTTTTTTTTTTTTGGTGGAAGTAGTACTTTTAAGTTAGTTTTAGTCCAATGCAATAACATTAACTAGCATTTTCATCAAAATAAAGTTTAAAAAGGTCAGAATGACTGGAACAAAACATGAGAGTAAAAACATTTTTTTTAATTAATTTAATTTAAAAGGACCTAAGCATTTTACAACATTCGAGAACAAAAACAAGTGTGAGAATACAGAGAGAGAAAAATTACAATTTGTTTAAAGATTGTTGTATAATATGGGAATGTTTTTAATGCTTTTATTGGAGATTTTTTTTGAAGTGATCATCCAGCCTAAGCAAATGCATATAGTGATTATTGTCAGTTTCTGATCTGAAGCTACAGTTTGTTATGCATGTAGTATGAGAGTGTGATAACACAAACAGCATGATGCTGCTTGCAGCTGTGGATGAAGATGATTGGATGTGTCTTGTTCACACTGAGTGAGTGCTAAATACCCTGTAGGATCCATATGTAAGTGCAGTTTTCCTTCAGGTCCTAGAGATGTAAGTGTTGAGTGGCACATAAACGGGCAGAAGCTCGAGACTCCCGTCACTGAATACAGACACGTGGTTTCCCATGATGCTGTGCTGGTGAGCAGCTGGGTGAGGGAGGAGGCTTTGAGTGCAGACGTCCAGTACGAGTGTACGGCGGTGTCTGCAGCGGGAAGTGACGCGTCGAGAGTGGAGCTTCGGCTCGACAGCAGAGGTAAAGCGTGTCATCGCACTGCTGTGTTAGTCTGACTCTGACCTGTGCCGTGGTGTAACATGTCTCTGTGTGCTCTCAGACGAGGCCCTGGAGCGCTGGAGAGCCGCTCTGACCGACCACAACACACTCCTGAAGCAGTGGAAGAAAGCATGGGTGAGGGACACACACAAACAAACAATTGATTTTATAACACATTTCCTGAATGAAATGAAAATATGTGAATCATCAGGAATGATATTTCACAGTTGCACAACTGTTTTCAACATTGATAATAATCAGAAATGTTTCTTGAGCAGCAAATCAGCATATTAGAATGATTTCTGAAGGATCATGTGACACTGAAGACTGGAGTAATGATGCTGAAAATTCAGCTTTGATCTCAGAAATAAATTACATTTTACAAAATATTAATATACAAAACAGCTATTTAATAATATTTCACAATTTTTACTGTTTTTGATGCAATAAATGCAGCATTGGTGACCATGAGAGACTGATCCCAAAATTTTGAATGTTTGATTTCAGATGCATTTTGGCTCACTGCACATTTTTGGTAAAGGTGAAAGTGCCTTCATTCAGTATTTACAATAGCTTAAGCAAAAATATATGCATTATTTATTTATAATGCATTTCCACATTTAAAATGCTGCCTCGTCAGGTTGGTAGTGAGGTCACTTAGACATAGAAAAGCTTCTTTAAAATAGTTCCAGTAAATACTGAACAAATAAAGATGTTCTTATATTTAGTTTATACTTATTTTATTTTTTATGTTACATATATTTTATTTTATTTTAATTTGCTTTTATATTTATCTACTTTATATTTATACTTATTTCTTTTTAGTTTATTTTTTATATTTATTTTATTTTAAAATTTAAATTTATTTTATTTTAAATTGTATATTTTATTTAATTTACTCTTATATTTTATTGAAATTTTATATTTATTTTAATTTTTTAATATATATTTTTTTAGTTTTTAGATTTTTTTATTCAATATTTAATATTTAATTTGTTTTGTTTTTTATTTTAGATGTATTTTGTATGTTTTATATGCTCTTTAGTTTTGTGTGGGCTGAAGATCTCATCATATGTTTGTGATGATGCTGATGTCCGTTGATTCTCATTGTTGTCCTGTAGGAGAGCTGTGATGGACAGGGTGTTCTTTGAAGCGGCTCATTATTGCTCATCATGGCATCATTTTCTGACTCCAGGGACAGCCGCTTGGACGAGAGCACACACACACAGCTCATGTCACACTGGTGGTGTGTGGTGGCTTCTTCACTCACAGGCGCTCTGAGTCTGTTCCTGATCCGTGGGTCCCGTCAGGATTCCAGGCTGTTTGAGAGATCTGTGGAGGACGAGTGCAGTGAGATGGGCCTCTCAGACTGATGACAACTGCTTTTCCTCGACCATCCGCACACTTCTATTTATACTCCCTCCATCCTCCAGAGCAAATGACACCGGCTCATGTTAGTGAAACAAGATTTGTGTTTATAATAGTCCTTCTGAGTTATTTAAATAATCGTGTGTTTATCTGAGCAGATATATTTCAAAGAAGTTGCTAGAATATTTTTTGTCCTCCAAAACAGAGGTTGCAACCACAATAAATAATATTTTTATCATTTGTGAGAGACTTTAACCATGTTTTCTAAACAAATCTGAAGCATTTGTACTAGTGTGTGTGTGTGTGTGTGTATATATATATATATATATATATATATATATATATATATATATATATATATATATAGTTTATCAATTTTTAATTTGGCTTTAGTTTATCAAGTTAAACTAAACTAAAATAAGAAATTTCAGGCAACTACTTGAAAAAAAAATTCTTTTTTTTTTTTAAATGTCTATATATATTTTTTTTTTAATTTTCATTTCAGTTTTAGTTATTTTAGTAAATCAAATTATTTTAATTTAAAATGAGAAATGTTGCCATCGCAACTATATGAAATTAATTTTTGACTGAGATACTGTTACAGTTTTATTAATATTTTGAATTAGTTTTCATTTTTTTATTTCAGTTTCCATTTTAATTTTAGTTAAAATGCTAGTAATTTTTTAAATATCTATATAGATTTCATTTTAATTTTAGTTATTTTAGTACATCAATTTAATTTTAAAATGAGAAATGTTGCTTCGGCAACTAGTCAAAATAAAATTCATTTAGGTATTTTATTTTATTTCAGGGTTTTTTTTTTTTTCAAGTAACAAAAATGGTTGATTTTGTGGCTTTAGTTTTAGTTAATGATAATAACCAAGGTCAATGCTGTTGTCATTTATCCTTATCCAAAGGTCAGCGCACACTTCCCTGAGCCCTCTGACCTCTGAGACGACCATATGACCTTTGAGATGTGTGACGACTGTAACTAACCCACACAATCAACTGCCAATAAAAGACTCGTATATCAAGTCCTGCTGCTTTACCAGCTGATCCAGACCTCTATAACACACACACACACACACACACAGACTCTAAATAAGGGTAGGTGACCTCTCAGTCTTTATTGCTTTAATAAGCATTCATCCTTCTGCATAAAACCAAAAGTGGACGGATATAGTACACACAAGAGTTTCATTCAAGCTTTTAAAACACATTTATAGATCAGCGACCAATGATATGACAACTAGCATTCAATTTTTGTATGCATATGCAACAGTATAATGCAGCACAGCTGTCACACAATGCACATTCAGTACGTTTCCACAAGATTCTTAAATCAATGTTTTGTTTTGTTTTTTTACACATGAGCAAGTGAAACCACTGTGTGGTTTATATTGTGGTTGGAGACTTTCACCTCGTCTCCTATTCATTAGGAGCATCTCTTGCCATATGCAGGATGTGGTTCCTTCAGAAACAGGAAATGAGTGAGATCCAGCCACAGGTGAGTCAATTTAATGCAAAGTGAATTTAAATAAAACACACTTTGATAAAACAGACTTAATAAATAAGCATTTTTAAGTAGATTTGGTCCTGATCCAGCAAAGGCCAGAGACATTTATGATCACTGAACAGGCCTGTTTAATGTTTCACAGTCCAAACAAGGCAATTTGTATTTCATTATTATAATTTATCCAAATTAACACGAGGGATACTACATGAATGTGTTGTAAATATGTTTTTTCCCCCTTTTAAATAGTTTTGCTTTAAAGGGTAAGTTCGCCGATTTTCAACAAGCTTTGTATTGTAGAGTAAATAAATGAACAATGTTTGTGAAAACTACAGATCCTACTTCCGCCTTTTTGTCTCCCCGCTCACGGATAGTCTGAGCGAGCCCAATGCATTATGGGTGTTGAAGTTTTCCTACCTTTTTCGCTAGATCCCTTATTCTCGTCGTGTAACAGATTTTTAAACCGCGTTTGTACTGCACAGACAGTAGATTTTTATTAAAACTCAATCCGCCAGCCGTGAAATATCCCTTTAACAATTAAGTCCAGTATTAGTAACACCGAATCTGTTTTTCAAACGGAACCATAGAATTAGTTGCAATGTGGCGCCATCATGTGTTGAAAGAAAAACTCGACACAAAGCAGATATGAAGTGGCATTTTAATTTTTTTATTATAAAGAGCAGCAAGGATAAAATAAGTTTACAGTCATTTTATTCTTTTTCAAAAGTAATTTGTGATAAAGGGTCAAAATCTTTTTTTCTCCATATAAACCCTGTTCTTAAGTAGCACAGTTGCTGATAGTGCTTTCATCATGGCTCTTCTTCTACAACTACCTTATTAGTTTTATACGTGATATATGCACATTTTAAACTTTATAAAGCATCAGTACAGTATTACAATCGCCTTCCCTGAAGAATTAACGCAAACGAAGAATTTCAACCTGAGAATGGCCAATACATGAACTAGATACACACAAATGATCTCCCTTTAGCATACAGTACATCTTTTATCCCCGAAATTAATTTAGCTCTGCCACTTAAACACTGATTTAGGTTTCTAAACACTGATGATGCAGCACAGACTTTTATTCAACACAAATCTTTAAAGGTTTAGCTTCACTCAGAGAGGCACTCGAGTCACATGATTTTGTTAAGAGCCCTTAAATTTTCACTGAAAATACATTTCCCACAATCCCTTGATTCTGTTCGAGCATAATCGCAGTGAAATGCAGCATCATGGTCACAGGAGTCCAGAAACGTGGTTAAGTTCTCCAGTTTTCACTGAGAACCACAGGAATGTTCCAGAAGAGACAAGTGTCACTGACTGTCATTGTTTTGGTAGAGGTCTCCTAAACAGCAGAATATGAGGTTCTGAAAAATAAAATACAAGCAAACGTTAGTCCTTTTTCACCTAATGACTTTAATATTCAGGACACAGTTTGCAAATGCCATATTCAAATCACATGGTCAGAGATCAGCTGACTTTATGGCTCTGATGATTGTGTGGTTTTGTGTACAGACCTGGCTCATGGATCATATAATGGACCCATCCGAGCGACTGCTGCACGCCCAGCCTCCTCCACTCGTCCTCGGTCATCAGGTGGGATTTGGGCACTTGTTTGGCCAGTTCTCGCGGTAAGACCACGTGTCTGCCGTCACAAATGACATATTTCAGTGCATTTCAATCAGATATGAATGTGACGCTAGAAAATGACGTCACTCCACTAAAAGCACATGGGAGAAAATCCAACCATTAGTTTTGAATTCACGTCAAAACATGCCTCTAGAATGATCAAATACATTAATAACTGTTCTAAGCAATTCGTAGAGCTTATATTCAACGCTGATGTAATGTTACGACTAAACGAATGATGTTTCAACAAACAAACACGCCGCATCGAGGCCTCAATCCTCCTCGGTTTTCATCTTACCGGTATTCATAAAGATCATCTGTGTATTTATCCGAGTAGTAGATCTGTTTATGAGCCATTTAGATTGTTAAATGAAGTCGGGTATGACAATATTCAGATGTATTGATCCGTGAAAGAAGGATTCGGTAAAACTCACTCTCGCAACTTTAACCGATACAGTTTTGAACCCGCAATTCAACCGGAGCCGCCGCTTCTGATTGGTTGACAGAGATCATGTGACCGGAGTCAGCTTGAGCACGTCGGAAGGGCGGGGGCGGAGGAAAGCGCGGTTGCTCTGGAAACCGGTTAGCGACGAATCGTGTGTCAATAGAATGTGAAAGTTATTAAGAATATGCGTCTGTAAATATAAAAATAATGTATTTTTGCCTCAGAAACCTGCTCAAGGTAAAGTGTGAAATGTTACTACTGCATTGTCATGCTGTTTTGATCCATGCTCGACGGTTTGCTCATCGTTTGAGAGCTTAGTAACGTTAACCCTTTAAAAAGTAACGTTATAACCCAAAGAAAACGTTTGATTTGATTTCAGCTTTTTATTTTTATTTTTTAATGATTAGAACATTTAATTTTTATTACATGAAACTTTGTCAGTGCTTGACGTTTTCAAACAGAATTTTTCCAAAACTAAAATAAATAAATAAAATCTTGTTTTAAAAACAGAAATAAACAAAAGAAAAACAGAAATAAACAAAATTGTGCAATTAATTCGTCTAAAACTTTCTAACAACAATTTCTAATTTTATATTAAGCAGTTTTTTGTGAACTCACAAGAAAAACTTTTAAAAATTGTTCTGTCAAAAATTAAATAAATAAAATCAAATAATAAACAGTAATTTTAGTTTCAAAAATACAAAATGGTAATTTAAATAGGTGAAAATGTACACTTTGTCCACTTTCCTTAACCAAAAATCTTTATGCATCAGTTCATGTCCTTATTATGTCAACTACCTGAATAAACTCAAACTACTAAACTACCAGCAGATAAACTCAAAGATTTACGCATTAAATGTGCATTTGTTTGAGATGTGAACTGATGCATAATATTTCATCTTCATGCTCCTAAATGCATCCGAATTTAAAAACACACAAAAAACATGAGCCATCACAATCAATATTCTTCATGAGTCAATTATAGTGACTCATCCTCCGGTATTTGCATCATAGATTGTTTGCACGAAAACAAATGTTGATCTTATGTAGTGGTATCCTAGTAACACCTGAATTCCATCTTCCTGCAAACGCATGTAGTGGCATGTAGTGTACACCGGAAAACACTCACTGGCAGCAGCCAATGGCATCCACCGGATGTGAGCTGCCAATCATTAAAGCCAGCCCCCTCACCTCATTCCTGTTGCTATGCTGTCTTTGAAACTATGGTTACAGTAAAGGTTCCTGTAGGCAGCGTCTCTCTCTCTTACCGCATGTGTCTGGATGCAGTCGGAACGTTTACTCTGTTAAATGCAGTGTTGCAATGAAATGTAATCTATATGTTGTGGATATTACTTCTTTCTTCTGTATTTACATGTTTTATACTGTATGTAGACATTCATTCAAATCTTTTAGGATCCTTAAGTTCTACATCACAAAAATAATCTATTGTAAATCTGCAGTTTAGTTAAACAAATGCTTTTAGGACGCTAAACCTCACTATTAGTCACTGGAATAAAATTTGTCTTGTTTTAGCCTGCCATTTAAGAGTGACATACCTCATATTACGACTGCACAATTAATCAAATTTCTAATCGTGATTACAATTACAGATGCCAAAATTCCGTAATCGTTCAAAGCGGCAATTAGTCATTCAAAATCCACTTATGTTATTCTGCATGCTTAAGATGTTTTTTTTTCTTTCTACATGTTATCTTAAGGGTATTTCCATTGTTTTAATTTTAGAATAACATTATAATGCCGTGCATATTATTTTTACTTTTTTATTTAAAGAAGAAACCAATCCACTGTATAGTTCATATTTGAGGCTTAGTAGAAAAGCAATAAAGGTTTTTTTCAGTTTGTTTATTTTCATCTAAAAATATGGCATGCATTTGCTTCAAACAATGGTATAAACGTCATTCAGTAAATTGTGATAATCGTAATTAATAATCGCAATTACATTTTAAAGGGAATAATCGACAATTATGATTTTTTGTCATAATTGTGCAGCCCTACCTCATATGTGTCCCAACAGACATGTGATCATGTTATGTGATTTTTGGACTTTGAAAAGGAAAGAATTCTGTGTTATTTCTCTCTCTTTCTTTCTCTCTCTCTCTCTCTCTCTCTCTCTCTCTCTCTCTCAGTTTCTATACTTCCTGCTGTTTTAATGAGCATGTGTGTAGGAGTGAACCCGACACACTTCAGTCACGACTATGAAAATCACACACACACACACACACACACACACACATACACACACACACATAGTCCACCACCCACTAACTCTACTCTATCCGTATAAATATACACATGTAGAGCGCATAATGTGTAATACATACATTTACAGTGAAACAGTTTGATTTCTTATATGTTTGTAACAGATTTTCTGTGTTTTTCTTGTTTTAGTTGTATTATGAAAGGAAGATGAACCTGATGAACTCTTTTCCACGGTGAGTAAACTGCCTGAGAAGAGCTGTAGCGTTCATAGAGATGGAGAAATCCTGATCCAGATGCGCACCACTGAAGCTTATTCATTATTGAAGGTTATTTATCAGATTTTTATGTTGAATATATTGAATTTTAAAAGTCGGTGTGAAGTAATTTGACCCTGTTAACTTTATTTATTTTTAATTAGTGCATGTTATTCCAACAAATCTTTTATGTGCCTTCATTATGGTATGTAAAGGCTAGTTTTAAAATTTGAATTTAAAATTTTCTTAAATTTCCTTAAATAAATCAGATTATGGCAAAATGAGAAATATAATGTGTTGCGAATACCTTTTCATGTTGACTTCAAAACATACGTTGCAAGTTTTACAGTGTCATAGATTTTTGGATTTTTCATCTGCTGGACAATAAAACAGGTGAAAAAAAAAAAGATTTACATTGAAGAATAAACCAAACCAGTAAGAAACCCCCTAGCAACCACACACAACATCCTAGAAACAGTGGAAACACTCAACAGTGGAAACCCACAAACACCTTAGCAACCAAATAGCAACATTCTGGAAACCATCCTAATACCCTAGCAACAGCACAGCATCACAATAAAAACCACCCAGAACTCCCTAGCAACCACATAGCAACCTTGTGGTAACCATCCAAATACCCTAGCAACTGTGTAGCATTACAATAAAAAACACTCAGAACATCTTAGCAACCACATAGCAACATTCTGGCAACCATCTTAATACCATAGCAGCTGCACAGTATCACATTAAAGACACTCAGAACACCCTAGCAACCACAAAGAAACATTCTTGTAACTATCCGAATACCCAAGCAACCACATTACATCACAGTAAATATCACCCAGAACACCTTAGCGACTGCATAGCTACCACCTAGCAACCAAAACCCTATCAACTGCATAGCATTACAATAAAAGCCACTCAAAACACCTTAGCACCCGCATCTAAACCTTCTGACAACCATTCTATTACCCTAGCAACTGTACAGCATCACAGTAAAAAAACACAGAACACCTTAGCAACAAATAAAAACCACTTAGAACACCTTAGCAAATGCACAGCAACATCATGGATACCATCCTAGTACCCTAGCAACAGCACAACATCACAATAAAAACCACTCAGAACACCCTAGCAACAGTTAAAAAGTACCCAGAACACCCTAGCAACCACATAGCAACATTCTTGTAACTATCCAAATACACTGGCAACTGTGTAGCATCTCAATAAATATCACTCAGAACACCTTAATAACAATAAAAACACTCAGAACACCTTAGCAACTGCATATAAACATTCTGACAACCACTGTAATTCCTTAGCAACCACGCAGCTACATTCTTGTAACTGTCCAAATACCCTAGCAACTGCATAGCATCACAGTAAATATCACTCAGAACATCTTAGCTACTGCATAGCAACCACCTAGCAACCAATACCCTACCAACTGCATATCATTACAATAAAAACAACTCGTAACACCTAAGAAACAATAAAAAAAACACTCAGAATATCTTAGCAACTGCATATAAACATTCTGGCAACCATCCTAATACGAAAACCCTGGCAACTACACAGCATCACAATAAAAACCACTCAGAACACCCTAGCAACCACATAGCATGACAATAAATATCACTCAGAACACCTTAGCAACTGCATAACAATTAATATCCTACCAACTGCATAGCATTACAATAAAAACATTCAGAACACCTTAGCAACTGTATAGCAACCACTCACAGCACCCTTGCATTCTGGTGGTGACCTTTGCACCAAGAATCACCACTGAAATTTTCCTCAAGAAATGCACAAATCTAGTTCCTTTTATTTGTTTTTGCTGCCTGTTTTTAATTTTCAGATCAACATACTGCAAGCAAACGGCTCAGCTGTGCCGGTCGCATCATATAATTCAGTTCAGTCTATGTTCTTTGATCAGCCTTCATTCATATGAATGTGCAAAATGTGTACTCAGGAGGGGCCAGTTTATCAGACAGTGCAATTGAGCATCGCTGTTCTCTTCCGAAAGAGGCCATGCATCTCGCCAAGACGTGTTTTAGAAGCAGGTTGCATGCTTTCAGGAGTTTAGAAGCGATGCAGCCAGCAGTACGCAGTGCTGTCGGGTGAGAATGGTTTCTCCCATCACCTGTGCTTCAAGTGGTTTGCCCCACTATTCAGCCAGCCTACCCTGAATGAGTCATCCTGCTCTTCCCTGATTGGACAATCGGAATCCATCCCGAGGGATTGCCGTGCAGAAAGCTGCCGAGGCCTGACTTCATTCACAGAAACGTCGGTATGCCCGTCTGCCTTTCCATTCACAGCGAGCCCGAATCATTTTCACCCAGCATCCTCTCTTCCTCTCCTCAGCATCTCTTTTCCGCATCTCTGTGACATCAACGAGCGAGGAGCACTTTTAACGCTTTGTCTAAGCAAAGAAGACAATTCCTTGCTCTCTTGCTCTCTCTCTCTCTCTCTCTCTCTCTCTCTCTCTCTCTCTCTCTCTCTGTCTTTTCTTCTTTTTTTCAATTTGCAGGCAGGCAGGAAAGCGAGACGCTGGGAGGGACTGCAGTGCGTTAGCCGCAGCGGTACAGGAAGCTTGTGAATGACTGCCGCTTCCCTGTCACGAGCTCTTCTGGACATTTTACATGAATGGCTGTTTTTTTGCTGCCTTAATGTCGCAGGCTTCATCCCATCGGCTGCTTTTTAATGGGGCTGGGAGATCTGACATCACTATTTACGGTCGTATCCCCGCCGAATCCGGATGGCGTTTTAGTGATCGAATCTCGACGTTGTGTGTTTGAAATGGATGTTTAATTATTCAACAAAGCTCATTGAGGAGCAAAGCTCAGCTTGTTTTGCCTTCTGTAGGGGGGGATATTTGAGTGCTGGCGTGGATGGATTTATGCCGACGTTTCTTAGTACGTAAGGAAAAACGAATGTGACGAACAAAGAGATAAAGCCGTATTGGTCTTGTGGTTTAAATTCGAGCACGTTTTAAACTTGCCATTAACAATGGCGTTGCATAAGTGAGGTAGAACCAACCAGATTGATGCGGTTGCGGGCGAAAGGTGAATGCTTTCAAATATTTCATGTCATTTTGGTAGATTATCATTTCTCAATCAACGGCAGGTCATGCAGCACACCTTTTCAGTAGAGAGCCTTGCTTCTGAATTCAAGTAAAACTGCGATTGCATGTGCGGAAAATTAGCGATCGCCACGCACGGCGACTCAAGTTTCATTCTGTGTGGTGTACATGTGATCCAACAACACGCACGGTACTCCAGTGTGGTTTATGCATTGAATTATGTCAGTGGACTGATTTTGATTCTAGCTCATTCTGACTGATCTCGAATTTCACTACAGTGATCTGTTTATCACATCTTTTCCATTCTGTTTATCCGGACTGAATCAAATCAAAAGGCGTTCCTGCGGACAGGGTGAATTTTGAGAATTGATTGGTTCTACTGAGCTGTAAGTGGGAGTTTTTTTGTAACGGAAAGTGCTCTGCAGTGTTGAGTGAGTCTTTTGTTGAGAAGCGTCTCTCTCTCTCTCTTTCTTTCTCTCTCTCTCTCTCTCTCTCTCTCTCTCTCTCTCTCTCTCTCTCTCTCTCTCTCTCTCTCAGAGTGAGTCATGCATGTTCAGGGATCTGCCAGGATGCTGGGAGAGAGAGAGACATCTCTTCACTAGAGCTCTGTCTCTCTCTCTCTGCCATCTCTGGCCCTCTATCTCTGTAGAGGAGCGACCTCGCGCTGCTTTTCTCTCTCATCGTCCTCTGTCTCCATGGATTCCGCGTTTTGTGGTTTATTTTTGGTCCCTGAGCTGCTGCTGCCGCTGCCGCACGGCGTCGGATTTTCCTGACGGCTGCTCGCTACCTCTCTCCGAATCCTAGAGGAAGCTTTCTCGGCTCCAGCATGCTAAAGAAGTGGACGGTCAGCTGGGAGTTGGATGTGTCCGTTCGCATGTAGGCTGGCACACCGAGGGGAATGCTTCACCGTGCTAAATACAACCGATTCCGGAATGAGTCAGTGACATCCGTCGATGAGCTTCTGCACGGTCTCTCCATGAACGCCAAGGTCTCGGCCGTCCCGCCGTCGCCGCCCGTGGGCGACCCTCCGTATGCCCCGCCAGCCGAGGTCTTGCCGCCCGACCCTGCCGAAGAGTCCGGCACCTTGTGCACCCTCATCAACAAAGTCTCCAACCTCAAATTCGCCAACTCCTCTGGACTGCTGGGCATCAAGGGCCTGCCATCCGCCGTCAAGGACCTGGCCGTGTCCAAGCTCCAGGGGGGAGCGACAGGAGGTGGATCCGGCAGCCAGGGCTCGTCTGCCCTCCCTGCGGCCTCTGGAGCACCTCACGCCCCGCCGGAGCCCGGCTCGGCTAGCTCGGGGAAGAAGGGCAGGATGGAAGAGTCTCAGCCCGGTGGAGAGGGCTGGGGCCTGGGAGGGACGGGTGCCGCGGGCTGTGGCGGGCTGGTGAATAAGCCTTCTCGTGGATGGCTGCACTCCAGCGAAAAGATTTCCGGACCTGGAGTGACGTACGTTGTTAAGGTAAGATCCAAATACTTTCTGTCTTTTGCGTTTCTCTGGTTGTTTTCCATCCATGTGCTGGTACAGAGGGATTATGTGTACGATTTGGAATAATGCAGGTCGCCAGTGACTCGAAACGACACCGTTACGTTCACAAGTGACCATAAAAGCACAGAATGTTCTGCCACATACAGTACCATGTTTACATGCCGTCTGTTTCCTCTGAGTCTTACATGCATGTGGAGGTGGGAGGTATGAGGTGAATTGGATTTTGTATTACAGTTAAAAAATAGGTAGAAATTAATTTGTACAGTATGAACTAAATAATCATGTTTGTTTGAATAAACGACCAAACTTAGAACAAGTGAAGATACTTCATCTCATTGGATATGTTTTCTTTGTTGGAACTTGATAGAAACCAATCAAAAGGATGATTATGCATAACCAGTGTTTTATATTTTGGAACACTTTTGGAACATTTGGAGTTAAAGACAAAAAAGTGAAATTAATATCATAAGCACCTGTGATTCAACTAAGGTTATTATAGTAATAAAACCATAACCAAACATTATTTGAAATAAAAGATTAAACTTAATTTTAAATTGACACCACATTTTCATTTAGTTTACCTTGATGTACTACAATATCTAAAAATAAAACTGAAATAAAAACCAATATAAACTATATGATAACTAATATAAACTATAAAATAAAAATGAAAAAAAAAACTATAAAGACACATAAAAAAAATACAAATGCCAAAACACTCAACTAAATTACTAAAACTAACTAAAATTAAAACAAAAACAGAAAAAT
Organism: Spinibarbus caldwelli; assembly: GCA_039654775.1. Taxonomy (NCBI): domain Eukaryota; kingdom Metazoa; phylum Chordata; class Actinopteri; order Cypriniformes; family Cyprinidae; genus Spinibarbus; species Spinibarbus caldwelli. Next base: position 2,353,962 of record CM077258.1, read on the forward strand.
GTAAAAACAAAAACTAATTTGAAATATGAATAGTATCTCAGTGATACTAAAACAAAACATCAGTTAAATTTAATGTGGAAAGTTGGAAGTGTGACATTGATCAAACTTGTCTCAATCAACATTTTTCATATTCCTCATCGTTAAAATCAAATCACATTTCAATAGCGCTTGATACGATACAGATTGTTTAAAAACTAAACAGGAAAACGAATAAACTGGAAAATAATGTTAGAATGTTGTAAAATTGTAAAATGGCTGTAAAGCAGCTCTAAAGAAGATAACAGTATCATTATTCAGTTCAATAACAGTGTCGATGTTGTATGTAAATAAAATAAAACAGTCTTGTACAACCATAGCTTTGCAACATAGCTTTATGTAATTCATTATATACAGTATAGCATGTTTTTACCATAACACAGCCTTACACGCATGTGTATTTCAGAGACTTTGACTGCCCTCGTAATATAACACAAGTTCAGTTATCCATCTTCTCTATGTACATTGTTATTGCGATATATTCTCTGCTTTCCTTAAATATCACAGACATAGTGGTTCAGTTGTCCGTGCGACCGCTTATTTTTTACCTCTGCAGATTTGATCTATTCAAATTAACTGCAAGTTTATCACATCAAAAGGGAAGTGCATGCAAATCGCGTAACCACGGCGACCGGTTACCAGACCAGGGGGATGTTGTTCCGGCTACAGTTCTGTTACTGTGTCGTCTCCCGGGATCATGACGTGTGCAGGACAGAGCAGTTATTCTTGTCCACATCTATATGCAAAGACAAACATGATAACTTCAACAGTCAAAAGATCAGCTTTGATTCGTGCAAATATGTGCTTGTATGCCATGTTTAGCATGCATGTAGCACCTGCTTTCTGTGTATTTGATTTAAATGCATAAATATAATTATATGTCGTTCATTAAGGATTTCCAGAAAATGCTTGAAAACTCTGTTTGTTGTGCATGTACATTTGTCTTCTATACATGCGCTATATAAAAACCAACATCATTGTTTCCTTTTAGGGTCGTTTGCGGACATTTTTGAGAAGTTTGTGCTTTAATAAGTGCATTTTAGTTCCGTTGAACGTATAACAGACAATGCATATTGAGCATTTACCTCAGATATTGCGGTATCATGTATTTTAAACATATTGTCTAGTGTGTTTACGATCATATAAGCATGTTCACGGCCCCATTGAGCTAAAGGTGACTCGGATTCGTGCAGCATGAATCATACATTTTTCCCTTATAGCTTTTTTTTTTTCGTTCTGAATAGTCAGTAGCTGTAAAGGCAAAACACGAAGCGCCAACACGACTGAATTACTTCACACTTTACAAACCGGCGTGCAGTGGATGCGTACTAATTTGATGCATTTTATTATCTGTGACAAAGGTCTCTCTAACCATTTAACATACAGAAAGTGACAGAGAAAGAAAAGGACAGTATTTCTAGCTCCTTGTTTGAGTTTGATGTGTTTTGGTAAGAGTTAGTGCGTAAAAGTTAGCGGCGTCCGTACTAAACCACTCTGGCGTCCCTTTGCAGGGCTGAATGTGTGTTATTCTTTACAGTTCACTTATTGAGTGACCCTGTGCATGAACACACACACACACACACACACACACTATGCTCCATTTCACTAAAAGGACAGCTGCTGACATTGACTGTTTTTCAAACACACGCGACCAGTGTTCAGACAGACTACAGACGTTAGATCCAGCCCTTGCTTGATTACGTTTAAGTGAAAATTTGTACACTTAATATATACTATTTTTTATTAAAAGCAATAATGCACTTAGGTCATGCTGTATTGTGAATATATAGCACATATTTCATATTTTTGACAGTGTAGTGAGCCAATTTATCTATGTGTGTTTTGTGCTGTTCTGTGTAGTTGTTGACATATTTAAGATCCGTTGTCGTTCTCAAGTGTGAATTTGAATGTTAAGTAAATTGTTGTTATTTTGTGTATAGCATTATGTCAGCTGTTTAACTAACTGACAGTATCTGAGCGTAGAAACTGATCGTAGAAGACAGTTTATGCAAAAGCCCCCTGTTGGCACTGCTGAGAATACAACATGTACTTATATATATTTCAAAACACGGCGACATGAGAAAATGAGCTTGAAAAACTTTTGCATTTTCATACTTTTGTAGAGTTTGGGCCTTAGTTTGATGGGAAAATCTTTACATTTCTGTCATTCATTTAAAATTATTTAAGTTTCTTGTCATTTCACTGTCTTTGATTATCATGATATTTTGCATTGACTTTTTTGCTGTTACAAAACATGAAAAAAAAATGTAAAAAAAAATAAATAATAATATTGCAAAATATATATATTTAATGTTACAATATATATTAATTAATTAAATTTTCTGTCATTTATTTAAATTTATTTTACTGTCCTTGATTATCTTGGCATTTTATTGTCTGCTCCTGAAAACCTATAGGTGTAATAAAAAAAAAAATACTGTAAAATATTTTATGGTCATTATACCCCTAATAAAAAAAAAATACTAAAATGTATTTGAAATACATTTATTTTGTGCTAAGTATAGTACAAATACATTTACATGTTTAAATACCCTGCAATTGTACTTTTATTATACTAAACTGGTAAACTGGTCTGCTAAATTGGAACAACAAATTTTGTGCTTAATGCATTTAATTGTGCGGAAGAAGTGCTGAAGTATTCTTAAGTATATTTGATATTTATAAAGTGTAACTATTGCAAGTATATTTCATGTAGACTTTAAATATTTTGCATTAAACACTGATATTATACAGAGATCATACAATCCTTATTAATAGTGATATTAAAGCACATTTTAAGTGTAATATTAAGAAATGTGCATTGTGCAAAAAAGAAATAAAGTTTAATTATAATTTTATATCAGTAGGTCTTAAGTGATAGGTCAATAAATATGTAAATGGGTTTGAAGTATACTTACTCTGAAATAAATGTATTTTAAATAAATCATGGCATTTTTTTTTACTAGGGACTTTGATTATCTTAATATTTTACTATATTTAGTAGCTACTTCTTTGCAGTGACAAAAAAACAAAACAAAAAAAAAACATGAAAAAAGTATTAAAAAAACCCATACATTAAAAAAAAATACTGTTCCAAAATATGTATAATGTTAAAACATATATTAAATTATTTAACTTTTCTGTCATTTATTTAAAGTTATTTACTTTTCTGGCCATTTTACTGTGTTTTGATTGACTTGACATTTTACTGTATGTTGCTGAAAAGCTATAGGTCAAAAAAAATTGCAATATATATTTAATGTTAAAATATATAAATATATATTTAATATTAAAATATCCACCTTTTTACAAATGGCGTGGCCATTTGTAAATTCTATGGGTCTAGCTTCCGGTCTCATCCATGTCCAGCTAATTTTAGCTGTACAAACAGTTAGTTTTGCTGCTTGTTATTGGAAATTGGTGTGTCTTATCATATTATTTTAATGTATTATCTTAATTATGATCACACTGGTTTGTAGTGCAAACAATTTTACCGTTTCCTGCACGTTGTTATTCTCCTCGTTATGTACCTATAGTGGCTAATGAACCGGAAATCTCACCCATAGGCTTACTTACGCATTGAAGAAAAAGGTGGATATATTAAATTATTTGCTTGTCTGTCTTTTTTGATTTGACGTTTTACTATGTGTTGCTATGCGCACTTTCTTACGGTGACAAACAACATGAAAAAAAAATGTTGCTGAAAACCTATATTTATTTAATGTCATTATCTATATTATTATTATTGTTGTTACATTATGCCTACATACAGAAACAAACTTTATTTCGTCTAATACAAACAGTCAATAAGCTCAAAGTCTCCGTCATTGTTTTCAGCCAAATACTATTTGCCAAAACATTGCAGTGACTCATCGTCCGCTTCCGGCCTCGTTTCCTTTCTGCGCTTTGAGTCGTACACCAGAGTTAATTCGGGCAATAAAAACGAGGCAGTGAGGAGATAATTTTCCATAAAGCACTTGAGTAAACTTAACTAATCAGCATTTGCAGTGTTCTTGGAAGCATGTGACGCGGTCGGAGCAGACGGTGGGTTCGTCGGTCCTCAGGTGGGTTACTGCAGGTGACTCATTCATTTAGTCAAGGAAAGTTGTAGTGAGACTCTGAATGAGTGAGTCATGCAGCATTGAGAGATCAGTGAGGTGAGAGGCTAAATAAAGCAGAGATGTGTTGATGTGTGATGTCACGGTTTATGGATGATGTCATCGACACTGTTCTCCACGGACTCCTCATGCGTAGCTCGGTTTTAATACGCAGCTGACATACAAGTGTGTTTGCTGCTGGCTGTTTTTCTATCATGATTTTTTGATTTTATTTATTTGTATTTTTATTGTTTTTATTTGAAGGATTTTGAATTTAAGATTAAAAAATATGAGATGAATTCTGTAAGTTAGAGCATGTATTTTTAGTGTCATTTTAAAATATTTTTTTTACTTTATTATATTTTATTGACTTTTATTCAAGAAATTCATATATAGTTCATGTAGGATTAAAGTTTTGAGTTTGAGATTTAAAAATGTGAGATGAATCCTTTAAGATGGAGCATACATTTCTTCAGTGTCTTCTCTCTCACTTTTTTTTCTTTTGTTATTCTTTTTTATTTTATTTTATTTATTACTTTAATTCTTAATACTTTCTTATATATATAGTTCATGTAGGGTTAGGATTTTGAGCTTTTTATCCACCTTATTCTTCAAGGCGGAAGTAAGCCTATGGGCGAGCCTTCCGGTTAATTAACCGCTGTAGGGAAATAACGAGAAGAATTACAACGTGCAGTAAACGGTAATTAAGATAATGCATTAAAATAATATGGTAAGACACACCAATTTGCATTTATCAAGCAGCAAAACGAGCGATTTTGTACAGCTAAAAATAGCTGGAAGTGAATGAGACCGGAAACCAGACCCATAGAATTTACAAATGACCACGCCCTTTTTTACGTCAAGAATAAGGTGGATAGATTATTTCTATTTAATTTATTTAATTTAATACTTTCTTATTTGGTTCATTTAGGGTTAGGGTTTGAGCCTTTCATAGATTAAATAATATGAGAATAATCCTTAAAGCTGAAGCACGTAATTTTTTCAGTGTCCTTTTTTGGCTTTTGTAGTTTATTTAATATTTTTATTTTATTTATTGTAATTAATACTTTAGTTCATGAAGGGTTAGGATTTTGAGCCTTTTCTGGATTAAGTAATATGAGATGAATATGATTTTTTCCTTTGCTTTTGTAATTAATCATTTTTATTTTATATATTTTTAATTTTATATAGTTTTATATAGTTCATGTAGGGTAAGTGTTTTGAGCTTTTTTAAAGATTAAAGAATACAAGATTAATCCTTAAAACTGAATTTTTTCAGTGTCAAAATGTTGATCCTTTTTATTTATTTTAGCATAAATGACAGACTCATTTTACGCTGAAATAAAACAAATAACATCCATCCACACTTACCAAAAAAAAGTGAGTTTATGTGAAGACATTTGATCAGATCAGACACGATAATACTGTGGTTTAGAAAAAATCACACCTGAAATTACACTCTATGATTTAGAATTACTTTGTTGTTTATCAGAAGAAATGTTTAATTGTGTGTCTGCATATATGTGAGCTGAACCGGTTTGTCAGTGTGTGTGTTTTGTATGTGGTTGTGTGACATTAGTCAGAGGTGGTCTGTGTGTGTGTGTGTGTGTGTGTGTGTGTGTGTGTGTGTGTGTGTGTGTGTGTGTAACAGTGTGCGACTCTAGACAAGCAGATAAAAGTATTAACGAAATAGTTCACCCAAAAAATGAAGACACTTTCATTAATGAATCACCCTCATGTGGTTCACAACCTGTGTTTATTATTTTTGTTTGTACAATGAGTGTTCATAACCACAGCATGTCAAGCTGCCTAAAGGACCAAAACCACCTGCTGATGTGCAGTGTTAGTACAGACACAAGGCCAAATGGACACAGTGTTCCTGTTTATGGATGAATAAATGTGTAGTGTATGTTGCAGTGTTGCAGTCAGTGCTGTTCAACACATCACACACTCACACAGCACAATATTTCACCTGGAAAAATACAAGTCTACAGACATGTATAAAGAAATTAGGCTTAATTTTGATATCATGTTGACTTTAAAGTAATCAGTTGAAGTTGGGTTGACAATTACTGTGTTTTTTTGTTTTTTTTTATCACACAATGAGCAATAACGATATCTATTTTTGAAGAAAAGATGATTATGATCTGTCCTAATCACATTTCTGCCCTTCTTTTTCAGTATTTGGGCTGCATTGAAGTTCTCCGGTCCATGAGATCCCTGGACTTCACCACACGATCACAAATCACACGGTACTACAGCTCTCTCTGTCTTTCTACAAATTAAAAAAATATAACAGAGTCACAAACGTTTTGATTTTATTTTGTGCAAGGAATTGTGGGTAATATTAGCTGAAATAGCATGCACAGATGCACACTTCCCATCATAATGGTTAATTTGGTAATATTTTAATATATTGTGAATTGCTATTAATGAATTACAAATTACTGTTTAGTTTTATGTGAATTGGGATTCAGTTATGCTTTCCATCTAATACGAAAAAAGATAATTTATAAAGTATCCACTGTTAGTGAAATAAATGATAATATCTTAATTAATTAAAATGAAAAACATTTACAAAAAGGGGAAAGATCATTTTGTTTGTTTATTTGTTTGTTTGTTTGTTTTTTTAATAAAATTATTTATATAAAATAAAAAAGGGCACAGATAATTGTATTTATATTCATTTACATTTAATTTGTATTAATTTATTTTTATTTATTTGTTTGTTTGTTTTTTTGTGACTATAAATCACAGCCTAAGGACTTGATTCAGTTACTTATTTTTGTGAACTAAATGAACCAATTCACTAAAATGAATCGGACTTTCCAGTCGTACATTGGAATCGAGTGTGATTCAGATGTTGTTTTCTCTGTTATATGTTTCTCTTATGTTTATATATATTTGTAAATATTTCTGTTTGTCTGTTGTTTTGCTGCTAAATCACAGTTAATGGCTTTTGTACACTGCTTTTTAGTTGCTTTACGGTTACATCACAGTTATCACATGGCCCCGTGTGGCGTTACATGACTGCTATCAGCTCTTTCATGGCACTTTTATGTTTGTTCTTGATTTGAATCCACAGCCAAACACTCATTTATTGTTGCTAAAACGAGCGTGTGAGATGTGAATGTGTGCTGATGAGTCATTGCGTAACATCAGTGTAGAGGCAGCAGATCGGGTCCCAGCGGACACCGCTTGTTTATTGAACGCTGGGCTGTGTGGGCCGCTAGCATTAGCAGCGCTGGAGATAACATGTCATATCCTCTTTTCTGCCTGACTTCCTGCTGTAGTGTTCACAGGAACACACCCTCCGTTCCCGACCGCTCTCTGGACACAAAGACCGGTCCAGAAACTGAGCTTGAACGTTGAACGATCAACAGGTTTATCTATATTACACCTCAGACATAGTTTTTATTTATTGTGTAAAACATTAAAAGTCAATAAAAATCAATGTGTCAAGAATCTGTCAAAAACATGTCCAGAAAAAAATAAGGAATTATATTTTATCCTGCTTTTAGGAGCATTCGTATATATTTCATTGTAAAATTATTTTAATTACATTTTTCATTACTGTTATTTTTAAAATTCCCAATATTATTACTGTAATATAAAAAATGAGTATTTATACAGTATGGTAGAATTGATTGCATTGCATTTATGCTTACTTAATTATGCTTAGTTAAATATATAATGTACTACAGTAATGAACGTCTAATGAAAATCAGCAAGATTGGAGGAAGATGTGCTTTATTGTTATGAATAGGAAGTCACAGTGCAAAATAACATTTTTGGTATTAAAATATACTTTATTTTCTTTCCACTATATATGTATGTATATATTTCCTACTGACACACTACAGGAAAATATAGAAATAACTGACTTAAAACCATTTTTAGCTGGTGAAAATACTAGTGTTCTAATCATTTTGGCCACCATATATATGTTTATGAAAAATATATGATCTGCACTAATTTTTCTTAATTCCATTTATATAATATTTTATATTTTTGTATGTTGTGTATAGTATTAGTATATTTACGTTATTGTTTATATTTATTAATATCAACCTTTGGCAGCCCTGTTCTCCGGATATCATCATGAACAATAAAAAATTCTAGATTCATATGCGACGATCTTTGGGCCAGATTCACAGAAACTGATCAAATGTATCCCAGACTGAAGAGTTTTGCTTTGTTTCCAGAATGCCGCTGCAGTGCCACTGTTTTCACACAGCATCTTGACAGTTTGCTCGCTCTGTACTTCAGAATTACTCATGTCTTCATATTTTTGTAATTTCTCTCGGCAGGGAGGCGATCAGTCTGGTGTGTGAAGCCGTTCCTGGTGCCAAAGGAGCTCTGCGCAAGAGAAAGGTACAGTCAGTGAATGTATGCAAATATCTTAAAGCAAATAATAAATGCATTTGAACATAAACTTGTTATATTGCAATGTATCTAGCTTTGAAAAAGTCTTAAAAGTACAATAGAAAGCCTTGTAAAGTTGGACTTCCAACTTGGAAACCAAAAACTGCACAAGTATGATTTTATGAGATGATTGTGTGCCTTTGTTATTAAGCATTTTGGCTAATTTGATAATGCTTTCAGCCTCGAAATAAAATTAAAATTAAGTGATTTAATATAAAAATTATATACTTATAGTTGCAGAATAAAATAATTATTCAGAACATACTTAATCTTCATTTGAGGAACATGATTTTGGACCAGAGAGATTTCACTGTGGACAAAGCTATTCAGTTCAGGGCAAAAAATAGTGAAATAAATTAAAATAACTGCTACAAATTAAATATAAATATAAGAAGACTTAAGATTTAAAATAAAATTATTTACTAATTTTATTTCAGCTAGTTGCTAAGCCAACATTTCTCATTTTTGTTTAGTTTGACTCTTAAGTATTAAAATAACTAAAATAACTAAACCTAAAACTGAAAATAAAATTAATAAAAACTATATACAAATTACTACAAATAAAATAAAATTAATAAAACACAGCAAAATGACTAAAACTTTAACAAAAATTATGAAAATACCTCAAAATATAAAAATAAAAACAAATTTTAAATATTAATAAAAACTATAATGGCATATCAATGATACTAAAATAACATTGCTTTCAGCTACCAGTAAAAGTGTAGTACTCTGATCTCTTACATTGTATCATTTTTAAATCCAATCCACATACTTCTGCATATTTTCCCTAACAAATCAGCACAGAAAATGTGAAAAAGTCTGCAGATTTGTCTTAGCCTGAGCAATTATTATTTTCCATGAAAACTGACCTTTTTCTAAGACAGCAATATGAATGAAGCAAATTGAATTACATTGAATTTAATTAAAAAACACCAGAGACAAGCAGAGAGAGAGAGAGTTATAGATTATTGCACATGACAACAGGAAGTGGTCAGAGGTGGAGGTTATTGATGCAGATAGAGAAATATAAGATGGAAAAGGAGGAATAAATAAGGAAAAGACTAAAAGAGAAGCATCAGAAGGTTTGGAGTGAGATAAAGACGGTTAGAGATCAAATAAAGGCTGGAGAAAGAGAAATGGCTTGCTGCAGTGTGTGTGTGTGTGTGTGTGTGTGTGTGTGTGTGTGTGTGTGGGCATACTGTTAGCACGGTGACTCATTCTGTACTGAGCAGCAGTAATCAACCCTCCTGCCTCCTGCTGCATGTGTGTGTGTGTGTGTGTGTGCGTGTGTGTGATGCATGTTTGCAGCAGTGGAAAGGGACATGTACGTGCGGATTTTAGGAAAGCTTTAAAGCGTGCCGTGCCATGCCGTATGTCCTGATTTAATGAAGCAACATTGGAACGATTTAGCAAACAAACACAGAATGATGCATTGCATGCGTGATTTTTAATTTATGAATGTTCTTCCATTTTGTTAAATGAATGAAGACTGACTGGAGTGATTTGAATTGAATTTCAGTTTAATTTAGTGTTTTTGGCAAAACACTGCATTTTAATTGACAAAGCGTTTACAGCAAAATAAATTAGTAAAATAAATTTAAATAATACTACTACAAATGAAATCTCAGTATAATGAAAATAAAATAAAAATAATTTAGAACATATTTAATCTATATTTGTGGAAGTTGATTTTGGACAAGTAAGATTTCACTGTGGACGAAGCTACTATTCAATGCAGGACAAAAATTAGTCAAATAGATTAAAGTAATAATGCTACAAATGAAATATCAATATAATAGAATTAATAAAATATAAAAGAAAATAATTATTCAGGAAATATCTTTATTTGTGGAACATGATTTTGGACAAGTAAGATTTCACTGTTGACAAAGCTACTATTCAATGCAGGACAAAAATGTGTAAAATAAATAAAATGACAATACTACAAATTAAACATCATTATAATAAGAATTAACAAAATATTAAACAAAATATTAAAAATAAGAGAAATTAAAATTGTAACATTATTTAGAACATATTTCATCTTTATTTGCGGACCATGATTTTGGATCAATGAGATTTCACTCTTTTTTTTTTTTTGGATGAAGCTACATTTCGATGCAGAAAAAAATAAATAAATAAAATAAATTAAAATAAAATAACAGTACTGCAATAATATAATAAGAATTAGTGAAATCTAAAAAAAAAAAAATTAAACAAGTCATTTAGAACATATTTCATCTTAATTTGTGGAACATGATTTTGTGTGGATGGAGCTTACGATGTCGATGCAGAACAAAAAATTATCGAGCAGTCTAAGAAATAAGCAATCATCAAATATTGCAAACTTTATTACATATAAGAGGTTCAGAAGCAATTAAGAAAGGCTGAAGATGAAAACATGATTCTGTGTTGCTCTGTTTCAGCCTCCCTCGAAACTCCTCTCCAGTATTCTGGGCAAGAGTAACCTGCAGTTTGCTGGTATGAGTATCAACCTCAACATCTCCACCAGCAGTTTAAACCTGATGACACCGGACTCCAAACAGGTCCAGAAACACACACTTCTCTCCTCTCTCATTCTCAGGATGCAGTGTTCTATTGCAGATGAATGATTTCCTTCCTGTTTCCACAGATAATCGCCAATCATCACATGCAATCCATATCCTTTGCCTCCGGTGGAGATCCGGTAAGACTTTACAACATCACACCCGTGATTCATTCTTCAGCTGACGTTCAGTCTCACCACACTTCATGGCAAATCTCAGAGCGCTCCGAAAAACCAAGCTGTTTAATGGCATATCCAATAGATATTGATATGCAGAAGGTGTTTATTAACAGAAACACTTTAGTGTTTCTGTTAATAAAGGACGGGGCCATAATAAATATGTTTTAGTGGTATTTTATCTTATTTGTAATGTTTTTTACATCAAAAGCAGTGCAAGTTAGCTTTTAGTGATTATTTACCACCATTATTTTCACTAAATAAGCTGCTGTACCTTTAAGGCTTGTGTTCATAAATTTCTTTATTATTGGCTAGTTTCTGTGTACTTGTTTTTTATCAGGTTGCTGAATATTAAATAGATGTTTATATGTAAATATGGTTGGTCATATGCTAATGATCTCATTGGTGTGACACCACAATCATGACAGTTTCACAAATTAGTAATTCAGTTCACTTCAGTAGATTTATTTAAGTCCTCATACACTATTCAAAATAATTATATGTAATTTTACATATTAACCCGAAAAAGGTGTAGGCTGAAGCCTTTTTGTAGTTTTTAATATGTAAATGTAGGCAGTCATGTTAATGAGATCATAGTTGTCTTGTCATAATCATGATCATTTCATGAATTGGTCTTTTTTTAGTATTTAATATTTAATGACCTCATAGTTGTATTGTCATGATTATGAATTAGTCATTTTTGCAATTTTTATTATGTAAATTTGGGTGGTCATATGATAATGAGCTCATAGATGTAATTTCATAATCATGACAATTTTTAGTGTGTTAATGTACAGTGCCCTCCACAAATATTGGCACCCATGGTAAATATGAGCAAAGGCAGCTTTGAAAATAAATCTGCAATGTTTATCCTTTTGATCTTTCATTCATAAAATTCTAAATTTGTAGGGGCTGTTTGATATTTTTTAGGCTTTCTGACCCCAAGATTTTCAATAATTTAGCTATTTTCTTACAGCCACTTTCTATTTTGTGAAGCTCGAGAATCTTGTTCTCCACATCAGAAATATATTCTTTGGTTTTACTCCTTGTGATGGATGATTAAGGGAATCTGGCCTTTGTGTTCCTCATATTTATTCCTCAAGTCACGGCTGGACAATTTCATGCTCATAGTCACCCTGGTGTGCAAAAAAATGCAAATATGAATGGGAATATACTTCAGAGATATTTTACTCATAAGAATTTCTAGGGGTGCCAAAAAATTTTTATTTCATCATGAGACCCCCCCCACTTTCAGTTGTTTTATTTCAATGAAAGGTTATAATTTTTTTTAAATAAAAGATTAAAAGAATGATCAATTCAGATTTATTTTCACACACGCCTATGCTCATATTTACCAAGGGTGCCAATATCAGTGGAGGGCACTGTAAATCATGACATCTTCATGTTCTGGGCTTTTAATGTGGAAATGTGGGCGGTCATATGTTAATGAGCTCACAGATGTGATGTCGTCATAATTTCAAGAATGGGTCAGTTTTCCACTTTTTTATATGTAAATGTGGGCAGTCATATGTTAATGAGCTCATAGAGGTGATGTCATCATAATGACAATTTCATATATTAGTCATTATTGTTTTGCTTTTGATTTCACGAATGTGGCAGTTTTGCAGTTTTTCGTGTAAATGTCATAATCATGAAATGTTCTGGTCTTTCAATATTAAAGTATGGATGGTCATATGTTAATGAGCTCATAGATGTGATGTCATCATGACCGTTGACAAATGAGTAATTTTTGTAGTCCAGTTTCAATAAATAGAGGATGAGTTGTGCATTTCAAAGTATGTAATGCATCAAACTCATTTCAAAAGAGCAAGAAATACCCTGTTTGCCATTATATGACAGCTTTAAAGAAACATGCTCATAAAAGCATGTAGAAGTGGAATTAGCTCACTTTAGCTTTGGATCATTCTCTGTGTCTTCTGTCAACAGGACACGACTGATTACGTCGCTTATGTGGCGAAAGATCCTGTTAACCGGAGAGGTATTACTCCCGTCTTTTTCTCTGCTGCATGCTCTGATGATTTGTGTCATTTTTTTTGGATGTTAAAATACTTTCCAACTATACGTAATCCTTTCTTAGGTTGACTTCTTAAAGGAATAGTTCACCAAAAAATGAACATTTGATAATATGTCCTCACTCTCAGGTCATCCAAGATGTAGATGAGTTTGTTTTTTCATCAGATTTGGAGAATTGTAGCATTCCATCACTTGCTCAGCAGTGGATCCTCTGCAGTGAATGGGTGCCATCAGAATGAGAGTCCAAACAGCTGATAAAAACGTCACAATAATCCACAAGTAATCCACAACACTCCAGTCCAAACTTTGCCTTGCCTTGCCTTGCCTTTTTAACTTCACTTTGGCCAAAATACGAGTCCATAATGAATAATAATGCTTCCTCTAGTAAAAAAGTCCATCTCCTGTTGACTCTCACATCAAAATCCACACATATTTGTGTAGAACTGTTTTGGACTGTTTTTGCTTGTAAACAGAGCTTGATCTGTGAAGATTTCTCTCCTGATTCAGACGAGATGACTTTTTCACCAGAGAAAGCAATATTATGGATAGAGAACTTGTATTTTAGCCAAAAACAACGGTTTGAAGTTAAAAACGCCTTAATTATGGATTTGTTTCTTACAAACATGCAGCTTTTCTCTTCACAAGACATTACCTGATGGACTGGAGTGGTGTGGATTACTTGTGGATTATTGTGATGTTTTCATCAGCTGTTTGGACTCTCATTCTGACGGCACCCATTCACTGCAAACAGAATAGTTTTGGGTGAACTATTCCTTCAAGAGACTAACACAGTGACTATGAAAACATTACAGGGCCTATAACTAATTTCTCTGCAGAACTAACCATAACAATTGCATAACATGTTTTTGGTGGATGATGTTCTTGTTGGTCAACCACAGTTTTATCTGTACGGCTCCAGAGGGCCATTTCATTGTGTTTACCACCCTGGGCCGTCCTGTAACACACATTCACAAACAAGCATGATTGATCAGTCCACCACAACTGCATTTAGCATCAAAAAAAATCAATTTCTGTGGCTGTTGTATCTTCGTCTCTTTTCATTTCATGGATCTTTTAACTTCCTGTCAGCGCAGAGGCCACGCTTTAAAAGTCTCGCTGTACTTTCTAATGCATTTTTGATGTTGTCAGAGGAAAGATCTCGTAATGAACACTTTATAGCAGAGTGAGTCAGCAAATCGGCATCCATTCCCCATCTGCTGATATCTAATACTTCAGCATGCATGCGTGTCTTATGTTTGTGTGTTTGTGTACCTGCATGTCAGATTTATTGATGCTGCATTTTTGTTTCATGTATTTTGACTGATAAATCTTATGAAAATATGTTCAAGTCACAGTTCACCCTAAAATTAAAAGAAATTAAATTAATTATATTTTATTTAAAGAAATAGACTTCATTTTCCTCATGCAAAATTTCTTATTTCTTAATATATGTGACCCTGGACCACAAAACCATTGATGTATGGTTTGTTAGGATAGGACAATATTTGGCCGAGATACAACTATGTGAAAATCTGGAATCTGAGGGAGCAAAAAAATCAAAATATTGAGAAAATCGCCTTTAAAGTTGTCCAAATGAAGTCTTTAGCAATGCATATTACTAATCAAAAATGAAGATTTGATATATTTACTGCGTAAAATTTACAGCACAAATTTAATTTTAATTTAAATGAGCATAAATTAAAGGTGGTAAAATGGGATTATTATAGTTAACTAAAATTAAAACCATAAAAAAAACGTTACTTGAAATAAACTAACTGAAATATTATAAAAAAAAAAACTTTATCTTATTTTATTTCAGCTTTTGTTGCACTAGCAGCTAGTTTAACTTGATTTACTAAAATAAAAACTGAAATGAAATTAATAAAATCTATTTAATAATAAACTAATAAAAATGCCAAAAAACAGCAAAATTACAAAAAAAATGTATTTACGATTAAAAACAGGAAAATAAAAAATACATTTTTAAAAATGAATAAAGACTTTAATAGTATTGTAATAATACTAAAATAACACTGCAGTAAAATATATATTTTATGTATAGAAATATATAAATAGTACCATAATGTACAAAACCTTTAAAATTTGAAAAACCTATTATCATATTTCCACAGTAATGTGAATTTAGAGGTTAAATGTGCTTAATTATCAAGACAATTAATGACAATTCCTAAAATTTTCTTCTATCTTTTGATTTTGGGTTGAAATATGATGTGGACAGGTTTTGTTAGATTGATCCTGACGTGTCCTGTGTTTTCTAGCATGTCATATTCTGGAGTGCTCTGATGGTCTGGCTCAGGATGTGATCAGTACGATCGGTCAGGCGTTTGACCTGCGCTTTCAGCTCTATTTGCAATGTCCGTCCAGCAAACCCTCGTCCATGCACGACAGGTGAGTCCTCATCCAGACCTTCAGGATTCTGATCTGAGACCACTTCTGCCTCTCATTGTGTCCTGTGTTTAGGGTTATGAGTACAGACGAGCCCCCATGGATGGAGGAAGGAGAGGAGTCCGCCGATCATCACTACTACAACAGCATTCCCGGAAAGATGCCGCCACCAGGAGGATTCATTGATGCTAGATTGACCAGTCAGACGCAAGACAGCAGCCAGGTCTGCTAATCACCTGCCCACACTCGTGAAGTAACCCGACCGCTGATCGATAATCACTCCTGCTCAGCTGCTTCTGCAAATGCAACTATTGTGTTTCTGTCAATATCTCTTTATGAATTGGGTTTTTGGTAAATAATGATAGTAAAGATTGTGCTATTATTCTGAAGTTTTCATAAAACATAGTATCTACCTCTGTAAATACAGGAAATCAGGTCACTGAAATGAATCGAGAGAACATGTTAAATTGAGGGAATTGAGGTAATGTTTGCATACATTTTGTTACAATTCTATTTTTATTATATTTTGTTATAATCTAAAAACTAATAAAGCAAAATACAGAACAATTCCAATATTTCCTCCCCAACATACAGTATATAATTATTAAATTAAAATAATAATAAAATAAAAAAAAAATTGCATTTAGTTATATCGAAAACACAAAATGCAACACAATTCCAATTTTTCCATTCCAACATATAATATTAAAAAAATAATATATTACATATTATATTAAATTTTGTTATATCAAAACGAACAACACAAAGTACAGAACAAATCCAATTTTCTCACTCCAACATATAATTAAATTAATAATAAATGTAAATATTATGTTTTGATATAATATTGAAACAAACGCCTTTCCCACTCCAATATATATAAGAATTAAATTAAAATGAGAGATGAATATTATATTTTGTTACAGTATCGAAACAAACAACACAAAACAACTTTCCCACAATGTATATAATGATTAAAATAAATAATATATTTAAAAGTAATATTTATTTATTTATCATGTTGAAACAACACAAAAAAAGAACAATTCCAACTTTCCCATCCCAACATATATAATTAAATTTAAGATGGATGGATGGATGGATGGATGGATGGATGGATGGATAGATAGATAGATAGATAGATAGATAGATAGATAGATAGATAGATAGATAGATAGATAGATAGATAGATAGATAGATAGATAGATAGATAATATTGAAAAGAACAATAGAAAATACAGAACTATTCCAGCTTTCCTACCCCAACATATATAATTAAATTAAAATAATAAAAAAGTAAGAAAAATTATTTAACATAAGAACATTTAAGTAAGTTATCAGTACAGTGTTAGTTGTTTTAAAACATTCTGCATGATCTACTTCTTAACAGCTTGTATAAATGTTGGCATTAATAGTGTGATTTTAATTTTAGATCTATTAAACTGTGGCATTAAATGATTCATTTAGATGACTTCCTGTAGTGTGGACTCTGTTTCCTGTCTGTCAGTGTATATGGACTCCATCAGGTCAGTGATGAGGAGGTGTTTCATTACTGTTGTTGATGACTCACATGTTGTTTACTGCTGTCCACACAGGCCGCTGGAGTCGACCAGACGTACTACCAGGGCCGACCCATGTTCATCCAACAAGGTACAATTCCCTTTTATTTTCTCTGTTTTCACATTTAGATGGACAGATCGCCCAAAACACCTCATGTCAATGCAAAAAACAATTCTTCAGAATATCATCTTTTTGTCTGTGCCTTTCGTATAGGGTCCTGTGACATATACAGTCTCCCTGAAGTCAAAGGTCAAGCCTCTAAAGCAGGAGAAGTGCCCACGTATGTGAACACGCAGCACATTGACACGCAGGTGTTGGCCGCCCTCCAGGGAGAGTCAGAGACACCGTCTGAATCGGGCATGAGCGGGACAGCTAAAGACAGCCCGAGGAAGGACCTCTTTGACATGAGTAAGAGTTTAGAGGCAATTCATTCCTAACACTGCTGTAGGACTATATAATGTACCTGTTTTACAGCGCCATCAATAGGTGGTGCATAAAAATGCAGTTGGTTTCAATCTGCAAGTTCAACTTTTTTACTTTTATTGTTCTTAAACGGTTAAATAGACACATTGTGATGAAGCAACAAAAAATATATACAATCTTTTCCATGACATTTTGTCCAGCTGAACATTTCGCTTCTGTTTCTGTGTTAGCTCCGCCCACAGACAAATCTCATTGGTCCAAAATCCCACCCTTCATTTGAATATTAAATAACTTCTGACTATCACATCATTATCAGCAGTTTTACTGTAGAAAGATCATAAACGTGAGGAAAAAATGACAAAAGTACTTTAATTTAGTCAAAAAATGTTTCATTAATGAATCTCTTTTGTCACAAGTCAAATTTAGCGCTTTACACAATATGCATTGTTTCATCATGATGTTAATATTTATAACATCTTAATATCTTCACACCTCATAGTCGCATTTAGCATATATACTCTTTGTATGTGGATGGACATACCAACTTTATATCAATCTCTTAAACATGTTTTATTAAATTGTGCTGGTTTAAGTTCTCTTAGGAACTAAAAATAAAAGTGCAATTAAAAAACCTATAACATACTTTTCTTCAAAAGTGTTCAATAATTTCTTTATAGTATTTCAACTTGTTACTCACAAATGAAAATAGCCAGGGAAGCTGGCATGGCATTGAAACACCAAACAACCAACTGTATATGTATATGTGATAATATAGTTACATTTTGCGATGATGTAAACAATCAGCACATTGTTTTCTCGTGCCATCAGAGCCGTTTGAGGATGCCATCATGACCCAGACTTCGGCTCCGGCTCCTCCAGCCTCAGAACTGCATAAAGCGGCATCTGTGGATAACTCCAGTCCTCTGCTGATGCGCGCGGCCGCCCTGAGAGCTCAGGAGGAGCTGGAGGACCAGATGTGGTACCACGGAGAGATGAGCCGCCGCCAGGCCGAGAAACTGCTGCTCCACGACGGAGACTTCCTGGTGCGGAAGAGCACCACAAACCCGGGCTCGTACGTCCTGACGGGGATGCACAACGGCCTGGCCAAACACCTGCTGCTGGTCGATCCGGAGGGAACGGTGAGAGCCACCTTCACCCATAGCAGCTTTTAATGACTTGAGAATGTCTTTTTATTAATGAGACTGGGCTGGAAAACTGATATATGTAGTATTTCTTAAACATAAAATACTACATATATCCAGAAAAATAAATAATAGTGTAGAAACCGTTTTTAACTCAGAAATTGCTAGTAAATTTCACAAATAATTACAGAGAAATGGCACATTGAATTAAACATGAAATCTTGAAGTAGAAAGACTGAAATAGCATTTTCTTGTAAAACTTGTTTTGAAAGCTGTTTTTGCAGTGTATTGAAGTAAATATAGTGGGATTCAGACTCTTGAGAAAATGCTTCTATTTTAGGTTCTTTTGTAGTTTTAAGTAAAACAATTGGAGTGAAAAGTTGAACATGAATTTGAGAAACTTGATCATGTTCTCCAGCATGATTTGAGATGTTGCAAAGAGCATCTTGAGCTTCAGTGGAAAAGAAGATCTGATGAAGTCACATCTGTGTCTGTACAGAGTCACATGATCAGTGACACTCATTTGCTTATATTTGATTAGTCACGTAGAGATACTGCAGAATCTGAAATAGACCATTTTATCATTTTATTTAAAACATTCCCAAATCCTAAAACTGTTTAGTTCTAGGTTTGAATGAATGAAGTACAAAATTTCCAGTGTGGACTTTTGAACTCCATTAGTTGCCTCAAGTTTGGGGTCAGAAAGATTTTTTAATATTTTTGAAAGAAATCTCTTCTGCTCACCAAAGCTGCATTTATTTGACCAAAAATACAGTAAAAACAGTAGTATTGTGAAATATTATTGCAAACTAAAGTAAGTGTTTTCTATATCCATATATTGTAAAATTAAACTGAAAATGAGTAAATAATTATTATTATTTCAGCTAGTTGTCATTTAACTATATAGACACAAAAAACCCTAATAAAACATTACAAAGTTATTAGAACTTTAACTAAAATTAAAAAAAATAAAATAAAATAAAAATAAAAACTCAAAATATTAACAAAAACTATAATAGTACAATACCAAAATAACACTGGTGCTCAATAACCATTTCTTATTAATATCAATGTTGAAAACAGTTGTGCTGCTTCATATTTTTTTGTGTAAAATGTGATACGTTTTTCAGAATTATTTGATGAATAGAAAGTTCAAAAGCATTTATTTAAAATAGAAATCTTTTGTAACATTAAAAATTCTTTACCGTCACTTTTGATCAATTTAATGCATCCTTGCTGAATAAAAGTATTAATTTCTTTTAAAAAGAAAATCTTACTGACCCCAAATTTTTAAACGGTAGTGTATATGCAAGCATATTTCTGTCATGTGTGCTTAAACTTTCAAATCAAATCTATGTCTCCTCAAGGTCCGGACGAAAGATCACATATTCGAGAGCATAAGCCACCTGATTGGCCATCACCGTGACAACAACCTACCGATCGTGTCGGCGGGAAGCGAACTGTGTTTGAAGCAGCCGGTGGAAAGAAAACAGTGACGACAGCTGAAATCCCGCGTGAGGCTCACGGCGCCGCTCTTTCACGAAAACAAACACGCTCAGATGACTGATCTCCGTCGGAGAACACGTGACGCTTGTCCGACTGCTTGACTGTGACGACGCAGGACGGACGATTTTAGAAAGCGCTCTCACCGAAAGCCGATTTCTAGAACTGACAGTTATTTTATTGCGCTGGTTGAGAATCTCTATTTTTGAAGAAGACTGCGGTGGATTTTCGGTGGACAGCCGCTCGAAACGGGAGTTTGGACGAACTCGGTCTCCAAGAGGGATGCGACGAAAACTAGATAAAGAGTATTTTAGAATAAAAAAGTTTTAGTTTTGTCTATCAAGCACAACCGGATTTTCATGTTCGTTGGTAAGAGATAGAAGGAAAACTAATATTTGAGAAAACGTAAATGAAAAACAAAAAAACAAAGCTGTTTATATCGACCTATTTTAGGAGTTGGTCCTTCACTGCAGCTAGTGTGCGAGATCATTTGGTAGCTTCACTGCTTTTCAGAGGGAAGATGACCTGAATGTGTTTGCTTTAACAGAAATCACACTCCGACATGCTGCACGAACACACGCGCGCACACACACACACACACACACGGCTTTAAAGTACCTTCATTTTTCTATGACGTTGAAACCTGTGGCACTCGCATGACTTAAAACCTTAACTGTACTTGTGGTCATTGTTGGTAGCATCCAGAGCCCCAACGGAGGTGCTTTTGTGTGCTCACAATGTAAAATATTTATGCTTTCCTAGTATTCCTTGAGTTTAGCTCCTTTAAACGTGTCAGAGGTGTGTAGTCGCTCGGCTCGAACCTTTACTTTATACCTGGGATGTTTCTATCGGTTCTGACTTTCATGGTTTGACTGTGGGCTTCACAAACACACACACACTGGTATTATGATTCTTCTTCTGATGATTATTTTCAATTAAACGGTTCTAAATGAATAGCACAATCAATGCTTTTCTGTGTGAGAGACGGTCTGGTGTGTTTTTGCACAGTCTAATTACTGGACAAACTGGAATATTACTAGATTCTTCACCATTTTAGCCACGAGTCACATGCTTCTGTTGCGTTTTGTGTTTCCCTTTAAATCCACATTTTAGATAAATGAAACTTGCATTTGATTACAATTACTGTTTAGTAAATAGCACTAAGATATGAACATTATTATAAAGTTTTCATGCATAAGGGTGAATCTCATAAAAATGTAAAGAAATTAAGAAATTGACCCCAAAATCAACATAAAATCATATTTTTTCTCTTAAAGACATTGAAGCTTAAGCGCCATGAAAATAATGCAACCAAATGCTAATGTTCCTATACAAACAGGTTTGATTTTCTTTATGCTGGCTAAAATTTATTTTCTTCATTTTTATATATACGATTACTGTTTAGGAAATTGCACTAAGATATGAACTTATAAAGTTATCATGCATAAGGGTGAATCTTTTAAAAAAAATTCAAGAAACTGACCCCAAACTCAACAGAAAATTATATTTTTCTCATGAAGAAACTGAAGCTTAATAGTCATGAAAATGATGCAAAAATATTAATGTTCATACAAAGAAGTTTCCTTTTTTTATGCTGGATATAATTTATTCTTTTTTTTTTTTTTTTTTTTTTTTGGCAATCTGATACAATTACTGTTTGGAAAATAGCACCAAAATATAGACTAAATGTCATGAAAAAAAATTTTAATTCCTACAAACAGGCCTCATGTTCTTTATGCTGAATATTATTATATTATTCTTCTTTTTCATCCAATGTAATTACTGTTTGGAAAATTGCAAAAAGATATAAACTTGTAAAATTATCCAGCATAAATAAGGTGTATCTCCTAAAAATGTCAAGAAACTGACCTAAAAATTAACAAAAAATAATATTTGTCAGTGAAGCTTATTGTCATGAAAATAATCCAAAAAATATTAAATTAATTTTTTTTTTTTTTGGCAGAGTTCTTAGAGAGATTCACCCATAAATTGTGATTTGCATTAATGTGAAATAGGTTTTGTAGTCTAGAATGAAGACATACGTGCAGTTTCATATTTGCTCAACTGTGGATCTCTTCTCTTTCTCTAAATTCTAATATGATCGTTTAATATATAGTTTGCATTATTGCATCACTTTGAATATTGTCTTTCTCACACAAACACAAAACATGATATTTATGTATTGAACTTTGTGATATTAAACTGTAAATATTGATTTGGAGGCACAGGATGAATGAAAAAAAATATATTTGGTTTTAAATTATTTTGATTTGAGATTTATTTGAAATTATTTCAATTTAATTTATTAAATACTAAATAACATACAAGAAAATAATCTCATACTTCATATTTTCACTGCAAAATGTACAGCACAAGATAAAATCAGTACATTTACATGTGCATATACATAAAATGCATATTTTTGTTGCTAAATATTATATCACCATCTATTTTGCGAGTCAAAGTTTCATTATTCTAGCCAAAACTAAATCTCAGTTCATGATGAATCAACAGAAGGGTTTGAAAAGAAACACTATTTCAGTTTAAGCTCATTAAATCTTTACATCATTTTTCACAAATTTCTAGAAGGAATAGAAATTTATGAAGGATTAATGAAGGATTTTTCCAGTGATGGTCATTTTTCCCCAAATGTAAACTGCAAATCCCAGCATAATTTCACTGAACTTTGTTTATCTAATGTTAGGGAAAGATGTTCTATTATATTACTCTCATTAAACTGACTCCAGCTAATCAGTGGTGGTTTAACTGTTTTTGTAATGCCACAACAAAACAATCCCATATCTTAATTATTCATTACTAAAATATAGTTGATTTGCAAATAAGTGTTGCTTTGCCATCCCGAGTTGTGTTCAGGAAAACGTGCCTTTTATTTGTACTATTGTGCTTTTCTCTTGAAAGTGCAGTAGTCGAAGCACCTTCCACTGAGCGTTTGATCACAGCGGTTCACATGCAGGCCATGAAACAGGTGACAGAATTCAGCCTATGAAAGTCCAGTCTCTGCTTGTATGAATTATTACTATTCTTTATGATTGGTGGCAATAAAAGAATCATGTGTATTACTCTTTGATTACGCTGGTTATTCGGCTGAATCTGAACACGTTCAGGTCATATTTCACCCCAAATTCAAAGGAAAGAAATAAGAAATTATGTTTTGCATGAAGAAAATTAATTCTATATTTATATATCAAAAAATATTAAATAATCATGAGCATTACAGTTTAGTTTGTGCTGCTTATATGTTTCCAGCAGGTGGCGCAAGTGCATTATTAATATTTACTTACACAGCATTATATGCTATACCATAAACAGCTGCATTGGTTTAAATCATTAAGGTTTTTACATTTTACATTTACAGCAGCGTATATTTACTCCATACAGACTGATCTTGTATGATTGTTCTTTGGTAAAAGTTTGATAAGTTATTTCAACAAAAATTAACCTATATACAATGTATCATACGGACTGAAGTGTCAAATATGCTAGTATAATATATATCAGCACCTGGCATGAAAGGCTTTAGGTATACAGATCAGAACATCATTAAACATAGCACTATATAAATACTGTCAATATTTATAGGATTGGCAAATTAGTCTTTTGTATGTCCTGTCGGTACAGATCAGCTACACTGAATACAAAAATGATTTTCTTACTCAGTATTTTGTCTTGTTTTCAGTACAAATATCTAAACGTTCTTAAATCAAGGTGCATTTTCAGGAAAAGGGCTAAGGATATGAAGTCTTGTTTTCTGAAAAACATCAAATTCAAGTGAGTTTTTGCTTAAAACGAAAATAAAAATATCTGCCAATGTGATAAGTAAAATAAACTTAATTCAAAACTATATTTTAGTATCACTGAGATACTATTATTGTTTTTTTTAATACTTTGAATCTTTTATTTTTTTATTTGCTGTTCTCATTTTAGTTAATTTAGTTTTAGCCATTTTTGTGTTTTTGTTTATATATATATATATATATATATATATATAGTTTCTATTCATTTTCATTTCAGTTTTAGTTATTTTAGTACAAGTTAAACTAAAGTAAAATGAGAAATGTTGCCTTGCCAACTAATTTAAATAAAAGGTTTTCTATATTTTATTTAATTTCAGTTAATGTTCTTTTTTTCAAATAACAAAAATGTTTTTAATTGTTTTAATTTTAGCTTTAGTTGACTTTAATAATCCTGATTCAAAGAGAAAATTATTTTTTCTGACCACATAGGCAGATTTTTTTTTTTTTTTTTTTTTTTTTTCTTGTTTTAACCAAAAACTTATTTTGGTCCATTTTTCAGAAAACATTACTTCTTATCTTTTTTCTCAAGTAAATTGAGAATGAAGTGATTTGATTTAAGAATGTTTATATATTTACACTGAAAAACGACAAAAATACTGAGTAAGAATAATTTTTTGTAGGGTAAGAACAGATTGGTCAGGACATTTTTCCACTGTTCAAAATGCACTTAACGTGCTGATGCTTTATTGTGCACTTTAGTATGCACTTAAAAAGTGCACACTAAAGTTCTACAGCATGCACTAATGCTGTAGTGTGCATTTCTACATTTACATGGACATCAGTAATCTAATTATTTACCTTATTCTAAATAAGACAATATTATGATTAAGGTGTTTACGTGAGCTGCTTTTAGAATATTCCTTCATGTTCCCGTTTTACATGTTATAGTACTTGGATCGATTAATGGCACACGTCATTACATCACCACGCGACGCCATCTGACGTCCCCTCCAGAATTTCATGTATAAATATATAGTTCGTCTTCATTATGATGCCATATACAGTTTTGGGTGTTTCATTTTTAATTTTACAAAAGCTTCAAGTGCAGTAAATTATTTGTCATGCTATACGTGCAAACAGACGACAGCGTTGTTAAAGCCATGCTCTTTTGTTTGCCGTCAAACAGTTGACCGCTGTCGTGAGTGAATCCTGTTGCAAAATGTGACCAAAAGTGCTACACGACGGTAATAATGTGATTCAGGTGTGTACATGACTATACTGCACTTCGATAATGCGACTTAAATTGGAATACTCCCCATGTCTTAATTCGATTTTTGTTTACTTTGAGTATGACTTTAGCCGGATTAAGGTAATCACAAATCTCTGTTTACATGGTAGACTCTTAATCAGAGTATTGTCTTAATCGTGTTATTGTTGTCCATGTAAATGTTGCTGACTGAGTGCTTCAGCTTGTGTTAGTCTGATTCTGTGCGTTGGCGTCTGGGTTTTCCTGTTCGGCCGCCCGAGGGCAGTTGGAGCTGGATTTGCTCCGGCTGGGGTCCGTGATCTGCTTGCACCCCGTCGAGCCGTCCCGCAGCAGACACCCGCACACGAGCCTGTAAAACGCCCGGCGCATCTCCCTGCTGGCCAGCGTGTAGATGACGGGGTTCATGGCGGAATTCAAGACGGCCAGCGCCACGAACCAGTCGGCTTTGAGCAGAACCGGGCACTTTTTGTTCCCGCAGGCCACGTCGACGAGCAACAGCATAAAGATGGGTGTCCAGCAGGCGATGAAGACGCCCACCACGATGCTGACGGTGCGCAGGAGCGCCATGGAGCGCTCGCAGTTGCTGTGCTTGGTGACTTTACGGCTGCTGCTCTTGACCAGGGTGTAAATGCGGGCGTAGAGGACGGAGATGGCCAACAGGAGTGAGATGAAGATGGTGATGCAGAACGCAACGTAGCTCTTGCTATACAGAGGTAAGATGGTCGAGCACTGAGGAAGATCTTCTAAACAGTTCCAGCCTAAAATAGGCAGTGCTCCCAGTGTGATCGCGATTAACCAGCAGGTTCCTATAAGCAGAAACACCCGGTAGTTTTTGCTTGCGTCGTAAGGCCTCATTTTGATCATAGTAAGGTGGCGTTCAATCGCAATCGCAAGTAAGCTGAAAATAGAAGCGCCTAATGCTACAAACATACTCCCTTCGCGAATAAACCACTCGGCTGGAGACAAGTGTAACGTCCACTGTCCTGACATCAGCAGGTTGACTATATAAGTCGCGCCGGCTAACAAGTCACACAGAGCCAGGTTGGCGATAAAAAAGTACATCCGGTTATGGAATTTGTGGTTTTGCCAGATGGCCACCAGCACTATTAGGTTCTCCAGGATGATGAGGCCGCAGACAACCAAAAACACAGCTGTTTTGGGGTCCAACAGGGCGCCTTCGGTATCATTGCGATTGTTTAGTTTCCCCGTGTAGTTGTAATGCAGGAAAATGTGTTGGTTGATCATTGCGGTATGATTTGGACTGGATCTTCCAGACAGGAGTGGATCGTACAGGTAAGACGGGTCACGGATGGGTGTTGGTGAGCGGGTTGACTGCTTTCTTCAGGGTTTATCTGTCAATCATCACCCTGTACTGTCATGTCGGTGGCACACATCTGCCTGTGGAGTCAACCAGATGTGCTTTAAAGACCATGATCAAGAATGATCCAGTCAGATCTGGATTTTGTTTCACTCGAATATGTTTCATGTAAACTTGACTTTAACACAGCTGGAACATCTGAGATACTTTCCCAATATGCTTAAAGTCACAATAAAGAATTAAGATGACTATCAAGAATAAATTATCATTGTAGTTGTACAAAAATATGGTGCCTCTAGATATATACGGTAAGTATACTTCAAGGTACTGTACAATACTGTTCAAAAGTTTGGGGTGTGTTTTTTTAATGTTTTTGAAAGAAGTCTCTTTATGCTCTCCAAGGCTGCGTTTGTTTGATTAAAAGTACTGTAAAAATTGTGAAATATTACAATTTAAAATATCTGTTTTCTATTTGAATATATTTTAAAATGTAATTTATTTCTGTGATGCGCAGCTGAATTTTCAGCATCATTACTTCAGTCTTCAGTGTCACATGATCCTTCAGAAATCATAATATGTTGATTTACTGCTCAAGAAACATTTCTTATTATCAGTGTTGAAAAGAGTTTGTATTTTGTGGAATCGTTTTTTGCAGAAGTCTTTGATGAATAGAAAGTTCAAAAGAACAGCATTTATTTGAAATATACGTAAAAAATTTTTCTTAACATTATAAATGTCTTTATTGTCACTTTTGATTAATTGAATGCATCCTTACTGAATACAAGTATTAATTTCTTTCACAAATTAATCTTACTGACCCCAAACTTTTGCACGGTATTGTATTTCAAAGGAAAACATCAAACTACTCTCTTAGAAAGTCCATCTTAATCTTGCAGTTGCTTCTTATAACATAGTAGCTGGTTTAAATGGGTTATTAGCTGGTTAAGGTGGACACGGTGGGTGGTCAACCAGCAACCATTAACCAGCTATTATGCTTTATATTAACACATTAAACACCATCTGAATTTTTAACAGCCTACTTTTTGTTAGAGTAATATGCATTGCATGCAACATTTAATATAGCCTACTATGATCCAGAATAATTCGATGCACAAAACTTACTTTGTCGTTTGCATTGAACTTGCTGTGGTGCGCATGATTTCAGATTGAATGACAATCATTTAAAAAAAAGCACAACAAAATATAATTTAGTTTCCATAAAAGTTAGTATCGCATATTTTAGTTTTTTAATGTCTGACATGCATCTGACAAGATATTGTCTTTGATTACTCACCATCATATATCACGAACCAAAGAGTGTCTTCACTGAGACCCATTCGTGTCGAGTTTTGTTTAAATAGGAACTGTTATATTTCCATCTTTAATGTGCAGAAGTTCAGACCTCAGGGAAGTAATCTGCGCGCAATGGAAGAAAGTCCCTTTCTCACAGTCTGCCGCAGGTCTGCTGCTCTTTTCCTGCGGTGTGTCTGACAGACAGTCCAGCCCACGGCACACCTCCCACCGTCTGGAGGAGACGGCACTTCTGATAGACTATATTCAATATTTATATTTTGAATTATATTATATATTATTTGTATTTTTTTCAGAAATCAGTTTTTTTTTTTTTTGCGCGCATTCCAAGTAATATCAACCAAACTGCAGTTGGGTTGTTTTGATTAAGTATTAATAACTTAATACATACATATATGAAGAGTTTATTTGCAAAAACCGATAACTCCATTTTTATTTTTATTTTTTTCAGAGATCACGTTTTTTTTTTTTTTTTTTTTTTTTTTTTTTTTTGAAAGTGGCGTTTATCCGTTTTTGCAAATGAACACTTCCTGTGTTTAAAATGATTCACAAATGTTTATGGTTTCAGCTGTAGTTTTAACAGTTGCTCTATTTGGTGTTAGAATGACAAACATTTAAAAAAGTAAAATTCGTCAATTTCAAAATGAACGAGCCAATCAAATCAAAGAAGGCGGGGCTTCACTTTTCCGGCGCGAATATCAGCAAGGCGCTTCTGTTTTTAACGGTTGAGGAGTGTGAGGTAAGTCCCTCAATATTTCACATTTGACAACAGTTTAACAATAGAAATATTAAACGACCGACATTATTATCATGTGATGGAAACATCTCGACTTTTTTGTCAAATTTCACTGCTTTGAACTGAAAATAGGACGAACCGTTTAATTCATGTGTTTCATAACGTGACGAGACAAAAAAATTTAGCCGTTTTTTTTTTTTCAGCATATCATACACACATTCAGTCTTATTCGTAATTTAAATTAAAAATATTATTTGCAGATAATTCAAATATATTATGAAAAATCACATTCTTGTACTGTTCTTTATTTTTCTTTATTCCCCTAAATCCAGATAAATATTTTATTTTAAACAAAAAATAAAATTGGTTTAACCAGTGTTCATGGTTATGGCCTTGCCTTGGTTTATCTGTTTTAAACTTTTGAAAAGTTTGATATATGCAATTTTATTTAGTAGTTTTGTAAGACTATTTCTGTAAATATGGGTTTTAATTTTAAGTTGACATACTGAGGGATGAGATTAAATAGTTTTCTGTGGTAATGAACGAGATTTGGATCAACAAGACTCCAAATGGGGCTTAAGTTGTATATGGAATATTATTTTGAGACCATTCTGGCATTATGGAATGGCATTTCCTTTTGGTTAATAGGCTATGTAGTTATGTTTCAAATAAAATTAGTCCAGATTTTTATTTATTTATTTTTTGCTTTGTTTTGTTTTGTCCACCAATGAAACTAGTTTTAAAATAAGCTAAAGCAACAAGCTTTCTTGAATCACTGCTCAAATCAAATTTAAGGACTGGAACTAAGTGATTCATACAAGAAAATCCAAGAAAAAGCAAGTCTGGTTAGAAAAGCTCTCATAACTGAGGTATGTTAGACTTGATGAGAAACAAATAAGACATTTAAAAATAACTGCAAACTCTACAGTGCATAACCAGATTTTCCATCTTATCACAGAAGCGACTGGCAGCCATCAGATTTAAACTGGAGCTCACTGCGCTTAGCCGGCAGATTTCAGAGGTGAGTAATGGAACCGCGGAGAGAGAAACATCCCAGAAAAGAGAGAGAGGGAGACGTTGCCATGACCAGCCAGCAGACCAGAGCAATAAACATACAGTGAGCTGACATTCAAATGAAGACATTTGGTTCGGTGCTGCGGTGAAGGCCTGATGGCTGCTGACGTGTGTGTGTTGCTCTGAATGTGTGTGTTTAGCATTTATATACTCCAGAATGAGTGAAAGTTGAATGCTCTGCTGTTCTTGTTGTTTTCACTGATCCTGGATCAGATGAGTATTATGTGTCTGTATTATGTCTAATTTATTTAACAATACAACATTGTTTAATTAGAGATTCTCATGAAAACAGATGTCATTATATATATATATATATATATATATATATATATATATATATGAAGCGAAAAATCAATGGAAACAAAAACAATAGGACCAATTTAAGTACTATTCAGATGTAATTTCTGTATTTCTTACTAGTAACAAATGCTACCATGATGCAGAAATACTTTACAATTTAATAATATATATTAATTACTTCAGTATTTTAATTTAGTAAATATTTTGTCATTTTTATTTCAAATTACTATAATGCAATATAAATATAATTTTGCTATAATACTATAATGCAATATAATTTTGTAATGCAATATAAATAATACATTGAATCAAAATAATTAGAATTGTCTGTGTTATGTTATGAGGTGAGGTGATTTTCTTGAGATTCAGAGTTCATGCTGTCACTCTTGTTTTCCCAAATGTTAAACATACTCTTAATGAAGTTCCTAAATGTAAGTTAGGGAGGAGTGAGCCCATCTAATCTTTCAGTCAACAGCCAGAGTATATAAGCAGCTGCTTACTTCTCTTCAGTCTCAGCTGTTCCAGCATCCCTCCACCTCCCCAAATCTCCACCTTCATCTTAGGTACCTAGCTCTTTGTAATCATCCTATATTAAGTGTCTGTAGGGGTATATCGGAGCTCGAGTTGAAGCTGCTTCGTTGAGCCCCTCATCAGTGGACAGCAAGCCAAATAAGTTTAAACATAATTTCCTAAAGATTATACGGGCAAACAAACTCCTTAAACAATTTAGGGGAAAATAGACTGATTTCAGAGCTGTCGTGAATCAGACTGGGATAATGGCCAAAGAAACAACCTCTCATTACAGCCTCAGAGCTCAACACACACACTGACACACAGGTCTGTATACCACTGTTTGCACATTTCCCACCTGGACAGCAGGTGTATTTGTACAGAAATCCTCATCATGGATTACTAATCTGAGTTTAGTTTACTGCTGCCAGCAAAACCACAAAGCTAGGAGTCAAGAGCTCCTTGGAAGGAAAGGTTATTGCTCAGAGAGACTTAAAGAGCATTATGTAGCGAATAATGTTATTATGGACTTGTAGTTTGGCTAGAAGTGAAACTACTAAAGGTTTAAAGTAAGAATAGATTTGTTTCTTACAAACACACTGCTTTTGGCTTCTCAAGACATTAACTGATGGACTGGAGTGGTGTGGATTACTTGTGGATTGTTGCGATGTTTTTATCAGCTGTTTGGACTCTCATTTTGACGGCACCCATTCACTGCAGAGGATCCATTGGTAAGCAAGTGATGGAATGCTACATTTCTCCAAATCTGATGAAGAAACAAAGTTCAACACTACATCTTGGATGGCCTGACGGTAAGCACATTTTCAGCAAATTTTCATTTCTGAGTTTTAGAATGAGACCGGAAGTCAGACACGTTAAATTTACAAATGGCTGTGCCCGCTCTTACGGGAAAAATAAGGGGGATAAAACACTGTGATAATTTTCCTAAGTGCAATTCTTTAAAAATTCTGAATCTTATTTTTTTAAGAAGAAAATGACTCTATTTACAATGATTTTTAAGAATATATTTTGAAGAATTTGAATTCTTTAGTTATGTTTTAAGAACAAGATAAGAACATTCTTTAGAAGTACTTTTGTGAATACAAAAGAGTTATCCATAAGAGTGAAAATACTGTAGCACTTAAGAGTGTTTCATGAATCCAGCTTCTGCTCCTCAGAAAACGACCTTCATAATCTCACAAGTAAATAAAAAACTGTATCAAAACGGAAAAGATACTTGTAATTTTCTGTTGTAAAGTTTAAGAACATTTCCTTTTACCTTAAAATACAACACAATGCAATGCATAATTTAAAATACAAGTAAAACAAAATAAATAATAATAAATACACTAAATTACACAATTTTTGTCTGGACTTTTCTTAGAGCGAATGTCTCAAACTGTGCTCAGATTTGCCAAGGTACCAATTTCTACAATAAAAAGGTGATTTTATAACTATTGGCTCATTTCTGTCTGTTTTTATTTCTCCTGTAAGGAATTTTAGGAGCAACATTATTAAAGGTCATTGAATCCTGCAGAAATGGTGTCTTTGCTGGTTTTTCTGATGCAGCAAACTGTCTCTGCCAAACTTGTTGGATCGGTTCTCTGCAGGCCTCAGAAAGCAAGATGTGGGGGAGTTCAGACAGAAACCCCTCATTTACTTACGAGAGAAACTCATGAGCAATTACAGTTAGCCAAAGCCTTTCATTTACTTTCTCTCTCTCTTTCTCTCGCGCACATTCACTCACTCCAACTTTTCCCATTTTGCATCTCTGTTTGGCAAAATGCCTTTATTTAAAAAATGAGTGGAATGGTTTTGATTTTAAATTTAATTAATATTTCTAAACATTGTCTGTTAAATCATATTCAGGGAGGGAGGATGTTCAGCAGGAAGCCTGTTGTTGTCATGTTACAAGAAGGCTATGAAACAGGAAATGACATCACAGAGAGGCCTGCCTGTCAAGGTCAGTAAGGCTTTAGTCTAAAAGATACTTATTTTCCTTTTAATATCCAGGTTAGTTCAGTTTTTTAGATGTTAAATTCATGTCAATTTTTAAAAATACGCAACGGAAAATATATTGTTTTGTTTGATTACTACGCAACTTTTTTTATTAAACATTTAATCATTTAATAAACATTTTATTAAACATTTTTATTAAATGAAATGAATGGCATGGTTATATTTTTGGGAAGTGAGCGTCACTCTTGTTGGTAATTCACTTTGCTCTGAAGGTGGTTTAAATTCTAATGTCGTGAGATGTGGTGAGGTTGGTCGTGCCAATGATAAACCACAATAAAAGCAAAGAACAGAAGTATGAACACAAGCTACTCACCTAAGTTTTGTCTGAGGTCTGTTGTGATATGTTAGTTGTGTGTACACCACTTTATATAAAGTCGGCCAACTTAAAGGCATAGTTCATCCAATAATGACAATCTGCTGATAGTTTACTCCCCCTCAGGCCATCCAAGATGTAGAAGAGTTTGTTTGTTCGGCAGATTTGGAGAAATGTAGCATTCCATCACTTGCTCACCAATGGATCCTCTGCAGTGAATGGGTGCCGTCAGAATGAGAGTCCAAGTAATCCACACCACTCCAGTCCATTAGTTAACATCTTGTGAAGAGAGAAGCTAAATATTTGTAAGAAACAAATCCATCTTTAAGGTGTTTTAACTTTAAACCACTGCTAAAATATGAGTCCATAATCCATAGTATTGTTTTCATTCTGCCTGAATCAGGAGAGAAATCTTCACAGATCAAGCACTGTTTACAAGCCTAAACAAATATCTGGGTGGATTTTGATGTGAGAGACAAAAGGAGATGAACTTTTCAACTGGAGGAAGTGTTATTGTGTATCATGGACTTATATTTTAGCCTTAGTAATGGTTTAAAGTTAAAAACGTCTTGATTATGGATTTACAAACATTTTCTAATGAATTTTTTTTTTATGGATTTTCTTACAAACATACAGCTTTTGGCTTCACAAGATGTTAATTGATGGACTGGACTGAACTATTTATGTGATGTAAGGTTATATAAAATGTTCATAAAATCACTGTTCACAGTGAACTGTACTTCTTAAATGTGACACATGATATTCAATGAGAAAATACTGTAGGACGGGACTTGATTTTGTTCTTCCGGAATTGATTGGATGCTGAAACATGACTGGTGTTTGACAGAAAGGGATGTTGAATGCAGTTCTCAGAACATTTGGCTAACATTTCTGCATTCCCACAGTTTGCATGTATCAAACTGTCACCGAACTGATCTGGATCTGTTCCACGTCAGCTCTGTGTTGGTGAAATCCCAGCGTGCTTTGCTCCTCAGACCCTCTGATGTCACACCAGGGCATTTTTCCATTCACTGGTTATTTATTCATTCATTCTTTGTTGCCACACATCAGGGCACTGGCTCCTAACAGCCCCGACTGAAGACTGTTTCATGCCGAGTGTTCGTTAGCCAAATGATTCCTGGTTTAAACGTCTCATTGGCTCTGAACAGAAGATCGGTTTATTCTGGAGCAAATGAGGCTTTTCCAAACATCTGAAACTAAGCTGATATATAGTTGATAACTCAGTTAAGCCAGCTGAGCTAAAGAGGAACATCTCGAGCAATAATTTACACTTAACACTTATCGTGTTCACAGAAACTAGGTCAGATGTTTGATGACCACAGGAACAGAAGGTTTGAGCTATTAATGTGATGCTGAGTTATTTCTTGTAAAGGTGGTTGAACTCTGTATAGCACAGAAGTGTTTGAATGTGTCAACAGACACGTCTCATATAGAGCAGATGTCATTGCACTAGACCACACATGCAAACACCAGCTTTATAAGAGCTGAGCTAAAATGAATTGCATGTATATCTGTGTTTTCTGCAGCCTTTGTGCTTGAATCCTCAAATCTTGTTACTAAGTGATCTAAGATCCCTTTTCACATGCTGGACCAGAAAACAAGTGAGAAAATCCCACAGAGAGATCTGGAGAGCTGAAGATCACTGAGAGACATTTGTGTCTCACATTTGTTCTTGTGTTGGTCATTAGTTATCGGAGTTTGGTTATAATGGCACTCAGTGTAAGTGTGCATCGCTCCCCTGCATGAGTTTAATATCCTGTAAATGCATATTGATCATGTTCTCATGTCTCAACTTCCTGTTTGTGCATGCTGGTCGACCTCGTATAAAATACTACTGCAGAGTTTAAATGAAAGAATGCCTTTTCACTTTGGACCTTGCTGATTTAGGACAGTTCCTGGTTGAAATCCAACAGTAACACTGGATAACAGATGCTTGTCTCTGGTTAATGGGCACATTAACCTCTCTCTTTCTCCATCTCTCTCTCCCTCTCTTTCTCACTGCCTCTCTGTCTCTGTCTCTGTCTCTCAACTCCCTGGATGCACTATAATTGTAACGTTCATGTCCTTGAGTTGAAGCCAAACTAAGCGAGTCAGGGCTGACATGACCTTGTACAGATGCTGAAAGAATAAGTTTACATATATAGATGTTCTCTCTCTCACTCTCTCTTTTTTTCTGTTCAAGACATGACGTGATGTGACCAGGAGCTCAGAGGTTAACACTAGTGTTCCTGTTAAGACCGGCCTCTCTCTGACAGGTTATTTCCTGCTACTGCCTGGAGATTTATTTAATTATTTATTTAGGTATTTATTATATTAAAAAAAAAAAAAAAAAAAAAAAAATATATATATATATATATATATATATATTTTTTTTTTTTTTATAAATATATTGATTTTAGCCAGGTTTATTTATTTAATATATATTTTATTATGCCTATTTTATTGTTTTTAATAAGTTTTTTTATTTATTTAAAAGTATTTTTATAAATAATTTTATTGAATGATTTGATTGATTGATTGATTGATTGATTCATTCATTCATTCATTCATTCATGGTATTTAAAATATTTTTATTATACATTATTTTATATTGATTTTAACCAGGTTTGTTTATTTATTTTGTTTTCAAATAATGTATTATTATAATTTGTTTATAATTAAAAATATATTTTAATTAAAAATTTATTGTAATTATTTTAGATATAATTGTATTAACTAGTATTTAAAATATTTTTATTATACATGTTTTAACCAGTTTTGTTTTGTTTTAAAATAATTTATTATTATAATTTATTTAGAAATAATGTATTTATTTAAAATATGTATACATTTATATTCATAATTTTATATTATAAATTTTATTGATTTTAAACATGGGTTTTAAAAACATAAAACAAATTACAGCCTTGAAACCATCTTGACAAAGACAAACATTATCACATAAACACACCATTTAAATATTTAAACATTTAAAATGTTTTAAGAGAGGCACACCTCCACTTTACATTTGCTTTGTACCTCCTACACTTTGTACTTCTAGCACAAGCTTCACTTCTCAGCAAGATCATAAATGAATTTCAAATGCCTTCAAAAGCCATATATTGCCCTTACGGAAAGAAAATATATTTTATTATATATGAACGGTCAATATATTAAAGAATTTTCAGTATATTGGTAATTGGTCAACATATATGGTGCTCATTTAGTCACATTTATGTGGGAATATGTATTAGCAATATATGAACACAATTGAAGGTAAATATTTATTTTAATATATTTTCATATATGAAATTATATATGTGTAAATATATAAATATTGCCTACACATATAATTTATCATATATGCAGTATAATGTCATATATATATATATATATATATATATATATATATATATATATATATATATATATATATGTATGTATATGTATCATACATATACATACCATCCACGATAATACCGGTATAAATTTTTACATGATAAAAAAAGTGTCATATCGCGATATCAATGATATAGCGACTTCATGACATATTTACTAGGGATGCACCGATTGTTCGGCAGCCGAAATTATTCGGCCGAAAATAGGTGGTCGGCTGAATAAGCAAAAAACCGAATCAATTGTACCAAACAATCAAATAGAGGCGCGCACTAATGCAGCAAACATGACGGCAGTGTGGAAGCATTTAAAACTGTCCGAGAAAGACTCAAAAATCATTACAAGCACCCACAGCGAGAGACCGTTTAGCACTGCATCGCATGTCTTCCATGAGAAGAGGAAGGGGTGGTTGTTGCTGGTTACTGTATGATGATTAAAATCACGAAATGGCCAGTTAAATACAATTAAATACACTGCAGAACGTTATGTTTCTAATACACGCATGAACTCACTGCATGTGTTCAAACAGCGCTGCAGGAGCTCGCGACGCTGTCTCCTTAGCAAAGGTTCAAAGTCCAAACCGCGAGGGAAATCTGCGCTGAAACTGTTACTCGTCAGTTGCTCAGTAACACTTTTATGAATTTTTACAAGGCATGTGACAATGTGATACGTGCATCTTCCCAAATTAGTAAGGAGAATAATTTATAAATCTGCTGCTGTCAACAAAAAGAAGCACTGAGGACTTCCTGCGGGTTTCCGTCAAAATAAAATCTCCATCAACATTCATAAATGTTCGTATAGTAATATTACTGTTGTTCTGTTAAATAAAATTAAAAAGTAAGACAATAATAATGATAATAATTACAGTAGCTCTATTAATGTATTTATTATAACATTCACACAGTGTTCAAATTGGGATATGTAATATTTTCTAATGTTTTAAAAGAATTCCCTTCTGTTCAGCAAGGCTGCATTTATTTGCAAGCCTGATTCAAGAAGGGAGTCCCAAAAATGGCCACAAAATATTATTTTACTAACTTATTAATTTTAAGTTAAATTGTGCTTTGTTGGTATAATGTCTGCTAGAATGTTAAAAAATGATCAGTGTTAAATAAGTATTTTTAAATTGTTGTTTTGTATTAGTGTACAATGTTCAAAAATAATAATTTATTCCATGTAGTGTCCATTTCATTCATTTAACATTTAATATTGGAGGCATCCAAATTATTTGACATATTTGAACTTTTTTTTTTTTTTTTAAGTAATGCAATAGTTACTTTCCCTGGTTACTTTTATAATGATGTAACTCAGTTACTAACTCAGTTACTATTTGTGAGAAGTAACTAGTAACTATAACTAATTACTTTTTTAAAGTAACTTGCCCAACACTGGTCACTACTACTGCACATTAATGCTGCTTCTACCACCTTATGACAATAGATTTACACTTCGAATTAGGTAGTCTGTCATCAATGACAGTAGCTCATTGGAAAAGGATGGAAAATTCCCTTCATTGTGTTTGCACTAATAAAAGCTGCTGCCTGCCAGCTGCAATCACCAATAAAACGTTGTTCCATATTTTTTTGTATATTATCATAAATATCAATATCGCAAATATTCTTGAAATATTGTGATGTAATTTTGAGGCTATATCGCCCACCCCTACTATATATTAGCATTTATATGGGCACATGTATGTTACATATATATGTAACCAAATCTGACAAATATATTTTGTAATATATATCCATATATGTATGTTACATATATAACCAAATCTGACAAATATATTTTGTAATATATATCCATATATGTATGTATATATCCCGTAATGTATGACTATACATGTGTGTTTGTGTGTGTGTGTGTGTGTATATTAATATATAGTAAATATAATATTGTTAATATCTACTAAATGTATGTGAAAAAAAAAAAAAAAAAAAAAAAAAATATATATATATATATATATATATATATATATAATATATATTATATAACTTGCTATGGCTAACCGAGACTTGTCATAGCACTTACATATTATAGCTCTTTTGTTGGTTTGATTGCTATTGTCCTCATTTAAGTCGCTTTGGATAAAATTGTCTGCTGAATGAATAAATGAGGATGTTAATTTGCCTGAATCTGTATAGAATTGGGGACCTTTGTAGGCATATTGGGAATATATTTTTGAGACATTTAATTTTGTATGTAAATCCATGTGTTAATAAAAAGGAATGAGTGTTTCAATAACGCTATGTAGTACTGTATTGTTTCTGTCAAATATATGTTTTATATGTATCAATATATGGCTATACATGGTTCATGCATATATTGCAGAATATTGAAAAATATAACCACTAGAGTCCCATATATCAAAATATATTATTTCATATATCACATTATATCTTCCAATATATTCACACATATTTTTGTTTTGTAAGGGTGATCTTTCATAATGTACATTATTTTCTCCACTGACGTACTGTTTTTTTTTTTTTCAATCATCTATCTGTTCAACTCTGTCCATTTTCTTCCAATGGATTGTATGTGACATTTATGATATTCATAATGCTTTAGTGTGTTATGATTTATTATTTCATATATGTGGATCTATATGAGTGCATCAATAAAAACAATCAAACAGCTCAAGCTGGTTATCAGATGCAGGTCATCAATTTTTCATTTATATACATCGACAAATATATAAGAGGCATTAAAAACTTGCAGAGGCATAAATAAATCATACAAGTATTATTTTGTAGTGCACGTAGTCCTGTGATGGCATGTTACCTACATTACGTTACATTTCCCATTATCTTCACTGGATCTATGTTACCTGTCTGTTTTGTGTTTTTTAGATGTCGGGCATAAGTACAGCTGCCGTCTGGTGTCAGGCAAACAGACACAGAGTCTGAATCGGCCTGAAGTAAAAGCAGTGATGAGATTCTGTGAGTGTTCAATTACACTGACCCTTGAAAGCACAGTTCGTTTAATGCTTTTGCATATAGACCCACATTAATCTAATCTAAATGCACTTTTAAATCCCTTAAGAGGCTGTCAACATCTAACGTTAAGCTACTGCATCAAGTTAAGGAATGCAAACTTGTTAAGCATCATTGTTGAAGCTTGAAACTTATGAAAACATGAAAGTGAGATCTTTTTCAGTTTTTCTCAAATTGACTTTGACCTGCTTAGTGAGTAGGTATCGTATCACATATGAAAGTCACCACTTGCACACTAGATCCCATCCCTAAAAGCTTATTTAAATCTTTTTTTAACACAACATTTTCAGTATTATAAATGACTCATTGCGCACTGGTGTTGTGTCAGCAACACTGAAAACATTTATTTGGAAAATTTTAACAATTAGAGCCCTATTTCAAATATTCATTTTCTGGCCAACATTTTAGAATGTGTTGTGGCTTTGCAGCTGCACAATCACCTCACTGTTAATAATCTCTTTGAGCCCCTTTGGTCTGGTTTTGAAAACTTCACAGTACAGAAACAGCTATGGTCAGGGTCACCAATGATCTGCTGATAGCTTCAGACTCTGGCTCTTTT
The DNA here is from genome assembly GCA_039654775.1 of Spinibarbus caldwelli. Lineage (NCBI taxonomy): Eukaryota > Metazoa > Chordata > Actinopteri > Cypriniformes > Cyprinidae > Spinibarbus > Spinibarbus caldwelli. The sequence goes on from CM077258.1 coordinate 2,393,870, forward strand.
TCCATCCTTATTCTAATTGATCTTAGTGCTCCTTTTGATACAGTCAGACACAACCTTTTACTCAATTGTCTTGAAATGGTTTTTGGTGTTTCTGACACTGTTTTAGCCTGGTTTAGATCTTATATCTCTGATCGTCCACCAGTTTGTTTTTATGAGTGGCTGCAGGTCTGAGATTCGCTCTGTCCCTACTGGTGTTCCCCAGAGTTCAATTGTAGGCCCTTTACTTTTTACTATTTATATATTTTCACTTGGATTGCTCTTATGGTCACTCGGGCTTAATTATCACTTTTATGCAGATGATTTATATTCATTCTAAGCCTGGTGTAAATGTGGATGTGTCTTTTCTCTCACACTGTATATCTGAGATCAAAAATTTTGATGGCTCAAAATGTTAAATATTAAATGTTTTGGAGTTTCAAACTAAACAAAAAATTTTTGGAGTTATATTCGACTCAAATTTGACTTTTGATCCACACGTTCAACATACTGTTCAGACTTCCTTTTTTCATCTCAGAAACAGTCCGGTCCCTAATACCACACTTAACAAACAGTCCCTAATACCACACTTAACAAATTACAATATGTGCAAAATTCAGCAGCTAGGATCCTGACTTGAGTTAGAAAGAGCACATCACCCCAATTTTGAGGTCTTTGCACTGGCTTCCAGTCAGTTTCCGTGCTGATTTTAAAATCCTCATGCTTACGTATAAGGCATTGCATGGCCTGGCCCCTCTGTCTGCCATTTTAACTTTATATGCTCCTATACAGTGTCGCTTGCGCTCCTCCCAAACTGGTCTTTTGGGCTGTCCCACAAACCATGCTTGCGAAGTGTAGGGGATAGGGCATTTTCATGTACAGAATTTATGCACTTTTAAAGTCTAAATCTAAAAACATACTTTTTTTAGGTTAGTATTTATTTGATTGTTTTAACTGTTTTTGCTTTGTATGTTTTGTATTTTTATCCCTGTTTTCTGTGTAAAGTACCTTGAGAAGCTATACTTTAAAGGCACTGTATAAAATAAAGTTTATTATTATTATTATTATAAAATATAATTTCTTTCTTTTGATTGTGGTGGAATGTTTTTGACAGTTTTCTTGGCTGTGCAATGTCAGACAGCCACAAAAACATGGTCAAAAGATTTTTATTTTTTGCATTTTTTCTGTATTTCTCTTCTTTTAAAATCTTAGCACTTTTGATGCTCATTTGTCTTGTTTTATTTGGATGTGATTGATATATTCGCAGTCTGTGACACCGATAATCAGCACTTGAGCGACACGCTCGTGTGTGAATGACTGTGTTCTTGAGTAAGGGACCTTGTGGCTGATTTGTTATCATTATGTTGTTTTCTATCCTGAGTTGATGCAGGAAATGTGCTGTCAGATCCAAACTAATAATTAACCCCACAGGGATCTTCTCTTCCAGCTCTTCCCTGCCCAACAGAATGAGAAAACGCTCGGGATCAGACTTTAAAAAGACTCGTGACTCAAGATCTGAGTGTATTTGGTGGAGTTGATAATATTACAAAGGCCATTGTGAGGAAACTTCCTGTGTGGGGTTTCTTCAGACCAATGTCCCCATGACGACTGATGATGTCACAATGGGCCGAAGCCCACAGAGTGCTACATTGTTTCTTCGGTTTCCTCTGAGGATGCGAGCGATGAACTCAGGAAATCTTTTTTGACTTAGAGAAATCTGATTGGTCAGAAGTCTTGCTGCTCTTCACAGCGGCTCTACTGCCAAAGAACATCTAAAAGAGAATACGCCTACAAGTGATTGGATAAAATTTTTTATGACCTATCTATCATTCTATCTTTACGTCTTTCCACCCATCCATTCATCCATCTTCCTGTCTTTACTATACATCTATCTATCTGTCTGTCTGTCTGTCTGTCTGTCTATCTGTCTATCTATCTATGAAATATCACCCTTCTGTTGCACGTTTTATGTGAGTTTGAGGTTGTGATGTTTGGGGGTTTTGGACCTTTGAGCTGATTTCATAGTCAGATTATAGTTTCCTCTCGCTTGTTAACTCTATTGTACCTGCTGTTTCAGAAGCGTCATGTTTTCAGAGAGCGTGTTTGACTTTCACTCACTGTCTCAGTGTGTTTCACTAACACAATAGAGATGAGTAATGAGGGACAGAGGGAGGTTTTGAGAGCTTGTGAGTGGAAGCTCGAATACAGTGTTCAGAATAGCATGTGACACTGAAGACTGGAGTTGTGATGCTGAAAATTCAGCTTTGCATCACAGAAATAAATTACATTTTGCTAAATATTCATATAGCTAACAGTTATTTTAAATTGTAATAATATTTCACAATGTTACCATTTTTACTGTTTTTTGATCAAATAAATGCAGCCTTGGAGAGCAGACTTCCAAAAACATTAAGAAATCTTATTAGCTCAACTTGACCTTACATTTCCATCATGATGAATGAACCAGAAGTAAAATCAGCTGTTGTCTCCTTTTAAACTTTTGACTCATTATTTTACGGGACCAAAAGAAAAATAAAATTAAAACAGAATTTCACTTAAAAAATGTGTTTCGCATTTTTAATCCAATATTTAAAAATTTATTTTTGCAGTCAAATCAAATAATGAGTCAATATCAAGATGGCTATCCATCATCATATTGGAAATGCAAGGTCAAGTACATTGTATTCTGGGATATATTAATCAACGCAGCATACTGTTGCATACAGTGCTTTTGTGGTAGTTCTGTGCTTACAAATTTGCATACTGTGCACAGCATGCATATAATATATTGCAGTACTAATCCAGACATAGCCACTAGTTTGATTTCATGCATCTCAGCAGGACTTAAAACGTGTCGTGTAGAAGTGGAGGTCTGTCAGCTGGGAGAGAAACGGTGCAGTTTTCCACTGTGGTACAAACACTGGGACGGTCTGTGTGGTCCAAAGAACGGGTGGAGACCACAGCGGCTAGAACTCCAGAAATAACCTCACCTGAACCCTACAAAAGATTTCACTTCTGAATTTTGAATGTGACTGCATTGGCTTTAATTTTGAGAGCTAATTTTAGGTCAAAACACATGCCACTGGATCAACATCCATGCATTTTGTTGCTAGTGTCTACGCTCATGTCTCTTTGGTTCCAGAAATAAAAACTAACCAGATTTCAAAACTCTGTGAAATGCTTTCTGACATGCATCATGGGACAAAACACCACCCTGCATCTTATTTGAATGAAATCCAACATGTTTCTTACTAATTTTGAGCTGCCGATTCCAAAAATAGTGTCTGTTTTGCTTGAACAAGTCACGCTTTCTCACAAAATTATGCATTTTATGGCTTTTTTGCTTTTGAAGACCATTTAATCAGCAGAAAAACAGCACAAACACTATTCCTGTCCTCATCTGAGCCAATAATTCTTTCTATTCACAGCCCATTTTCTCACATATGACATTATATAATCCTGATTTCCACTTTTTCCACTCAGATTTTAAATTATGCATTTTGAATACTCTTTTGTCATTAAAACCAAAACTTTTGACTTTTGACTTTTATTCTAAGTGCATTAAAATTGATAATTTAAAAAATCTTCATTATTTTATGAAATATATATAAATATGATGATACATGATGTACATGAAATATACAGCTATACATGATGAAAAGTTTTTATTGATTGTTTTGATCTCAGCATCATATCCCTGCTAACATGAAACGTTCTCAGAACGTTCTGGAAAATTCTGTTATGAACAAACGTTCTTCCAGTAGCATTAGTGTAACGTTCACGCAAAGCTCTTTGGTCTCTAATAATGTTCTCAAAACTTTAACAGAAAAAATATTATTTATAAGATTTTTTTTTTTTTTTTTTTTTTGCCGAAAACATTTTAGTTGGATGTTCAACTAACGTTTTTTAAACGTTAGTATTGTTTTAGAACGCTCTGAGCACATTCGAATGTAGCATTATTGCCATAATGTTTGGAAAACCATAAAATGGAACGTTCGTATAAAAAAAAACTTTTTGAACTATTTGAAATTTTGGACGCTCACAAAACATTAACGTTTTCATAACTACTTAACAAATTAGGTAATTTTAGGCCTTTTTTTGTTGAATAAATCAGCAGAACAACTTGATTTTAATCATCGCAAACAATGCTATTCATTACAACTTTACATGTAGGCCTAACGTTTGTTGAGAACTCAGCAAGCTCCCAGATGTCCCAGTCACAGAGTTTGAGGTAAAGCCCAGCCTGCCTTTGAGTTTTTCTGGTATGAATCAAAATAGAAAGCCAGGAAGAGGAGGAGAACATCTCTTTGAGCGTTAGAGAAAGCCTGCGGCCGCGGTATATTAGAGACGCGGTCGGTCTCAGCGCATGAAAGCGATGTGGTTTCCATGAGACCCAAACTCTCTGAACGCAGATGTGCTGGCGCTCGCGCTCGCGCCTGCTGCTGACTGCTTTGTTTCGCGGAAAAAGACAAACGCGCCTCACCAGAAACACGTATAATTATATTAGGGCTGACTGGGTATAAAAAGCTCTGGAAGGAGGGGTTATGACGGATTTCAACTAAAGGGGAAAAGAAGTAAAATTAAGTGCCACTATATTTTTTGTCTTCAGCACTACATACCATTTTTCTTTTCTTTTCTTTTCTTTTCTTTTTCTTTCTTTTTTTTTAATATGCTTATGCTTCGTTTCCTCAAAATGAATGACATTTTGTTGCTAATCCAATTACATTCACCCTGCGTCCCAATGTTCATACTATCCATCCTAAACAGTATGTGAGATTAGAATAAGTGTGTCCCAAAGTATGTTGAAAAGAGTATGCCAAACAGGGTTGCCAGGTTTTCACAACAAAACCCGCCCAATTGCTACTCAAAACTAGCGCAAAAGTAGCCCAGTTTATTTTCAGGGGTGTTCCCCTGATAAAAATCGTATTCCGTGAGTAAAATACATGTTTTGGCCGGGTTTCCCTAGTAAAAGTCGCATTCCAGGGGCTAAATATCACATTATTGGGGTCGCCTCAATCCGCGGACATGAAAAACATCCCACGGAAAGAGTGTTAAAGTAGCCCAATTCCGCGGGAAATCCGCGGACTTGGCAACACTGGTGCCAAAAGTCCCCGGATGGTCTACTATTTCAGGTCGATTTTTGAAGTGTGGATCACTCTAATTGCCCACAATCCACTGCGCTATGACGAAGGATTCGGTCCAGAACTACAAACACGAATAAAACGCGTTAGAAAAACTACAAACGTGGCGGATGTCAGCGATCGACGGTTAGGGAGATAGGTTTACAAAAAGGGGTTTGAGTTACTTATAATCAACATTTAACCTGTCTTATATTTCATCTGAAACAGCAATATGAACTTTTATAAACATCCATTTGGTCGTTAACTTACGAGCAGAGTTCTCGGCATTAAAGACCCGCGACTGACAGATCAACACGCTACTTCTTTTCTCTCCAATACAGTAGGAAGTTAAATGAAATGAAATGTGGAGGATGTTAACTGTGACAGGATGATTGACAGGCCAGTTTACAGTGACAAGGTGTGTGTTTTTATACAGTTTATGATCTATGTGACAGAGCGGTCAGTTAAAGACGCAGTTGTGTGATGTGATAGTATGTCCCAAAGCTTGCCTACTCTTCTACTACACACTCAAAGTGTGCACTTTTTCTTCACCAAAAGAGTACATACTTTAAGGGCGTAGTATAAGTAGGCACATTGGGAGGCAGCATCAGACATTTTTTATGTGAATGAAGCGTCCAAATAATTTTTGGAGCCGCTGTTGATCTTGAGCGACACCTTGTGGACATTTATTACAAATGTGAATTTCACTATTGACTTTTTTCTTTTTAAGAAACAGAAATGATACTGTATAAATAAAATAAATGAAAATAAAATAAACTATAAATATGATTTTTACAATTATTTAAAAAATAATATATAAAAAAATATTTTTCCATCGTTGTCAGACACGCCAATCAGTATTAATTTAATGACATAGAATCATCACTTGGTGGCACCATTTCACAACAGATGCATTTCTAATCTCAGCAGTCCACATACAGCGTCCACCTAAGTTTCCGTAGTGTAGTGGTTATCACGTTCGCCTCACACGCGAAAGGTCCCCGGTTCGAAACCGGGCGGAAACAACTGGTAATATTTTTCTATCCGTTTTTCTCACCTAAGCGGAAGACACGAAAATAAGAGTCGATTAAATGTGGTCACACACGAAACATTACCAAAGTGTTTTATATAGTAGAAATGCATGTAGTTTGTTTTCTGATGATTTTGACTGCGGTCAACAAAAACGAAAAATTTGTCATGATGATTATTATTATTATAATTTTGTATTATGTTTTATTGATATATTATTGTTATTGTTATCATTATTATTTTAAAATCCTAATCCAAAACTGATTTAAAAAGAAAAACACGACGTCAAGCGGCCGCTTCTGGACTACGACTCCCACAATGCACTGCACCGTCGCTCAGTCATGAATATGTACTTCCGGCGTGGATCCGGTCCTTTTTTCCTGCGCTGTAAATTTGAGTAAAGCGGCTCTTCAGCCCGTCTGACTCAATCTACAGCCATCGACCGGGACCGACCGCCGAGATGACCGAGCAGATGACCGTGAGAGGGACCCTGAAGGGCCACAACGGCTGGGTGACCCAGATCGCCACGACGCCGCAGTTTCCGGACATGATTCTGTCCGCGTCCAGAGGTGACAGATGATACTGTTTATCCCGCGCAGCTACTGCAGCTGTCTGCCTACCGAGTACTGCGGTGCTGTCCCATGATAATACCATGGTAAAGAAAGATCATTTACCATGGTTTTTCCGCGGCAGTCCAAGGCACTTTAAGAAATACCATGGTAATACTGTGATACCATGTTCTTGGTAATAAATAAGTTCAGTTTTAATATAATAAAGAATAAAGTCCCTTCCTTACTAAATGTACAATGTTTTCGGATGATTTTGACTGAAACTTGTATTTTTTTATATATATTAATATATTTTTAATATTCAAATCTATATAGAAACACTTCATTTATATTTTAATACTTAAGTATTTTTTAATATTTAAGTCTATAGAGACTCTATTTTGTAGTCTTATTCTTATTCATATATGATTGTAATTATTATTTAACAAATGGCAGCTTCAAAATGCATTCATATGTTGAATGTTTTTTGTTTTAAAATAAAAATAATGCTTAAATAATTTTAAATTTTAATAAAAAAGATATATATATACACACTTATTTAAAAAATGGCAGCTTCAAAATTCAATCATATGTTGAATGTTTTATGTTATAAAATAAAAATAACGCTTAAATAATTTTTAATAAAAATGTGTATATATGTGTATATATATACACACAATTATTTGAGAGATATATTTTACAACTTTACAAACAAAAATATATATATAAACACATGCGTGCATATATATATATATATATATATATAGTTATTTAAAAAATATGGCATCAGAATTAATTAATCTGTTGTATATTTTATGTTTTAAAATAATTTTCATGCTTCATTTTAATGAGAAATCAAAAACGGCTATTATTCTATTCAGTTCTCCCTTTACTATTTAATATTAACTATTAACCTAGCCAGGTGTCACTTTTAAATGCATGGTTTCTGGCATTAGTTGGTTATGAAATGGTTTTTAATGATGCTTTTTGAATTCTGAGGGATATTTTGGTGGATAAAACATGTTAGTCCTGACTACACTAACAGCTACTAACTAGTAGTTTGTCACTTGCTCTACAGTCTGTGCTCTTGTTTGTGTAGATAAGACCATCATCATGTGGAAACTCACCCGCGACGAGACCAACTACGGCATTCCTCAGCGAGCCCTGTGCGGACACTCGCACTTCGTGAGCGACGTGGTCATCTCATCAGATGGTCAGTTCGCTCTGTCGGGCTCGTGGGACGGGACCCTGCGTCTGTGGGACCTCACCACGTGAGTGCGGGACGGAGGCTGTGGGGACTCAATTAAAGAGTTATTTAGTATAATTTTGCCAGAAAAGTTTTAGAATTTTTATCATATGTGATCCTGGACCACAAAACCAGTCATAAGGGTCAATTTTTTGATTATACAGCAAATGAAAGCTGAATAATTAAGATTGTATGTTTGTTAGGATAGGACAATAATTAGCTGAGATGCAACTATTTGAAAATCTGGAATCTGAGGGTGCAAAAAAATCTAAATATTGAGAAAAGAATAAGTTCTTAGCAATACATATTACTAATCAAAAATTAAGTTTAGATATATTTACGGTAGGAAATTTACAAAATATCTTCATAGAACATGATCTTTACTTAATATCCTAATGATTTTTGGCATAAAAGAAAAATTTATAATTTTGACCCATATAATGTATTGTTGGCTATTGCTACAAATATACCCCAGTGACTTAAGACTGGTTTTGTGCTCCAGGGTCGCATATGTTAATGTAAAAAATCTTGTGTAATATAACTTGTGTTTATTTGTTTGCTGGTTTTATTGTATTGCACTTGTATTTTTTTTTATTGTTTTTGCCATGTAAATAGCCTAAGATGCTGACATGGTGTTAAATACAAATATACTACTACTATTAAATGCTGTGGGTTTATGAGCTCAAACTCACTTTGCTCTTCGAATGTCGTTTGTAGAGGAACCACGACCCGTCGGTTTGTGGGCCACACCAAAGACGTGCTGAGCGTGGCCTTCTCCGCTGATAACCGGCAGATCGTGTCCGGCTCTCGGGACAGAACCATCAAGCTGTGGAACACGCTGGGCGTCTGCAAGTACACCATTCAGGTGAGAGCTGGGGTTTGTTGAAAATGAGCTTGTTTTAGCTGGGATATTTAGGCTTGATCTTGTTTTAAAGTGATTAAACATATAAATCCTACTGTGTCATATTTGATATGTAAGATTCTAAATGATCAACATGATCAAAACTTTGCTGTTAAACCTGTCACACACAATCTACTCCGTGCCTTCTGTCGTCTGATTGATCATTTAGACTTTTTAACAAGTAAAATGTCTTTAAGTGTAATTGGACAAATGTCCACCTTCAGCTGCCGCTTCTCTTATCAAGTAAATGGAAGAATAACTTTCCAGATGAACACTTACTGGACTGAAGCAGCTCAGCTTTACTTGATTCTCCATCAGTCGTTTTTAGAAAAATCAGTGCTTCTCGAATCTGATCATCAGGATCTTTTGAGGAGCATTTGTTTCCAGAAGCTTTACTTTCACTGTTCCTCAGTGGAGGAATGATCTTCATCTCACATCTTCTGAGGAGCGTTTATGTCTTCATCTCTCAATCATCATTGGATTGCATTGCATTTATATGTTTGGATCATTTCAATCTCATCTTACTAAGACATATTATTGGAGATATAGAGTGACGACTGATATTTACATCATTTTATGCAGGTATCTACTGTACTGATATAAAGATCTCATTGATTTACATTGCAAGCATCAGAATTTCATCATACTTTGTCCACATAAATATCATCATCTGCACCAAATTGCATATTTTTGTTCAGTTTGGGCCTCTGAATAAAATTGAGCTGTTCTTTCCTCCATATTCTCATTAAATACTGCTATATGAGCCATAAAAGCCTGATGGGTCAAATATGATACTTAAAAAAAAAAAACACACATGCAAACTTTTTTTTATATTTTGTCTAAAGTTTCAATAAATGATTCCAAAAACAGACGGCTTTACAGAGTTAAAGTTAGTTGTTGTCTGAGATGTTTGTGTTGTTCCTCAGGACGAGAGTCACACTGAGTGGGTTTCCTGCGTGCGGTTCTCTCCCAACAGCAGTAACCCCATCATCGTCTCCTGCGGCTGGGACAAGATGGTCAAGGTGAGAGCTGAGTGGAGTTTAAGGGCGTTTTCTCTTGCTTTGTTCTGAAACAATGACTTAAATTGTTACAATGTTGTATTTTCTCCTTGGTAACATTTCAGAGTGTTCAAAATGTATGTATTCAAGTCACACGAGTAAACTGTCCTCTGATTGGTCAGAATGCACCTAATGTTTAGGTTCTGAACTCAAGATAGATTGACAGGTCAGCTCTGTGGACTAACTGTCGTTAAACACACACACATATAAATGCAGTTTATTTCTTTCCTACAACATCAAACGCAAGCATGTAAACACCAGCCTTTAAATCAACATGTTTTCATAGGTTCTCAAGGAACGTGAGCATGGACGATCTTTTCACTCGTAGTGTTTTGTTTCTTTCAGGTGTGGAATCTGGCCAACTGTAAGCTGAAGACCAATCACATCGGACACACCGGGTTCCTGAACACCGTCACCGTCTCGCCTGACGGATCCCTCTGTGCCTCTGGTGGAAAGGTCGGTTTCACTGTTTTAGGGTCAATATCTGAACCTAGGATGCGTTTCTTGCAGAAAATCATATAGACCAGGGCCCATATTCACAAAACATTTTATCTCACCACTAAGAGTTCTCCTAAATAACAGTAAAAGAGTTTTCTCTTAAAACCTGTTCACAAAGCTGCTGAGACAAACTTTTACTAAGGAATAGAGAGAAGTCTTAAGCTCCGAGTAAGGGGGCGGAGATTACCTCGTTGCTATGGATGATGTCAGCATGCTTACTAACTCTGCACACAGTGATTGGCTGATAGTCTCTGTCAGAGATTTATTCATAGAAATATTGCAGAGTGCAATATTATGTTCCCATATTCAAATAAATGTTTAAAAATAAAAATGTTAATTCAAATAAAGATTTTAAAATGCAGGTTAAGTGTCACTAATTAAACAAGTATATGTTCAGCTAATTCTCCGCCTCTTACATGTTGCTTCTCATAAACAATTAGCGGATATGCATATAAACAGCCTTTTAATTAACAGAGTAGAATAATCATGGCTGATAGTAAGACATGCAAACGTAAAACCAAACTGGACACAAAACAGCTGTTACTTCTTGCCCAGCTGGTTAATGAAAACAAGGATATAGTCAAAGAGAAATTTGGAGTTGGGATAACCTCCAAAACCAAAGATGATACCTTTATAAAAGCTCATTATTGTCAAATGTTTCTACAATGTTTACGTTCCGAGGCAGATTGCCGGCAACAGCCATTTTAGGATAGTTGTGAGTTGGTCTTAGTGACTTAGGAGTCCTCTTCACTACTCCTAACGTTTCACAGATTTAGGAGCTAGTTTTAGTGCGGAAACGCTTTGTGAAATTCTCTTAGAGGAAAAATTTAGGAGTCCTAAATTTAGGACTGACACGCCCCTTTATTTTTACGATTTTCTCCTAAATCAGCAAGTAATGAGCTACTTTTAGTCTTAAGATGTTTTGTGAGGTTTTGAAACTGGGGCCTGAAAGGGAGTACTATGGAGTCAATGAAAATAGTTCATAGAGAAAAAAAAATAAGATTCTTCTGGGTCTATATACATGAAAATATATAACTGCTTTTTAAATTTTAGGATGGGTATCCCTTATTAGCTAAAACTAAAACCATTAAAAGAAAAAAAAATTACTTGAAATAAAAAAAATTAACTAAAATAATATATGTATTTGCAGTATGTGTGTATTTATTTATGTATATGTGTGTGTGTGTGTGTGTGTGTGTGTGTGTGTGTGTATATATATATATATATAAGAAATACATGTGCAACACTCATTTTTAAGTATTTAAGTTGGAATATTAAAAAAATTAAAACTAAATTAATTATAACCGAAACTTAATAAAAAAAAACAATACAGATGTATATAAAAAAGAAAATAAAAATGGCAGAAACAACTAAATTATAACAAAAATTAAAATTAAAACTGATAATATAAATCATATTCAAATCATATTTGTAAAAAAATAAATGTAATATAATTCAAAATGTTTACAAAAGTTATAATGGTATATCAATAATAGTAATATAATACTGATCTGTGGCGTCTAAAAGTTTGAATAGTGATAAAGGACAGAACCATTTCAACTTCATCTAGGCCAATGACTGATGATGAAGTTTTGCATTATTTCCTGCAGTTCTGTGTCCTCGTTATGCTAGATGACTTTACCGTTAGGATGGTGGTTTGACGTTCTCTGTGTCTCTGTGTTCAGGACGGACAGGCCATGCTCTGGGATCTGAACGAAGGCAAGCATCTGTACACGCTGGACGGCGGTGATGTCATCAACGCGCTCTGCTTCAGTCCCAACAGATACTGGCTGTGTGCCGCCACAGGACCGAGCATCAAGATCTGGGTACCATCAGCTCTCTGTCCTAAACACACCATTTATGACTGGATTTACACATTTATCTTGGCAGGATGGTGTCCGTTTGGTCATGCTCTAATTTATTGTGGTGTTTCACTCTTTTTACCTCATATATCACAACTCGGTTTCAATATATATGTAGTTTGTGAACTTTGTCATGCTGGACGTTCAGCTAGTATTTGTATTTTTCATATCTGCATTATTCATGGAAAAACTATGGAAGCCCGTTTCCGCCACTGAATAAAAAATAAAAAAAGGTTATTGCGACTTATCTCACAATTCTGACTTTTTTTTTCACAGAATTGCAAGATATAAACTCACAATTTTGACTTTTTTTCCTCGCAATTGCGAGTTTATATCTCATAATTATGAGTTTATAACTCGCAATTGCGAGTTTTCATCACGCAATTCTGAGAAAAAAAGTCAGAATTGTGAGAAGTCGCAATTACCTTTTTTCGTTTTTTTTTTATTCAGTGGCAGAAACGGGCTTCCATAAAAACTCATATTTGGTCAGCATTGAAAATCATTGCAAATACATTTTAAATTTAAAATTGCCAAAGGAGGCATAAGAGTTGGTGAGTTCAATTCTTTTTTTTGGTGAATCAGTTGTGAATTGTTTGTTGTGAATCAATTGTTTTTGACTAGTGATTTCAAATAATCAACATTGAAAATCGTTACATTACATTTTAAAAGAACAAAGATGGCATTAAAGCTGGTAAGTTTAATTTATAACCATGAATTGATTCAAACTGTCTTACAAAATGACTGATTTAATGATTCATTTGCCACTACTTAAAATTGTTGTTTTGTTTGGTGATTTCAGTGAATCAACATTTAACATGTATTACAATCATTTTCAATGGTGAATAATTTAAATCACAAGACAAAATTGACATTTGTAAGTGCTGCTTTCCTGTAGCTCAAATAGTAGAGCATGGCGCTGGCAACGCTAAGATCGTGGGTTTGATTCCCAGGGAAAGCAAGAGCTGATGAAATGTAAAAAAATAAATAAATAAATAAAAACCTAACTTGAATGCTATGTAAGTCGCTTTGGATAAAAGCATCTACTAAATGTGTAAATGTAAATGCTGAATAAATAAATCATTCAATTGACAGTTTGAACCGATTCACCTAAATTAATTGAACTCATCAGCTCTAATGCCATCTCTTCATTTTAAATTTAGCATGTATTGCAGTGATTTTCAAAGTAAAATGATCAAAGTTGGAATAGGTTGTTTGCACATGACGTCATTGCTGTGGCGCGAAATGCAGCTGGAGGGCAGGAAGAGATTTTTCCCCATAGGAATCAGTATCAGAAACTCAAAATGCCTATGTTTTGCGTTGTTTATGAATGCTCAAATCGGTCAAACCGAGAAAACACAAGGAGTTTTTATCATGTACGAAAATGTGTTTTTCATAAGGGAAGAAAAGTCAAGAAATTGACTGAAAAACGTAGGAAAAAGTGGGTTGTAAACCTGCGTCTGCGGTCGGGAGGAGCCAAGTCAGATAATACTCGTGTGTGCAAATGGTTAAGATACAGGCTAATAATAATATATTAAGATATTAATACAGATATAAATAGATTATCCAGGTCTGCCATCTCTCAAGCATTCAGGGTGAGAGTCAGTCAGAATTCACTCAATGCTAAACGCCACACTTAGACACGATGTAAATATTATTTACAGTTCAGAGAGCTTCGTTGATTATAACGGAACATTGTGAGATTGCAATAAATTGAAGTGAGTGACATCTTTTTAGTGATTATGTAGAAGCGCTATTTGCTCGCTTTCTAGGCTGAATAAAAGTTTTGCTTTACGTGCTGCTAACAGGACCCACGTACACAAACCCTGTATACAGCAAAGTGTCAGGAGTCACAGAAAAAAGAGAACGGATGAGATAGAGGAATGTCCGTACTGTACTGGTTTAGGCGCTATAACAAGAGAAAGTAAACAGAAAAACACAACATATGTTACGTGATCCTTATGTTATAAAGAGGAGCGATTTTTTTTAACTAAATTGAAATACTTGCATGCCATTGAGGCAGTGGACATAGGCTAAGCAACTTACCCTGATTGCAAACAAGCTATTTCGAAAGTGAATCCCGCCTAGAAAATGAGCAAATAGCTCGTCCATGTAATCACTAAAAAGCTGTCACTCCAATTTATCGCAATCTCACGGTTCCTTTATAATCAGTGAAGCTCTCTGAACTGCAAATATCTTATTTACATCGTGTCTACGTGTGGCGTTTAGCATTGAGTGAATTCGGACTGTGTCACCTTGTATCTATTTATATATGTCTTTATTAATATCACAATATATTATTATATCTTATATTAACCATTTGCACACACGAGCATTATCCGACTCAGCTCCTCCCGACCGCAGACGCAGGTTTACAAGCCACTTTTTCCTGTGTTTTTCAGTCAATTTCTTGACTTTTCCTCCCTTATGAACAACACATTTTCGTACACGATAAAAACTCCTTGTGTTTTCTCGGTTTGACCAATTTGAGCATTCATAAACAATGCAAAACATAGGCATTTTGAGTTTCTGCTACTGATTCCTATGGGGAAAAATCTCTTCCTGCCCTCCAGCTGCATTTCACGCTTCATCAGAATCACGTGATTGCAAACAACCTATTAGAGCTGCTGAGTTCAACTGACTTAGGTGGATCATTTCAAACCGTCAGTTGACTATAATGATTAATGTGTGTGTCACCACTTGATGACGTTTATTATCCTATATCAAAATGCTTTTATTTTTAATACAAATTTTGAAATATCATACACTAATGGATCATTTAGTGAATAACCATGGAAACACTGATTTTGAACTAGATTTTTACTTGCATTTTGAATCTACTTGAATGAATATGAATATGAATATTTGGCTTTCGGAGGGCTTGATTTGGTGTTCATTTGCACCCGTCGCTCTTCTCTCTCATTACTGCCGTGTCTCTCTGTCTCTCCACAGGATCTGGAGGGAAAGATCATCGTTGATGAGCTCAGACAGGAAGTCATCACCACTAACAGCAAGGCTGAGCCGCCCCAGTGCACGTCTCTGGCCTGGTCTGCTGACGGACAGGTGAGAGCTTCCCGCGGGCCACAGTCACCTGTGTGTGTGTGTGTGTGTGTGTGAGATGAGCTTATTCTGCAGATAATCAGCGTCAGTTTGGATGCTGGATCTCTGGGTGATCGGTGGCATTGTGTGCTATGTGTAATCTTAAATATAAAGCAATTGGACAAACAAAAAGAATTGTATTAATTACACTTTATTTATTTTTCTCAGACTCTCTTTGCTGGATACACAGACAACCTTATCAGAGTTTGGCAGGTGACCATCGGAACCCGATAAAGATGTACATTTCCAAGAACAGTGCAAAATATGGAAAATTGAATGATAAAAAAAAAATAATTTAAAGTTGTTAGTAGTTTTCTCTTGCATTGATGCCAATTTGTACCACATCAGTTCACCACAGTTATTCTTTTGATTATTCTTTATCTAATAAAAATCTATATGTTCATTTACATGTTATATTACTCATGATTTAATGTCATGATCTACTTGATGTATATACAGTATATGAGGTTTTGCATCAGTTTGGGTGAGTTAGAAAAAGCTGGATGCTGTGAATCCTGTAGCAATTATTTATCAGTTTATGTGTGAATGAGCAAAGCTTTGACACATTTATATACCTGCTGTCTGATTATGTTTGTTACATAAAATGTTGCTGATTTTGAGTTAAATATATGATTTGTTTTTGTTTAGTACTACAGTAGCAAACCATTTGTCACTTTAATATGACTTTCAGAATATGAATGTTTGTTTCACCCTCAATTTGGAGTGTTTTGTTTTAATAACATAATTTACCTTTCACTTGGGAAGCTGAAATACAGTTTTATATCATGTATTTATATCATACATAGGATGAATCTGTTCATGAATCTGTTTGTTAATATGCCCTTATATTATGTCCAGGATTAAGCAATAACTGGTTTTGGTCTCTGCAAACCATTAAAAATTGTTACAGTATCTTGTTTTCGAGAAGAAAAAAAAAAACATTAACAATCGACGCAGATTTAGTTTTATTAACTGAAATTTGGGTGGTACTTATGTTATAGTGATGATGTCCAAAAAACAAGACAGTAATACAAACAAAGGCCTAAATTGATCATGAAAATTGTCTAAAAGTCACGGAAAATTCGAGAATGAATGTAATGTTGTTCTTATCCTCAGCTCTGCTAGAATTTCCTCTTTGTGAGTGCAGTCCTTCATCGACGACTGCTGGAAATCATTTAAATCGATTGGAAAGCCTAACAAGTTTAATTTTTTAAAGCATTACAGGATATTATATCGTTTTATACACGCATAGATTCGTTGTGTAGTTGCACAACACCTTCACCATCGTGTTTTATGGTGCACGCGCTCTTGAACATCTCGTGCTAAAACCGTTTTGAGTTTACAACAGAAAAGAAGTGCGCACTGCGCAGGAGGAAACCATAATGGGCGGTGCTTCACCGTTTCTGACCAATCAAAGAACGTTATCACTGCCTGGTCAAACTGTGTCGTCCAATCACAGCCTGTTTTATTGCACCGTGCTCATCCTGTACTATAAAGGTGGCCACGAGTTGGTACTGTAAGCGAGAGTCCATTTTGGAAAGCGGCTTTTTCAGCGCCAATATTTTAAAGTAAGCCGGTTAATTTGAATTTAATTCGCGTGGTTAGTTGTGTTGGGCTAGCTTATGTTTTACGAGAATACCTGTAAGACATCGTTTAAGACGAAAAAGCCTGTTTTATGCGTTCGGCGTAGCTGAAAAAGAATGCGAACGCGATCGCTTAGCTAGTTTAGCATTGCATGCTGCCTTAGCTTTCTTTACGCGGCATAAATGAATCTTTGTATTTGTTTGTTTTTAGCCACATGCGTTTTATACGTTTCAAACACACTTTTAAGCCCGATTTCGTTTATTTTTTTGTGCTTACAGCAAGCTAAGACTGAAATTGAGCGTTTGCGTTGAATCCGATGGCGTAACCATGCCGCTGCTCTCTTATTCTAGCATCAACCGTAGTATCTCGCATTGTGAAACTAAATCAAATCATTTCTGATCCAAAGGTAATCTAAAGTTACCAAAATGGCCGACGCAGAGCATCAGTTCATGGAAACCTCGGAGAACGGGAACGAGGAGAGTCTGAACGGAGCAGAGCTCGCAGAGGAGGCCGCAGATGAGGAGAACGGAGGACAGATCAACGCCAGCAAGGGCGAGGAAGATGCCGGGTGAGAGGATTGAGCGTTTTATTACGTTTTCATGCTTAATGTAGATGTTTTGCTTTAAGGAGTCTCTGTTGGCACCGTGTCTTTGTAAATAGAGGGGGGTGGGGTGGGTTTCTGGCTCGGTTCTTCTGTTCGGTTATTGTGCTCATTGTTGAGGGTTGTTTGGGGTTGAATCTCTCGCTGGCGGGTGGCAGCAGATGTTTGATCTGCCCATACACGACGCGAGCGCATTAACTCACCTTACAGCGGTGAAATAGCAAACACGTCGTCTAAAGTCGGTTTTTAAACCAAACAATGGAAACCCTTTTCATCCGCATGGTAATTTGCTTTATTAACATTAGCCGATAGACTGTTTGTGGTTGCCAAGCTACTGGTTGAAACGGACACGAGCTCGTCCAATCCGATTTTAGAATCGGACCTATAGCGCGCAATAGTCCCCGCCCACTTTTCAACTGGTTCAAGATTTTCTTTTTTTCCTCCATTTCATTTTTCCATAGGGATTTGAGTAGTCTTACAGGCAAATCATACCAACCAGCTTTGAATTGTGAGTCACGAAAATAAAATCTGACAGAATGTCTATTTAGCAGCTTTAATGAGGGGAAGAACTACAATCAGGTAACTCGTTGTGAATGACAGTTGTTAAAAAGGAGTGAGAAAATATAAAACTTGACTCATGAGGTTATTTTTGTTTATATAGTCAATGTTTATTGCAAAATATTTGAGTTTTGAGGGGTATATTTTCTTGTGATTTTCTGTTTGGTGGGCATCTCTCTGCAGAATTATGGGTAATGTAGTTATTCACTGGGAATTCTTTGACTGCTCAAGTTGAAATGTGTGCTGATGGCTTTAATGAAAGCATATCACTGATTACCAACCTTGTAGGTCTGTTTTTAACAGTTTATAAGTCATTTATTCCATTACGGAGAAAGTGATTTGATTTTTCATGTATTTTTATCTTTGTTTGTTTTTTTTGTTTTTTATTGTACAGCACTTTGGTACACCTTGTTTAAGGTGCTTTCAAATGATAATATATATATATATATATATATATCATACATACACAAAATTTTATTTATTTTTTTTTAATTCAACTGTTGCAGTCTTTTTGTCCGTGTTGCGAGATTGCTTTTAGTTAGTGGTTCAGTACAGGCTCTCATCAACTTGTTTTATTCTTTTGTGCAGTAAAATGTTTGTTGGAGGACTCAGCTGGGACACCAGTAAGAAAGACCTAAAGGACTACTTCTCAAAGTTCGGCGAGGTGACGGACTGCACCATAAAGATGGATTCAAACACCGGCCGGTCACGAGGATTTGGGTTCATCTTGTTCAAAGATGCAGAAAGTGTGGACAAGGTACGTATGCTTTCGCTTCCCTTAAATCCAAATGCTTGCCTGGTGGCGGACGTTCACGTCTCTTCTTTTGAAAGGTCCTGGAGCAAAAGGAACACAGGCTAGACGGCCGACAGATCGATCCCAAGAGAGCCATGGCCATAAAGAAAGAGCCCGTCAAGAAGATCTTCGTCGGTGGCCTTAACCCTGAAACCACAGAAGAGAAGATCCGTGAATACTTCGGGGCCTTTGGAGAGGTGAGTTTTAAGTCCATTGTGCATAAAAACATTTGTTTTTTGTCTTCTGATTTTTATTAATGCTGTATTGATTATGATGCTTGCAGATCGAAACGATTGAACTTCCAATGGATCCAAAGACGAACAAAAGGAGGGGCTTCGTCTTCATCACGTTCAAGGATGAATCTGCCGTCAAAAAGATCTTGGAGAAGAAATACCATAACGTTTGTGGGAGCAAGGTAACGAACGACCTTGTACGTGGTTTTTCCTCCAATGTTTTTGCAATAGATGCATCGTTACAGTGGGTCGATTTGTGGGTTAAAGTTACAGTGTGATGTGTATATATTATGGCAGCTTGTTTTTGCCATGGGATTTAACAAAAAAAAGAGGAGGAGGGGGGGGGGGGGGGGGGGGGGGGGGTAAATTGCGGCATCTCACAGTTCTGACCTTTCTTCAGAATTACAAGATATGAATGCAGAATTGTGATGGAAATGTCAGTTGTTAGCGAGATGCAGTTACCTATAATTTTGTGGCGGAAACAAACAAAAAACGTATTGCAACTGAGGTGTTTTGTTTTTTAGCCTGTTAAAGTTTGTCCTTGCTCTCATCTGTTTGTGTCTCTGATTTGATTTCAGTGCGAGATCAAAATCGCCCAGCCCAAGGAAATCTACCAGCAGCAGCAGTATGGCGCCCGTGGAGGGTTCGGAGGTCGCGGCAGGGGTCGCGGGGGTAAGCGGTGTGCTTTAGTTGCTTATTACATTTCTATAAACCCCAGTCTCAGTCATTGACCTAATGGCATCCATTTCCTCAGGCCCAGGCCAGAACTGGAACCAGGGCTATAACAGCTACTGGAACCAGGGCTACGGGAACCAAGGCTACGGCTACGGTGACCAGCAGGGCTATGGCGGTTACGGAGGCTATGGCAACTACGACTATTCCGCTCCATACTATGGATATGGTGGTGGTTATGACTACAGTAAGTCGACCGCTTCAAGACGCTCTTATGATCATCCTGGTATCACTTCCATGTTCCATCATTCACACACTTTATTTTCTCCAGACCAGGGCAGTACAAGCTATGGGAAAACACCAAGACGTGGAGGCCACCAGAGTAGCTACAAGCCATACTGATCATGCAGAATAGGTAGTGTGTGTGTGTGTGTGTGACTATCAATGGATAAACGTGTTTGTTTCCTTATTCTTGCTTACTTGGGGTTTAAGAAACACTACTTAGAAATATTGATTTGACTGCACTGACACTATCAAATGAGAAGAACTTGAATTTAGCTCGATGACACTTTTATTCAGAGCTGATTTCTGCAGATCTTATAGCCTTTTTTCAAGCTTTCACAAATTAAAGCTTTAAAATATAGTAAGTTTTAAATTCATAGTTTTGGCATTAAATGTGGCATGCATTGCCAAAAGTTTTCCAGTACAAATATTTGAACATCCTTAAGATGCGTTTACTTAAGGTGCAAATTGCAGATATGATGTCTTGTTTTCTGAAATGGTTAAATTTTTTTTTTTTTTTTTTTTTTTTTTTTTTTTTTTTTTTTTTTTTTTGTTTATTCTTGAAACGAGGACAAATATCTTTCAATGTGGTATGAAAGCTTATATTCCCTTTGAAATTGTTAGTTTTATTTTCTTTTGAGCTCATTGGTAGATTTGTTTTTAGTCATGAGCTCCAGTTTTTCAAAAAAAGATGACGTTGTTGTGCTTCAAAGTAAATTTCTTTGGACATTTGCATTGGAGTTTAAAAAATAAGGACAAAATAATGGAGATCTGTTCTTGTCAAGCTTTGAAGCGTTGCAATACAAGACATTTACATCTGGAGAATTCAGATTTTGGTGTAGAAACCAATTCTCTCAAATTGCTAGTAAATTTTACAATTACAAAGAAACGTCAAATAACATTGAATTAAACGTGAAACTTTGAAGGAAGGCTGCATTTTGTAACATTTTTGAATTTCTTTACAAATCCTTGTAAAAGGTGTAAATGAACGATTGATGGAATATTTTGCTTTTACTTTTAATCTGTTCAAAATGCATGCAAAACTCTGCTTTGCATTTGTTTCTAACCCTGACCATGTCTGCTTTGTTTGTTTCTCATCAGGACTAAAGTATTCCCAAAAACCAGGAGTCTGACCGTGACGACGACAGCAGTTCACACACCTGCGGGCTCTTTCCTTTTACCAGATGAGATCATGACCCATTTGTACAGAACAGATGAATAGGGGAAGCATTGTCACACTTCCACGTTTTTATTTTAATTTTATTTTCCTTTTGTCCACATTTCCAGAGATGGAAGTGTTATTTTTACTGTACTTTTTGGTACCTTTTTTGAATAATGTATTGTATGGTTGTATTTTACATGTCTACTGGATTTGCCACATGAGGTTCGGGAGCTGCCAGAGCTTTTGAAATAAAACAATTTTGAGTAAATTTTTCTCAATGTTTCCAGATGCTTGTTCTGCTTCCTGTTGTTGCATAGCATAGGAGAGCCGTTTAAAACCCCGGAGTCCCGTGAATGTCAGCGTTTTGGGTAATGCATCTAATAGTGACTAGAAATTTCCACTTTTGTTGCTTTGATTTTAAACTGTTTTTTTGTTGTTTTTTTGTTTTTGTTTTTTGACTTGCTTTCTCAGTTATAATGCTTAAGTTGAATCTTTTTGTCAATTAGGATATTTGCTAGTGACCGCAATGTTGCTCATTTGAAATCTCATTCCTATAGTGTTTTTGGTAGAAATAAATGATTTGTAAGTTTTTGGAAGTGTTCTTGTTTACTGGCTAACATTAATGCTAATTTGTCAATTTTAATGGTTTAAATGGTGACTTTTGCTGTGACCAATTTTAAGTTGAGTTATGGTGATTTTTGCCAAAATGCCTTTGATTTTCAAAACCCTGATAACTTTGCATTAACTACTTTATGGTAAACAACAGATTCTTACATTCTTAATTTTACAAATGTGGACACAAACTCTTATTTTTCCAAAAGTGTAAGCTGTATATTCTGTGAATGCGAGACTTTGATTTATTAGCTGCCACAAGTGAATAACATGCAAAATTCAGTATAACTGTGCAAACTAATTTGATTTTAAAGTGGTTTAATATTAAATAGAAGTTTGCAGTGCAAACAGAATTTCATACTGCTATAAGAATTCTGCAGGTGTTAAATGTCTTGATCTGCCCTTCCACAAATTAAGGCTTGAAAGATTCTTAAATCTGAGCTGAAAGTTTTAAACTCATAAAGTCCTGGTATGTTGCAAGAATTGCCAAAAAAAAAAAAGTCTTGTTTTCTAGTTCAAATATAATACTCTTACTTGAAATGGAAAATAAAGATCAGTAGTCTTGTTTTCCAAGAAGTTTATGCTTGAAAGCATTTGTCAATGGAGTATTAAAAACTTTTCTTTTGAATTGTTGATTTTTCTCACCCCATTGGCTGATATTTGTTCTTGTTTTAATCATGAACTCTATTTTGATGATTTTCTCAGAAAACAAGACTATCTTGTCATTTTTATTCTCAAACGAATTTTTTGCTCTGATATTTTGCACTGGAAAAAAGGACATAATATAGCATATCACTGTTTGAAAAGTTTAAAGTGCATTGAAGAAAAATATTCAACTTACTGTTTTTAGTAGTGTACACTATGCAGTATTTAGTACGTAGTAAGAGTTTCCATTCTTTTCACAGTCAGAATCCTTTGAGCGAATCGATTCAATTGTGTTGTCGCTTAATAGAGTTCTAAGAAGTCTACATTTTACGTGTTATTCACATGTTTTGTATATTTAAATACTGCTGTTAATGACTATGTTTTCGGTTAAATTAATTGTTGCGTTGTACACCATGCACATCGCAGTTTTACTCCTAAACAAAGCTCGTACTGGAATGTGAATCAGTTCGCTCGAATCATCTAAAGAATCGGTTCAAATTAATGATTCAGTTGACCAGTGGGGAAAGTAAACACGCGGTTGAGTTGCAAGAAAAGAAATAAAAATATAGTTTACAAAATAAGCAGAAAGTTTATGGATGGAGGCCAGAGGAGGTTTAGGATGTGTATCAACTCAATTTCACCAACGAAAGGTGAGATTAACGAGCTATATTAGCAGGTGAGGTAAAATGATGCACAGATGATGGGAAAATATAGTTCAGAATCAATGTTCAATACGCTGTCATAATGAAATAATTGCGATATTCATTAAAGGGTCAATGAACTAGCATGGGACTGATTTATATACGTTTGTTTACCTGAAACAAGCTCAACAAGGACTCCGTGTTACGCAATTTACAGGTAAAGAGTTTTTTTTATTTGTGAAGTGAGAAATGTGGTGTTATATTTTCCTCAAGCAAATCATTTTAATTGTATATTTTGTATACAGCAAAGAACAGTGTGGGAAAAAATGTGTTAAACTTTTGAACTTATTTTTGTTATGTGTATTTTACCTTGATTTACAGCAGAGGGCTCTAGATAGCAATAAAAGAGGTGGCATGTATAAAAGTGGTATATAAAATACATATTCTATTTAAATGAACAGAAAATTGCATTTTGATTGGTTTTAATTTTAGGGCTGTATTTTTTGTAACTTAATGCCCCATTTTTTATTTTTAACTTTGAATACTGAATTAAGACTAGTTGTGTTGAAGTAATCTAATGTAACATAGTAATCATACTTTAAAATCTTTTAATTATTCAAGACATTCAGAGAATTTGTCATTTAAAATAAGTTTGTTCTCATCGTTCTGGTGATTCAGATGATTTTGAATTTTTATAATGGTTTCATTTGATCAGTCAGTTTGAGATGCTCATCCAAGTAAACATGCAGTATATATTCCTATAATTTTAATCATTAAAACTAATTGTCAGAAAATCAACTTCTCAGAAAGACTAACACTAATTTAAATGAGTAAAATGAATCTAATAGCAATCCTACTTTAAACATTCTTCACAATTCCAAACAGCATTAGTATGTGTTTGGGAAACTGGCTCAAACTGAAGCGTAGTTCTAGCGTGTGGGTTTAGATTACTCACAGAGATGGTTAATTGTGCCAGAGAGGGCTGTCTGTTGGATCCTCACCGCCTTGTGTCATAACAAACTACCACATGCTATGATTTCAGAGTAATTTTAGGTTGAGGTAAGTTAGCCGTTAAAGATCTGCTCCATCATCCAGAAAGCTGGACGTTTAGGAGGGAGAATGAATCTGTCTTTGCTGTACACTCGAGTATGGCATTTAACGTTAAAATACTCTAAAGAGACCTTTAACGCACTTGACCTCATCACTGTAGATAAAAGCCTCATTAAATGACCCGCTTCTGTAGAGTCACCTTTGTCAGATTTCCAAGAAAGAAATGAGCCATAAAAAGACACAGAGTTCTTGAAAAAAGCTTTTTTTTTATTGTTATTCCAGTTCTTTGATTCTGTTTACCAGGGATTAATCTAATATACAAATACCACACACATTTATAAAAATGACTTTCACTGAAATTGTGTTAAAGAGGAGTAAAGTGCATATCTCAGACATGTTCTGTGATTTTTATTTTTATTTTTTTGTATGTTTTTAAATCTTTAAGAAATATCAGTATATCGTAACCAATATTAAAACATCATCAAACAAATAGTGCAAGTAAGTTCCCACCAGTCGCCACAGAAGGGCTTCATATATATATACACACATCTTTAAGCACCTTCATTGTTCATGGCCATTGAAACATCTTTGCATTTTGCACACCAAGATAAAAACATCTCAAATGTCTTGTGTGAAGTGCAGAAACTTAAAATTTCAGATGATTTTAATTCTCATTTGGAGTACTTGTGCATTTTGTTTTGTGGGTGTTTTAGAAGTTAAAAGTCTTGAAGGGGGTATTTTATGCTTTTTTATTACTGTATTGTTTTGATTTCAGAGGGTTTGATGTCAAATATTATACACTGCATTGACACATTCTCTATTGAAAAACATAAACCGGAACACAAATGTGTTAGTGTCTTTATAAAACATCTTAGTAAAATATAGCCAAGGCTTATTTAAATATGCATAAATAGCATGAAAATATGTTTAGTTTCCGTTTAAACGTTGCTGAATTACTCTAGCCATTCAGATGAGGAACAGTATCAAAGTTGTGGATGTTTTTCCCCCGTTTCATTTTCCTGTACACGACAAGCACCTCCAAAACACTTCATATGTGAAAAAGACTGCTTTGCAAA
The DNA here is from genome assembly GCA_039654775.1 of Spinibarbus caldwelli. Lineage (NCBI taxonomy): Eukaryota > Metazoa > Chordata > Actinopteri > Cypriniformes > Cyprinidae > Spinibarbus > Spinibarbus caldwelli. Next base: position 2,419,113 of record CM077258.1, read on the forward strand.
CAGATTGGATTTCAAGTTTGTTCTTTAACAACACATCTTTGGATGTTTTACAATAGAAACACTTACAATAATGAACAATTCCACTGTAGAACCTGAAAGCCATCTATACAAATTATTATTTTAAACAGCATTCGATTTAATCAAGGGTCAATTTGAAATGCACGATATAAATAATTATAAGAAAAAAAATAACTTGCAGGATTTCTCTTTTGTCTAATTGCATGATTAACTGCAGATTGATTTAACATCTTATTATGTGTAACACATGATATTTTGGCTGTAAAAAATTGTTTTTGTTAAAAATTGATTTGTAATCCTGAGAGTTTTTCTAGTTAATTTTATCTTTGTGGTTTCTGTGGCAATTCTAAAAAACTGAACCACTTTTGTATTTTGCATAGTGGATTACGATGTGTAAATTTGTAATTTTCCTTGTGTTTAGGATTTAGCTTCAAAAAACAGTTTAATTAGAAAACCTGTCAGATAATACAATGCAAACATCAAAGCTTCTAGCTTATTCAGCAGGACTTTTTTTTTTCTTTCTGCATACCTGATTGTCAAATTTTTGCATTCGATTTTCTCATACTCCATTGCACTGAACAGTCTATGAGCGCATCACCCTTGTTAGCAAACGCTGAAGCATCAAAAACAGCTTTAACAAATGCACATCCAAGATATTAACAAATCTAGTCATTTAAAAAGCATTTAAAATCCCTGTCATCCCATATGGAAGCTGACTTATGAAACAAACAAACCAACCAAAAAAATGTAATTCTCATTTAATATTACAGAGTCTGAACCCGATTGGTAAAGATTTTGTGGCGTCCGAAGCGAGCAGCTGTTTAAAGGAATTAACAAGTCACTTTGCGGCCTCGGGAATGGGAGGAGCTCGTTCCAGTCTCACGGCCCAGGGGTCAGAGGTCGCCGAATAGAAAGGCGGGTGTGGCAGAACGTCCTCCGTCGCCACTGCAAAAGCAAACACGCCCCGCTTTCTGTTCACATCTTCTGAGATGAGCTTCCTGTCAGTCTCTCGGCTGTCACCGTCGATGTCCTCCAGCGTTTTTCCTCCCGTAGGCTGCTGTTTTGCCAGCAAGGGGGCGCCACCGGCGGCGGGAATCCGCATGGTCCTGTCCACTTGGAGGGCGTTGGGATCTGGAGGGAAGAGGAAGTTGGTGGACCTCCAGGCAGAGGGCTTTCGGCCCCGTCGGGGGTGCGAGACGCGGCAGCTCTGCCGTTTAATGTGCCGGTGAAGGTGGTCGGAGCGCGTGAAGCTCTTGTAGCAGTGCTCGCATTGGTACGGCCGCACACCGGTGTGGATGCGCAAGTGGTTCTTTAGGTCGTAGTTGTGAACAAATTTAGAGTTGCAGTGCAGGCAGATGTATGGCCTCTCGCCGGTGTGCTTGCGCATGTGAATCTTCAGCTTGTCTTGCCTGAGAAAGAAAAAAACAGCAATTAAAGGAACAGTTCACCCAAAAATTAAAATCTTTGCTCACCCATGGATGCTCTGCAGTGAATGGGTGCCGTCAGAATGAGAGTCCAAACAGCTGATAAAAACATCACAATAATCCACAAGTAATCCACATCACTCCAGTCCATCAGTTAACATCTGGAGAAGACAAAAGCTGCCTGTTTGTAAGAATCAAATCCATCATTAAGATGTTTTTAACTTCAAAGCCTCACTTCTGGCCAAAATGTGCATCCATAATCCATAATAACTCTTCCTCCAGTGGAAAAAGTCCATCTCCTGTTGTCTCTCACATCAAAAGACAGACTGTTTTGTAAACGGTGCTTGATCTGTGCAGATTTCTCTCCTGATTCAGACTTTTTCACTAGGGAAAGCAATGTTATGGATTATGGACTTTAGCTGGAAGCAATGGTTTGAAGTTAAAAATATCTTAATGATTTTGTCTTCTCAAGATGTTAACTGATGGACTGGAGTGGTGTGGATTACTTGTGGATTACTGTGATGTTTTTGTCAGCTGTTTGGACTCTCATTCTGACAGCACCCATTCACTGCAGAGGATCCATTGCTGAGCAAGTGATGTCTAAATTTATCCGCATCTGACGAAGAAACAAACTCATCTACGTCTTGAATGGCCTGATTGCGATTACATTTTCAGCAAATTTTCATTTTAGAGCAAACAATTCGTCTAAGTTTGGGTTTTGAGGTTATTCTGCATACCTGTAAGAATCCCTGCAAAACCTCAAGGCACACCATGCACGCAGAAAAGCGTACATGCATGCAGAAAAACACACAAGCAGGTGTACGCCTTCGTACTTGAAAAGCAGACAGCTGCAAGTTGCTCAACAATAGCAGCGACAGAAAAACCCAAAAAACATGAAAACCGGATTTAGTGTTCCTGTTATGTGGTATCCAGATGAGTTATCCAGAAGCTCAGAAGCCTTCATTTGATCTATTTCTCAGTCTAGATCTCACTCATCGAAATTTCATTCCTCTACAGAGCATTTGAGCCCAAAAGTGAAATGTAGGTTTTATATTAACATCACTACGCTTTGGCTTTTATTACAGTGTGGAAACCTCATGCGGCTCCGACCACAGTGATGCATAAAGTGTTTCACAGCAGGTTTGTCCTTATGATGCTGCTCTAGTTTTCATGTGCCGTTTCATTGTTGTAATACTGAAGCTTAGCTCTTCAGCTTCAAAGAGGCTATTTATTCTAGTAGACAGTCAGTGTAATTTGTTTGAGGGGAAAAGTTTGCTGGCTTACATGACAGCAAGTCAGAATTCTTTCTCGTAAATCTGTCATTGTAAAACATTCTTTGCTTTCTTCAGTATGTCTGCTCCTTTTTAGTGACTGTTAATTTTAAAGTGTTATTCTTGTACTCTATCTGCTTGAATTGATGTTAAAAACAGTCCTGAAATGTTAAAGGGATAGTTTGCCCAAAAATTAACATTCTGATGTGGCTTTGGAACCCATTGACTTCCATTGTACAGACAAAAACATTTTTCAAAATATCTGCTTTTGTGTTCTACAGATAAAGGAAGGTCATAACATGACTGGAACGACATTAGGGTGAGTAAATTCTGACAATATTTACATTTTTTTATGCAAATCCAGATTGTGGTACTTCATGATCCGATCGGCTCCTTTTCATCCCATCATTCCCATCAACTATCACTTTAAATAAAAGTTCAGAAGTATTCATAATAGTAATTTAAAAAATATAATGAAATAAAATCATAAATCATACAATTAAAAATAGTAAATAATAAAAATAGTTAAATTAAGTGCTAAACGTGAATTTTAATAATTAGAAGTGTATAGAAAGATACAAAATATAGCCACCATCACTCCCATCAACTATCACTATAATTAAAAGTGGCAAAAATAAATAGGAATTTATTAATAATTTTAATAAAAGTATAATAAAAATATAAACAATAAAAATATTAAATTGTAAATAATAAAATTAAATGTTAAATAATCATTTTAATAATTAGATGTGTATAGAAAAATACAAAATATAGCCACCATCATTCCCATTAACTATCGCTGTAATTAAAAATGGCAAAAAATAAATAGGAATTTAGTAGTAATTTTAATAAAATGTAATAAAAATAAAATTGTAAAAATAAAATATTAAATTGTAAATAATAAAATGAAATGGTAAATAATAATTTTAATACTTAGAAGTATATAAAAATATACAACATCAACTATCACTGTAAAGAAAAATGGGAAAAGTTTTAGTAGTTATTTAATAAGACTTTAAATAAAATATAATTATAAATAATAAAACAAAATTGTAAATAAATTTAAATGTTAAGTAATTACTAATTTAATTGTTATAATAATACAATCATTGTTTTAATTGTAATTTAATAATACTTTTTAAATTAATATACTAAAAAATAATCAATTAAAACAAAAATTAAATTTAATAATAATTTTATTAAAAAAAATACAAACTACTTCTATACTAAAGTAGTAAAGTATACTTGACTAGTGTCACTTCATCTTCTCTCATTTATGCTCTTTTCCTAGGATTGAGGGCTCAAGTTTGTGTCACCTTAACCCGACTCACCTGGTGAAGCGGACCTCGCAGATGGTGCACATGTAGGGCTTCTCTCCGGTGTGTGTTCGCATGTGCCGTGGCAGCTTTCCCGCTCCTTGAATCACCTTGTTGCAGATGGGGCACTGCTGTGACGCCTTGGGCTTCATCTTCCTCTCCTCCTCCAGCTGCCACGGAGGAAACAGCGTCCCGAGATGGGAGGCGGAAAGAAAACTCAGGTAGGACCGCAGCTCCGCTCCCTCTTTGATCGGACCGAGGCTGGGGTCAGAGGTTATTCCCAACCCTGGACTCATGAAGTCTTTGAGGAAGTCTCTGTGGAGGATAGGGTTTGTGGGCTCATCCTTCAGCTCTTCTTTGATGACTTCTTTCTTGACCGCAAGGTCCAAAGGGCCGTTTTCTAGCGAAGCATTGGGGAAAGGGTGGGAAGGGCGTCGGGGCTCCAGAATCTGAGGGTAGCCTGGGAATTCTGCTGCCCACATGGGATGATAGAATCCTGGGAGAAGGTGCGAGAATCCGGCGCCTCTTTCCAGGCCTGGCACTTTCGGATAGAGTCCCTCTTGAAGTAAAGACTCTATCGAGAAGTCCTTGAGCGCCCGGCCCTCCAATCCCTCCGGCCCTCTGGGCTTCTGGGCTTCCGGAGTGTCCGATTGGCGTCTTTGGGATTCTTGGCCATCCGGGTTTGGTGCTCCCTGTTGGGAGCTACAAGGTGGGCTGACTGTCCTCCCATTCTCCCAAACATTGAGTTTCTCTTGGTTATCAGCCCCTTGTGTGGATTTCTCGCTGTTGTTGTCCTCAAATTCTCCATCTTTGGAGTCGACCTCCTCCTCCATTTCCTCCTCGTCCTCTTCATCCTCGTCTTCCTCGTCATCCCCCTCAAACTCCTCTCCTTCTGGAGGTCCGTCTCCTCCGCCTCGTTCTTCACCTCCTCCCGTGTCCATGATTTCAAGACACACGTTTATAATGCAGGGAATTTCCAAGAGCCTGGCGGCGCTCAGGATCTCCTTGACGTTGGATGCCGTGACCGTCAGCGTCGACGTGTACGCGAACTCCAGAATGGCCGCCAGCGATTCTGGCGCCACGAAGTCCAGCTCGTAGACGGCGTGCGTGTTGGAGTCCCGGCTGGAGCCGGTGGCCACCGTGAAGAGTTTTTTGAAGTACTGGCTGCAGGCGGCCAGGACAGAGCGATGGGTGCAGTACTCCTGGTCCCGGACCACTAGGATGACATCGCAAAGCAGGCCATCCCGCCGCTGCTCGTTAAGACTGCACAGGACGTCATTGCTGTGGTTCGGGAACAGGATTCCGATCAGGTCCTCGTCTGTGTGCGCCATCCTCTCCGAGGAATCTGTGTGCAGGTAAAAAAAGTGAAATTGGTCAGAGCTGTCTAATGATATTATACAATGATATTACATCATCTGAATGCAAAATAAATAAGCTTTCCACTGATGTATGTTTTGTTAGGATAGGACAATATTTGACCGAGATACATCCCAGCAGGCACCAGACGTCTATGTAACGTCAGGTTGACGTTGGACATGACGTCGGACAGACGTTGCATTTTGGTTGAAAATGAAAATCGGGTTGACGTCAAAATTTGACGTCAATTTGACGTTGACTTAACGTTGGATTTTGGTTGCACAACCTAAAAACAACAAAATCTCAACGTCAGCTGACGTCGGTATTGGACATCAATTTAACATTGACATAAGACGTTGAATTTACGTTGAATTTTGGTCACCCGACGTCGCAACCAAAATTTAACGAAATATCAGCGTCTTATGACGTTGTGTGCCTGTTTTGTGCCTGCTGGGATGTATTTGAAAATCTGGAATCTGAGGGTAAAAAAAAATTAAATATTGAGAGTATTGCCTTTAAAGTTGTCCAAATGAAGTTCTTAGCAATGCATATTACTAATCAAACATTAAGTTTTTATATATTTATGGTAGGAAATTTACAAAATATCTTCATGGAACATAATCTTTACTTAATATCCTAATGATTTTTGGCATAAAAGAAAAATCAATAATTTTGACCCATACAATGTATTGTTGGCTATTGCTACAAATATACCTGCGCTACTTATGACTGCTTTTGTGCTCCAGGGTCTAATTTATCGAAACATGGATGAAGTCGCGTTTGCTAAATGCTAAATCATCTGTTAACTGAATAAATGTAATTGTAAATGAATATTGAAGAATAATTCCATAATATTAATAATAAACTTTTAAGTAATTTAAGTAAAATATTTAGCCTACATCTAGACAATCATCTAGCTCTTCACTACAAACCGGCAAAATAAAACTTGACTTTTAATTTTACAGAAATGACAAAAATTTATTACTATTGTAAAATGTATACTGAAAAAAATTGGTTTAAAACAATTTTCACTCAGAAATTGCTAGTGCATTTCACAAACAATTACAACGAAACAGCAAGTAACACATTGAATTAAATGTGATATTCTGAAATATAAAAACTGAAATAGTATATTTTTGTAAAACATACTTCAATAATTTTTTATTTACAACTTTGAAAAATTGTTTTTTACAGTGTACTTCTCCAATTATTATTATTATTATTATTATTATTATTATTATTATTATTATTATTATTATTTATATCATGCAACCAAGATATTTGTAAAAGTTTTAAAAGTTGTGTTTGGCAGCACTTTAATTGACATTAAAAAAAAAATGCAAAGTTTGTTTTAAATTAATTATATTTTCATTTGATTGCATGTTCAAAAATTGATTAAATTCATTTCATTAGACACCATTTTTGATTATACATTTGTAATAAATCATAAAACATAAAAAGTTTGAAAAAAAAAAAAATACAGAAAACGGAAAAAATAAAAACGATTTTACTCTATGATATTTAATTATATTTTCATTTGATTACATGTTAAAAGACTGAGTAATTTAATCTAATTAGAAACAATTTTTGATGATAAATTTATATGAAATCATAAAACACAGAATCCAGAAAAAATAAAATAGAAATCACTGTATAAAGGATTGATTTCTCTATGAAGTTTCCTTATGAACAAACAAATGATGTATTCATTCTTTTTCAACGTCTAACAGACATGTGGAATGCATTTCCTTTCCCATTAAAATGAATATCATGATAAATATTGATAGCAAAAGATATGGAAAAAGATTTTTTTGGCCAGCCCCACAATAATTGACTGAAAGTGAGATTTGAGTTAAAGATGCTTGTTTCTGGAAAAGTGCGTTACTCTGTGCACTTTACGGTTAAAGAGGACGCATCGCACAATCAGATAATTAATTAGCTCCCGTCGAGCATCTGAGGAGCAAAGCTCTGTTTCTGGTTCTCTCTGACTGCCATCAAACAACAGCTCCACTGGCTTCTGCTTTTCACGCCATATACATTGATAGCAGAGGCTATTTTGTTGTGAAGGCCTCAAAAGATAGCGAATTAAATCTGATGGTTTGCACTGTGAGAAAAGCTGACACTTATCTTTGTCACGTTCAGAAAAAAGCACAGCACAGGAAGACAAAAGGGGTCAGGCTCTAGTTTCTGCTTTCCACGGGAAAAAAGTGTCAGGGCATGAGTAAACGTAACCCATCGCCCCCAGATTTACTCGTGTTTCATGAGAGGCCGATGCTGTTTAATTGCAGCTACATTAATTGACATGCATGAAATGCAAAATGTTGAATCCTTTTTTTTTTTTTATTGTTATAATTTACTTAAGTCTAGTTTAGAAGTGTACTTCTACAGAACACTGTCCAAAAATAATAAAGGATTGGAAAAGCTGTATTTTGCAGATCTCCGTTCAGATGCTCTTAAACTACAGTCCTACATGAATGGAGCCTGAATTGTACCTGCGGATTCCCTGAAATGTTTACAGTGACTTTTTAAGAGGCATTTTGGCAGCATTGTCCTTCATTCATGGCTATGAATAGAGTTTAATCTCAGTGTGTCTCGTCCCCGTGGTCACTGCAGGCATGTGGATGGATGCTTTCATACGTCCTGCCGCCACTGGAGCTGTCGACTGGAGTTCAATGGTCCAAAAATGGCCTGTGCGCCAAAGTAAATGAGCTATTGGTGTTTTCGGGTTTTACTTCTTGTCCATTGTCTGTCTTTATTCTCTATAATATTGAGCTCAGCGCTTACCAATCAACATTTTAATGTCCCTTCCGCTGTTGCTAGGAGACAGTTGCTATAATTGCAGTTTGAACATATAGTCCACTAACAAGGAACGTATCTTTTAAATTAAGAACCTTGTTTATCAAACAATGTGACCCTTCAGGTAAAAAAAAAAAAAAATATATATATATATATATATATATATATATATCTATATATATATACTGTATATATATTGATGCAACAGAAATAATGGATTACATTTGGCCTGAATGAACCAACATGAGATTGGAAATGGAAACTTAGAATAGTAAGATATATATATATAAATATATATATATATATATATATATATATATATAAAATTATAAAATGCATGATTAGTTTGTTTTTTGGTAATATTAAACCTTGTATTTGTCAGGGTTATTATAGTTAATTAGAACTGAGACTAAAATTAAAAAACTTTTCATTACTTGAAAAAATGTAAAATTAAATAAAATATTAAAAAAAAAAAAAACTTTATTTCAGCTAGTTGCCAAAGCAACATTTCTCATTTTAAATTAGAATAACTTGATGTATTAAAATAACTAAAACAAAAATGAATATAAAATAATATATATATAGAGAGAGAGAGTTTTTAAAGATTATATTACACAGAAGTTTAGCTTAAATTTTAGCAGAAAATGTATTATATTATTAATAAAACTAAATAGGCATGTATAAAACTATAGAGAGAGAAAATCAAAAACTACTAAAAATTACAAAAACACAGAAGTTTAACTAAAATTAAGATGATAACAAAATATAAGGAAAAAAATTCCCTGTTCCCTGACAGGTTGAGCAAAACTCAAAAAAAAAAAAAAAAAAAAAAAAGGCAGTGCCCCACCCTGGAAAATCCAGCCAAGTTAAATAGGCGTTCGGAGCTAAAAACAACACTAGGGAGGGAGTGAAAAAGAAGGAAGAGAGACGCAGTGAGGTCTCCCACCCACCCTGGGAGCGCATGCGTTTCTCCGGCCGGCCCCCACACCTCCTCACTCACTCCCATAATTACAGTGTGTGTGTGTGTGTGTTTGAGGGTCCACTGGCCCCTCTGCACTCGCTTAACACTGAATAACTCTTTCAGACCTTCACAATTTACTCCCTCCGTATGACGCAATCTACATGCAGAAGCACCACAGACATCTGCTGGTTCTGTAGAAAGCTAATTATAATTATTATTACAGTAATACTACTGATTATTCTACCTGTAAATCTATAAGAAATTCTTTTGCGTTTTTTGATTTTTAATTTTGTCAAGATTTTTTTTTTTTTTTTTTGTATGACTTTATCTGCAGAAGATACATTTACTTGAGAAGCAAAATGACTTAAGATAAGTCTTGTTAAAAAAAAATCAGAATGAAGTGAGTTTATTCTTAATACAAGAAAAATATCTATTAATGAGGTCAGAAAAATAATCTTGTTTTCCTTTGAAGTTAGTGTACTTTTCTGATCCCATAGACAGATATTTGTTCTTGTTTTAAGCATAAAATCACTTAATTTGAATGATTTTTCAGAAAACAAGAGTTAATATCTGAAGGATTTTTGTCTTATTTTCTAGTACAAATATCTAAAAATTCTTAAATCAAGATAAATTTACTTGATAAGGAAAATGACGTAAGATATTAAGTCTTATGTTCTAGGGGGAAAAAAATAAGTGAGTTTATGCTTAAAACAAGAATAATATCTGTCAGTGGGGTCAGTAAAATAATCTTGTTTTCCCTTTGAATTAAGCATAAACTTGTTTGAAGCATAAACTCATTTCAATTTGAGTTTTTTCAAAAAACTTAATATCCTAAGTCATTTTCCTTCTTAAGTAAATGCATCTTTTTTTTTCTTGTTTTAAGCAAAAACGCACTTAATTTTGATAATTTAGAAAGCGACTTAATATCTTAAGTCAAGTAAATGTATCTTGATTTAAGAATTTTTAGATCAGTTTTTGCAGTGAAACTTTTATGCAATTTTTTTTTGCATTTTGACATTTTCATTGACATTATTAAGCTGTTGTTCCCAGTATATAGGCAAAAACTGACTCACACACACCTCAGTGAGATGCTATCTGAAATCCTGTCTAAACTGTTGATGTGGCTCTGCTAGTAAAGTAGTAATGCTTCAGATGGGTATCTTCGACTGGACCGCAGCTCAGTTTGTCCATCTCTAGACAGAACATCCGTGTTTGCACTTTTCTTTGTGAGGTGATTTGATAGTCAGTTGGAGTGCAGTAGATTTTTCTGCAGATGTGTATTAGGTTGCTTTTGTGGTCTGCTTGTTGTTTGTAATGATAGGAAGAGGTCATTTTCCACTGAGAAATATTTAATCGTAATGTTCACATGCTGCTGACAACAAAGTGGCAGTCAGACATTCATTATTGTTTCAGTAAATCCAATTAGTTTGACTGTTAATGACATGAAGAATCAAATCCAAATTTTTTTACAAGCACAGATTCATGTAGCCTAAGAAAACCTGTTAAATTTTGTTTTAAAAAACTTTTAAAATATATAATAAAAATTTATATTTTCATTTTATTTTGTTCAGTAAATGTCCTGAAGATTCCTTTAAAGCATTTTTGGAGGCTTTGAACAATTTGAAATAAACAAATGATTATTTTAAGGAAATTAAATTATATATAAAAGTAAAGAATTTAATGAAAATAACTGATAAAATTAATAAAAGTTGCTTATTTGCATTTTCAGATGCTTATCAGCTGCATTTTGCTTCATGCCAGATCATTGTCGGCCGTATCAAATGTCATGTTTGATTGTAAAGGATGTTTAGTGATAATCTGAGGATCTGAAAATGATGCTCAGTGTTTGTTCTGGTGTCTACAGTTTGTGTAAAGAGGTGAAGAAAATACCCCCTTTAGTCCCACAAAGTGCCACACACTCATTTCAGCACATTTGTCATTTGAAAAAGATGCCTGCGTGTGTGTCTCAGTGCTTCCGCTATTCAGGAGCAGCACTGCAACAAACAACAACAACAAAAAGTTAGCTAAATGTGTTGCTTTGATATTGCGTCGTCTTCATTGCCAGCATGCAAAAATTCACACGTTTTGATTTACAAAATCGCTCGACTCGATTCATTTAAATGTATCAGTTGAATCACACTGAATTGAGCAGCTTTCAGAAATGAATGCATGCGGTGTGATTTAAGTGCCATGAATAATAACCTTTTTTCCTATTTTCTTTGCATTACTAATTCTGAGTTCAACATCAATTATAATGTGTCATAACTTAAAACATAAATGACACTGTGAGTAAAAACCCAAACTACCCCCTCAGTCCTTTGATCATTCAAAATAACACACCTGTGTTTGATGTTTGAACTAAATGCGTACACACACGCGAGCTTTGATGATCGTCTTAACTGGGACAAAAACTTTAAGTCTCTACAATTAATAGCGATTGTTCATTAACGTGAAGTCGGTGTGCACTGACTCTGTTTTGCAGGTTAAATGCATGCATTTGGTGCACATCGGATGCCTCGCCTGACTTTGTGATGCAAAGATGACCAACTCTTGATAGGGTAAAGTTACAACATCTCCAAAAGTTAAAACAGTTCACATTTGTGAGAGATATTTCATCATGGCCTCTTCAGGGAGGCAGGGCTGGAGTCTCAGACAGGAGCGAGCGTGTGTCACGCTCAGACTCACGGCGACTCAGACTGCTGCTAAATTGGCTAAATCCAGCCATGGGTTCGTGGGTCCTGAGGGAGATCATTTAGGGGCCTCACCTGCAGGGGCACCTGTAGGTTTTAGTCTATTAGCGCTTCGCTGAGACTCACGGCCCTGTTTACAGATAGAAGTTCCTCCTGTCTGTGTGCTCGAGCCATCAGCCAATAGGAGGCTGCGGATTTGAATACGGTTCGTCTCAGTGCTGTAGATGATAAACGCTCTGCATGTGAACAGCTGAAGGCCTGATTTGCATATAACACACAGCAAACGGTTTAATGGTGGTTTTGGTTGCTGTGAAGCTGATTTCCGTTTCAGTTTAGAATTTTTCAGACATACGCATGTTGTTTTGACAGTCTTGAGTTATACATTTTGAGGTTCTGGCATTAGGTTTAAACATTTGCATTAAATTGTAACAAGTTTTGAGTTGAAATATCAGAAATTTTGTTGTTAGTTTTGTTAACTGGTAGCTGAAGTGACAGCAAGCATTTTGTCATGTTAATAGTTTTGCATATAGTTTTAATGTATATATTTGAACAAAGCAATATATACATATACAAATAAAAACATACAAATAAAATATATACATAAGTATACATAGATATATGCAACAATTTAGAATTATTTCCTAATATATATATATATATATATATATATATATATATAATAGAATTATTTAATATTCAATTGTATTATTATTTTATTATAATATCATAAAATGTTATTTTGTATTTATATAAAATATATTATACATATTTTATATCTACCCATCATCTGTGTTAGTATTGATTTTATATTATTTATTATATATTTATAATTATAAAATAATGTATAATTATAATTATATTTATAATTATATTATTTTATTATAATATCATAAAACCTTATTTTTTATTTATTATGTAAAATATATTTGAAATATTCTATATCTATTTTTAGTGTTTTTAGTATCTATTATAACTAATTTTATATCTATTTTACATTTATTCTATATGCATGTATCTATGTGTCTGTATGTATATTTATGATTTCAGAGAAAAAAAAAAACTTTATGTCCAAGTTAGTTGTCAAGTACTCTAATACAAATTGAGGACAGACCACAGACTTAAACCGGGACCTTGTTCAACAAAGTTAAAGAAAACATAATAAAGTGCGGCGTGTAGGTTTGGCCTCGTGTCTTGGCCCGAGTTCTGCTGTATATTTGAGCTGCTTTTTACCCGTAGACTGATTCACCCAGCGACAGATCAGAACGAACATAAATGACACTTAAAGAGCCTCGTTAGGATTGCACACAGCCGTTGTGTAACGTCTGCTGTAATTCATCTGTTTGGTAAATATATGAAGCAAGACACTACAGACACCTGCATCACGCGCTTCAGCTGCTACAAACAGTAATTTACACTGTTTTTAATCTGTGTTCAGCCCTCTTCAAACACACACACACACAAACACACACATTAACCTATCACCTTATGACACCCTTTAAAACTTTTAAAAACATAAGGGTAATCTAATGACTGTCTAAAAATGAACAATTCTAATGAATTTAGTTGCATTTGCTTTTGTGTTTTTGATGGATTTAGATAAAGTAAGGTGACGTTCCCATCACAGTTGTGACACAGATCTGTTTTTGATAATAAAAATCATAGTCTGACATTTTCATATCTGATCTGGGCCACTTTTGTGTGGAAAAAAATCTGATATCTATCTGATTTTTGCAACGTGATGTCAATGTGGATTTTTCTTCCAACCCAAAAGTAACTGTTATGGATTTACACTTTTCATAAATCATAGTTTATAAATATCACTATATTAAATATATATATATATATATATATATATATATATATATATATATATATATATATATATATATATATATATTATATAAAACATTTATGACATTTATTTTAAACGATCACAGTAGCAGTTAAAATGTTAAGCTTAAAATAGAGATGTAAGTCCATAGATGGAAACCCAGACTTCTTCTAATTTCATAAAACAAAAAAATGTGATAATATATTTAATGGTATTATGAAAACTGTTTGTGAAGATGACTATGTGTGACTATGTGGGTCAATCGCCTCTTTATATCAGTGGGCCGCATTAAAAAGGTCATGAGAACAACCTCTCAAAAAATGAATTGGCACTTTCTTGCAGTGTGTGAGCGTCGAATTGTTTTTTAGAAACTCTTTCGATAACACTTTGGTTTCACACACATCAGAGCCAGCGGCGTCTGGTGTAATTGTCGATTTGCTGTGTCATTACTTGTTTGTGTTAGTTTGCATTTACAGCCGGCCAAAACTCCACACGCTCATTTTCTGGAGACGACATCTAAAGAATGGCCCAAATAATTACGTGAGTCATCAAATTACTGCCCACAGACATGCTGCTCTATACCTGAGATGCACACAAACAAACATAAACAGACCTCGGACGCAAACGTCCTGCGTATTCCCACTCAAACTCGCACTTTCCCGCATGCACAACTCTTGAAAACAGGTGAACTGGGCTGTAACGCACTCACCCGTCCAGATCCTCAGGTGTGTGTGTTACTGAATGTGTGATTTATTCCAGGTCTAAGTGTCGTTTCAGATCCGAGCCTGTCTCATCTCCGTCTCTGAGGGACGCAAAGATGTCTGTCCATCCCGTCTGCCCCAGCGTCTCCTCTCCATTCACAAAAAACGCAGCCGAGCATCCAACTACAAGCCCCAAACGACGGCACACGCGGACAGACGGAGAGGTTTGTGTGGACACTGACAGGAAGGAGGAGAGAGAGAGAGAGAGAGAGAGAGAGAGAGAGAGAGAGAGGAGGTGGATCTACTCTAGAGCAGCGATGTAGTTTTTATAGCTGGGTGGGAAGCTCAGGATAATAATACCCATCCTCCTCCACAACACAGTTTAAGCTCAGTATGTAATAAAGCCCATGGTGCACAAACCCTCTGATTTGGGGTCAGACAAAATGAATTTTTAGTTTTATTCGTGAAGGATTTGCAACTCGAACTTGGGCACAAATGAAGGAAGAGAGAGAAAAGTACCAGTTCTATATATGCGTGTGCTGTGACTTCAGAAGATGAATTAGACGAAGGAACAAGGTGGAAGACCTGAAGTTCAGAATTTAGTGTAGAAACCAGTAAGTTTCACAATTAACTACACAGTAACTGCAAGAAACTCTTGGAATTAAACATGAAATATTGAAGTAGAAAGACTGAAGTAGTGTATTCTTGTAAAATGTGCTGTAATAATCTCTATAACTTCAAAAAAATATTTGAATATATAGAAAATGAAAATAATGTATATATAAAATGGAAATTATTACTAAATACTGCATGGCAAAAAGTATATGTACACATTTAAAAAAAAATCAATGCATTTAATTCAGTTAGTGGGGTCCAGTTGGCATCTTAAACTGAATAAAAAAAATTACAATAACTTCTTTTATATTCATGTATGCATGTGGCATTCTGATCATATAATAGATCATATCATATATGTATATACTAAACTAACAAAAACAGTAGCAACTAACATAATATTGAAAAACATTAAAAAAGACATTAAAAACAAAATAATAAATGACAAAAACGCCACAAAATTACTGAAACTTTCACTAAAATTAAAACAGAAAATATAAACCTAAAATCTAATTCAAAATCTTAACAAAAGCTATAATAGTACATCAATGATACTAAAATAACACTGCAGTGCAAAAGCATATATGCTTGAGTAAGAGTAGTATGCAGTATATACTATTTTGAATTGTTTCCTATGTGGCACACAGTGCAGATTTGCTGCTTATATTTTGCATGTGTGTCAGTTTAATTAAACGACATGTTATATAATCCCAGAATGGAGACGTTATGACTTTCTAGTTAATTAGAAGTTGGTTGTTTTATACGTGCGATTTGACCCATATTGCAGCTCAGACAGCGTTCCTCAACAGGGCTGTTCAATTTCCCTTCGTTGAAACTGAAACCAGAGGTTGACGGCTAATCAGTTAGTTAACGTGTAAACTTATACTCACAGTTGTGTGACAAGTACATTCGTTCTTCTGACTCCCACTTTTTATTTACTGTCATTTAATGTGGTAAAAGGGAAAGATGAAAGATTACGGTTTAATGTGGTTTTCTACTTATTCATCTGTGGCAGGTGCATTAAAAATGTTATATATGTGTTTAATGCATTTTAATGCTGTAGAAAGCCACAAACAATTTATAAGGTGACTACAGGTAAATTTGGACTTTTTTTTCTTTTTTTTTCCATTTGAGACACTTTTATTTCCAATGACTGGGGGAAAATTATCCTGAATATAATTTAAATATTGTAATTTGTAAAATATATTTAATATTATATATATGTATATATGTAATATATACATATATATATATATATATATATATATGTATATATATATATATATATACATATATATATTGTATATATATATATGTATATATATATATACAATATATATAAACATATAAACATATTAATTTATATATATATTAAAAGATTAATAAAATATGTATTGAATGTCATCAAAGTCATAAAAGCTAATAATTAAAGCACAATTATGACAGTAATTACGTCTAGGTAAAGAAAAAATATATATTTTTATACACTTAAAAAAGAACCAGAAAGAGGCAAAAAGAAAATAAGTTTATATATATATATATATATATATATTTTTTTTTTTTTTTTTTTAGAGTGTATATATATTTTTTTAGAGTGGTGTGATTTGACGCATCTGACAGTGTTGTAGTTTTTAACACAAAACCTTTTAGCTGATTCTGTGAGTCAAAGTTGACATTTCTCATGCATTTATCCTACTAATGATTGTTTATTATCTTTCTTTTTACAGCTGAACACTGGACATGGAGAAGATGAACAGCCTCATCCTATAATACACTCACAGCTGATTAACGGTCACTTCTCAACATGTTTCATTTAATTTTGTAGTTTAATGTAACATCTTTCAGATTTCTTTAAATGAGACCATTTTATTTGAATAATAACAGTAAAAATGTCTGATTTGCTATTTGCGTCTGGTCAAAAATGAACTAAAAATTCAAAACGATGTGAATAATCAAAGATGTTTCAAATTATGCCACAATCAAAATCAAAAAGTTCAATCAGCCAATCAATTCACTGCAAATGTTGTCTGCATGTCTGTAAGCAGACAGAGATATTTTACTCTCAGAAATGGCAGACTGCGGTACCTTTTCACAAATACAGCTCGTCTTTGTGTGAAAAAAGAGAGAGGGAGTGTGTTTCCTTAAAATCTATTGTTTCAGAATCCATAAAACTATTACAGTCTCTCTCTCTGCCTCGTTTGTGTTTTTTGGCACTGTGACATTTTTCCGCCGTGTCTGTCTCTTTAAATAATGACTCGACGCTTTAACATGGACAGGATTTCCTAAATGACATCAAGAATCCACCTAGTTATGTAATTTATGACAGATTCATCATGACCTGCTTTTCAACCAGCACAGTTACTTAATACCAACACCAGCGTTTTACTGGGGGATTCTGGGTAAAATTTGATTTTGATGGACTTCTTTGTCCTGCTGTGAACGTGACGAATGTAAAGTGTGAAATTTAAGAGATGGAGAATTAGCTAGATGCGTGTCTATTATTAAGTTAAAAACACACACATGCAACATTATTTGTAGGTTTTCTCAGTTAGTTGTCATAGAAACCTCAGACAGGTGATTCTGCGTGTAACTAAAACAGATTCCAGTATTAGACACACTTAAACCGTTTTCAGACCAAACTGAAATATTCTTAATAAATGTTCTTCAGTGCTTCAGCTAAGAACCTTCTTTTAATCCTGTAAAGCCTGACATATGAAATAATAGTCCAAAAATATCTCATTTGTTAAAATGGAACACTTTAATCAACCTTCAGACAAAAAGTTTGCATGTGTGTTTTATGTTGAGTATCATATTTGAAACATCAGGCTTTTATGGCTCATATAGTCTGATATAGTGAGAATATGGAGCTCAGACTCAAGCAAAAATATGCAATTTGGCCAAAAAGTGATGAAATTCTGATTGTGATGTAAATTAATGAGATGTTAATGAGATGCTCTATATCTCCAATAAAATGTCTTAGTAAGATGAGATTTAAATGATCAAAACATATAATGCAATGCAATCCAATGCTGATTGAGAGATGAACAAATAAATGTCCAAAAGCCTGATGATCATATTTGTCACATTTGAACATGATTTTTCTGAAAATGATGTATGAATAATCAGCTTTAGACCAGTAAGTGTTCATCTTGAAATATTACTAACAATATTAAAGTTATTCTTATGTTTACTTGATAAAAATCAGTAAAGATTTGAAAGCAAAAAGACACGTGAAGCAGCAGCTGAAGGAAAGAGCTTTTACTTGATAAAAAAAAAAAAGTCTAAACGATTGATCAGGCGACAGAAGGCATGGAGTAGATTGTGTGTGACAGGTTTAACAGCAAAGTTTTGATCATGTTGATCATTTAGAAACTTGCATATCAAATATGACACAGTAGGATTTAAGGTTAAAGAACCATTTTTAGCTTTGGACATTAATAAAGTAGTTGATGTGTCGTTGTCGGTGTTTTGGTATGTGGGATCTTTAAAACATTAGTAAGTAGATAATTTTCTAAATAACTACAAATTAAAAATGATTTAGTATATTTGTAATTGTAATAATATAATATTTTTAATTATTTTTAATGATTATTTTTAAAAATATTTTGTTATTTTATGTTTATTTTGTTTTTTGTTTTATATTTTAGTATAATTGAGATGACAGTTATTAATATTTTTCTTTTTTTCTAGTTTTTATTTTTCTATCTTCTGCTTTCATTTAATTGTTGTTTTTGTAAAAAATTTTTTTGTGTCTATAAAGTTTTCATTCGTTTTTTTTTTTTTCAGTTTTAGTTTGCTAAAATAAGTAATTGTAAAAATGTAAAAAAGTTGTTTACTTCAGTTAACGTTTATTTTATTTTCGGTAACCAAAATATTTTTTTTATAGTTTTGGTTAACTATAATAACCCAGTTTAGCATGAAGATCAAATTCCTCAGAAATCTTTTGCAGTTAAAATGCATTAAGAATTATTTATTTATGTATTTATTTTACAGCAGCATCCAGACGAAGACGAGACACATTCAGAACCTCGACTGATATTCTCTTGTGTGTTTGGTGACCTTGTGATGTCTCATTTCAGGTAAGGTCAGATGTTTCTTTCTTTCTTTTTTTCTTTCTTTCTAGTTTGCCAAGTCAAGCATCTCTAGTACTCTGTTGCTCATAGGTGTATAGATGAATTCAAACCTCTATCACAAAGTGCTGCAGCGTTTGTGCTCCAGACATCAATTGATTGTTGAGGAGAGACGTGCTTTGTACTAAATGGTATATTAATAAGTGATATTTCACCTAGAAATAAGTGATATTTCACCTAGCAGCCACACAAACATCCTATCAACTGCATAGCAACACACTGGCAAGAACTCACAACTCCACAGCGTTTTGCATAGTCAAGCACCAAAAACTTTAATTCCTTTAAACTCTTGATACTGTGATCAAATCCGATGCATATATTCGTCAGTTTTATATTCCGTTTTCTTAGCCTTAGGATCTGCAGTGTGGGATGCCGTGCACAGATGTATTCTGGAAGTGGGGGCTTTGGTGCTCCAGGGTGTGGGCTTGTGGGAAAAATTTGTCATCTCTGCCCACTTACAGACAAACCCACCAACTAGGGTGGGAAACAGTTGTCCAAGGACGACACACACACATAGAGAGCCCAAAATATGTGACAATGTCATCAGTGAACCCCTCCACACTCCAACTCCTGTTTTTACTGGAAGTGTTGTGTCTTTTTGACGGTTTCATCTCTGTTATCTGCTATCTTCTACACACGCACATGCACACACACACGCACACACACACACACACACATATATAGTGGACGTTTTTAAAAAAAAGGTGCTTTATCTGTGATTTTGATTCGGTGAGTCTGTGTGTGAGTGTGGACTGCATATCGATAATGACTTCAACTTAATTTTGAGACTTTTTTTACATTTTATGCCGATCAAAGTCCAAAAACAACACCAATGTGTCAAAATGCCACCTTATTTTTATTTGTGTAATTTGTTAGTGATTTAGCAGCAGCTTAAAGAGAGAATTGTGGGATGTACACATGCATACACATGCTTTATTGGGTTAAAAATACATGTTTAAAGCTTGCATATTTAGAAGTTTAACTATTTATTTTATATTTAAGAGTATTAATTACATAATTAAAATAGAATAAGCACGCAATTTTATTTTTCTATTTCCTATCTCAAAGATTTGACATTTTTGTGCAACAAAAGCACAATGTGCATTACTGCATATTTAAGTTTACATATTCAAAAGTTTAACTATTTTGATCATATTTACGAGCTGTAATTACGTAATTAGAATAAAGTAAATACAAAATCTTGCTCTTTTTCATATCTCAGCGAAGATTTGAGATTTTTGTGCAACAAAATGTGACCCATTCTGGCGAAATGAGTCGGAAGTCGCTCGGACTAATTTCGAGCTACAGGCAAAATAAGTAAAAAATGTCAGTTTTGGTCGATTCTGAGGTTTTCACAAAAGTGAGTTCATTAAGCCCTCTTCTAGCGATCCCAATGCTCCAAATAGTAATTAAACATCTAAAATGATCTTTATTTGTGCGTTTTCTGAGAAGATTACCTTTTCTCTGCTCGCTTCTGGACAACTGCTGCTGCTTCTCAACATAAGTTGTAGGTCTATTGTTGCAAAGCGCAGCATTCCAGCTTTGTGAATATTCATATCGAATACTCGATGACATGAGTCCAAACCAATGAAATATGATTTTCAAACCCATTCTGATGAAAACAAAACGATCGTGCATAAGACGTGCATAAGACATGCCTTTGCGCGAGCGCGCGATCTCCCTTATAAAGTACATTATTGCAAAACATGTATCGGCGAGATTCACATAAACATAATCTGTTATGTCTTACATGAACGTTTAGTTAATGGTTGGGGGAAAATCTTTAACATTATATTTGATCCATGCATTACAGTAGGTCTTACTATAGATCTGTCTCAATATTAATCAAACCTTAAAAGAAAAGACGAAATCACTCGCTGCTCTTGATTAAACTACCGTTTATTTGCATCTTTATTCTTATTTTTAATAACAAAGATATAATAAAAAATAGCTATATTGTGATTAATAATATAGTAATTATTATTAAGAAAAGAATTGGAGGAAAATCTGTAACGTTGCTTAGTGATTTTGCTTTGCAATCTTGAACTCGATTTTTCTCGGAATCAGATCTGCTGCCTCTATTGCCTTCAAACAGCTGTAGCTCAGTCATTTTTTGTCCGATTCCAACAAGTCATATATCATTTTGAAGATATTTTAATGGAGAACTAATTTTTGAAAATTTGTGCATTTCGACTCATTTTGCCAGCACGGGTCACAAATAGAGTGCAAATAATGTGCATTAGTGCAGTTGAGGTGAATATATTTGTGTATATGTCCATGCTGAAGTCATAATTATGTAATAATTAAATAAACATCCAATTTATTTCTCTTTCTTAATTATGTAATTAAAATACGTTTACAAGTTTAAGAATTTCTTTTTCTTTTTCATATCTCAAACAAGATTTGTGATTTCTAGTGCAACAAAAAGAAGCACAAATAATGTACAATAGTTCAGTTTATGTTTAAAATTAAACTATTTTATTCATATTTACAAGTCATAATCACAGAGCATGATGGGAAATGTAGTTTCTTTCTGCAAGCCTGTCAAAATGCAAAAAAAAGCCAAGTTGTACAATTAAAATTGACATTTGTGCAGTTCAGCAGATGCATTTATCCATTGCATTCAAAGTAAACATTTTATTACTTCACGCATTCCCTGGAAATCAAACCCATGCTCTGCTGTCTGAGCTGCAGGAATTACAAATTATTATCATCGAAACGAATTAACTTCCACAGTGATTCAGTAATTGACACACCTTGGTTATGGCATTGTGCTGGTGTTCATGTGTGAATACAGGCATTGAAGGCAGTTAAGTGCTCAAATTGACTGAAATGTACATGTCATTAATCAAACTAATCATGCATGTAAAACACACTTCTCACACGTGTGTTTGAGACAGATGGAGTGTGTGTGTTTTGTGTTTTTTGAGATGATCCTTCTGAAAGGACATTTTTTTTGTGGAGGATTGTGAGGGGGAGGCTGGCCCGTGTGTGTGTGTGTGTGTGTGAGTGATTATGACTAGCCCCTGTCTGCCCTCGGGCCCTCTGGCTCTACCTAATTAAAACCAACCAGGCTGCAGGGCACAGGAGACAGATGTCTGTCAAAGCGCACTCACACACACACGCGCGCACACACACACACACACACACACACACACACAAGATGCAAGCTTTCATAGTGATCAGTCACACACTGTATACACATATGTCGCTTCATGCAAAAAATGCGAGCACATATCACAGATGTGTTCTCACACATGGTTCATAGAAGTTTATATTGATGACGGCACTGGATATTTAGCTTTCTGTGTGACTCATAGAACCATATTATATGTAGTTATATACATATTTGTTTTTTTGTTTTTGTTTTTAACTAAAAAGATAGCAATGTAGGGGATTTTGGAACAGACTTAAAGGCACAGTATGTAAGTTTTCGCTGCTAGAGAGTGCGTATTCAAAACAAACAAAGAAACAAAAGCGTAGTTTGATGACGCCGTGACTGAGTGTGGAATCATGGGAGTTGTCGTCTTCATCCCCACAGCCGATGCAATCTGACAGGACTCGGGCAGAAATCATGTTCATGGATGAGCTAATGTATTAAAGATTTATTAACATCGTAGTATGAAGCAGAGTGAGGTGGAAAGCCGTCGAAGCAAAACGAGGCCGCTGAAGCAATTGCTAATGAGAGACGAGTGTGACACATGGCTCGAAAGCAGCGGAGCTTTTATTATGCCACAGTCGACCGCTTCCGCACCTTCCGGTCGTGCTTATGCGTGGCAAAGCAGAGCTGTTTTATCATACTAGATACATTTGAAAGTTCTGTTATAATGCTACTCTGTGCGGTTGTCCCCTGTCTAATAAAACGCATAACATATTAAACCGTCTTTGGTGTTTACATGTTTTCTACAAAGCAAAAGCAGAAATCGAGGGTGTATGACGTCATTGGCAGGCGACACAGTTACACTGTAGACACGGTCCGTGTCAGTAGTTAAAACTGCTTATTTCTCTGGATTTACACATTCTTTGAAGCATTTGGGATAATGTAAGTACACAAGTCAGCAAAACATATAACACTGTTCTATTGGTTTTTGGATATTTTAATAAAAATATCTTACATATTGTGCCTTGAAGGAGGAAAGCTGTTACTAAATCATAAAATGTAAAAATATCAAAATATTGTCTGATTAATTTTCCTTACCGGACAAATAACAGAACAATTAATATATTTAACAGGACAAACAGTTTTTAAATTTTTTAACAGTTTAACAGTTTAACAGTTTTTAACAATATTTAAAATATTTATAAAAGCATATATATACATACATACATACATACATATACATATATACTGTATGCTTTTATATATAAATAATTCTATATTTTAAATAATTCTATAAATTTATAATATATATTATAAATTTATAGAATTATTTTTATTTTTGTAAAAATAAATGTATGTGTGTGTGTGTGTGTGTGTGTGTATGAATACGTATTTAAATTTAATATTTTATATATTTTATAATTTATAAATGCATTAATACATTTCATTTGATAGATGGTGACAGACTGAAATAAGAGAAATTGACAAAAATGGGGAACTGTATTGAAAAATTCCCCAAGCTGGAACTAATTTGGGTTGCTCAGATTAGGCCAAGACATTTCCTTCTGTTTTGGAATAAATATTGTGTAAAATGTGCTTATTTATTTTTAATATATTTAATATTAACTTTTCTCATTGTCTATTAGCTGTGTATCGGCCAGACTTCTCTAAAGCTATCGTATCAGCCATTGAAAGTCATCCAGACACAACATTGTAACCAGCAGCTACCAAACTCTGAGATGATTCCTCAATCATGTGCACTTCCTGCTGTCACACATTACAACCCCACTGTCAGTCCATCAGGCCGCTGTGATACCTAAACTCTTCTGCTGAGGTATCTGCTCCAGTCTGAGTGTGTGTGTGTGTGTGTGTGTGTGATGTTGGGGTGGGTGGATCAATGTGTCCTTATTTTAAACTGAGAGAGTGAGTGAGTGATAGCCCACACACTCATTTCTCTCTCTGTCTTTCTCTCCCTACACCCCTCCTCTGTGCCTCTCCTCTTTTCTCACACCAGTGGGTGGACCCAGTTTCAAAACCAAAATCTTACAGCAACATTACAAAACGGCCCGCTTTCCCTCTGTCTCTGTGTGTATGTGTGTGTGTGTGTGTGTGTGTGTGTGTGTGTGTGTGTGGTTGACTGAGCTCGGTCCCTCTACATTAACGTGTGTTGTGGTGCATCGCCCTCAATACTGTGTGTGATCATGTCAAACATGCGTGTGTGTGTTTCTGTAATTTACCCAGAACAACAGAGAGAGGAGAGAGTCTGGGAGTTGCCACTGGTTACAGTGACTCTTCTCACACAGGAAACACCTACAGGAGTTTAGATGCTCCCCAATCAGCTGCTCTCACTTTTCATAGAAGACCAGAGGAAATCACTCAAACACACACACACACACACACACACACGGGCCCAAAGCGTTCAGATGAAATCACATCAGATCAGGCTTAAATGAAAAGAAAGATGCGTCAACTAAAAGAAAATAAACTATGTTACCGTACAAAGATGTACAGTCATAGTAAAATATAGCTATAGTTTAGGATAGACTTGACAGTACAGGATAGTAATGCTTAGTTGCGTAGTCTAACTATAGAACAGTAAAGTTTTGTTATAGTATGTGAAGCCTAATAAAGTTTGAGTATAGTATTGTATAGTATGATAAAGTATAAAAGGTTGCACTTTATTTTACAGTACAGTGTCGTGCACTTACCTATACTGTAAGAAAGTACTGGATAATATATACTAACTATGGGTTAGGTATAGGATTAAGTTGATGGTTAGTACCTAGTTATTACCCAGTTGTTGTAATTACTATATCAAGTACATAGTATGCACATGCGGAACAGGACTATAAAAGAAAGTGCTACCATATAAAATAAAGAGTTACATAGTTATACTAAAGTTAAATTTAGTATAGTAAAGTAAAGTTTAATATAATAGAATCAAATAAAGTTTGAGTATAGGATGGTGTAATGTAGTTATGGAACCATAACATTTATAGTATAATAAACTCAAATCAATTTGGGTGAAGTGTGTCTAGTTTTAGTCTAGTGGTAGAATAGAAAGTTTAGTTATATTATGTCTCATTAGAGTAGTTATAGCACAGTTGTATAGTTTATAGTATTAACTTAAAGTATAATCCAATTTGGTCATAGTATAATATAGCAATAGTCTAATCTAGTGATAGAACAGTAAATTTGGTTATAGTAAGTCTAATAAAAATGGCTATAGTCTAGGTATTTATTAGTCTAGATATATAAAAGTTTATAGTATAGTAAATAATCAGGTATGATTGTAGACAGCACAGTATGGTTTTGGTATAATCTAGTAATGTTTAGTAATAATCCAATAAAATTTGATAGTTATTGGTCTAGTTATTGGTAAGTCTAATCAAGTCACTCACCGTCTAATCAAGCTTGGTTATAATAAAGTACAGTCTAGTGATAGAACAGTAAAGTTTAATAATCGTCTAATAACATGGATTATAGTATAATTAGTTATTGATTAGTCTAATTATAGAACAGTTTGTAAAGTATAATAACATTTGGTTATAGTGATAGGACAATAAACGTTAGTAATAGTCTAATAAACTTGGTTATGGTATAGTCAAGGTATAGTCGAACCGATTATAGTAAAGTCTAATCAGGTTTGGTTATAGTAAAGTATAGTCTAATGATAAAACAGTAATGATCTGTAATAGTCTAAAAAATCTGGTTATAGTATAGTCAAATTATAGATTATTGTAATAGTAAAGTCTAACCAGATTTAGTTATAGAATAGTTCTAGTTTAGTGAAAAAACAGTAAATATTAGGTCTAATAAAGTTTGGTTATAGTGTGGTCTATTATAGATTACTCTAGTTATAGAACAGATTATATAATATAGCATAATATAGTATAGACTCGTCAGGTTTGGTTATAGATCTAGTATAGTAGTCTAGTGATAAAGTTAAGTTTAGTTCTAGTAAGTCTAATAAAATTTGGTTATAGTCAAATTTGTTACAGCAAAGTATCATTTTAACATGGTCTAATGATAGAAGAGTAAATAAGTCTGGTTATGTTTTATAAAGTAAAGTCTAGTTATAGAACACTAAAGTTTGATTAAACATAGTAATTGTAGAATGCCTAGTTCAGATTATGATTCTGACGAACTGATCATCAGTTTAGTTTATATGGAACGGATGAGCTGTATGGAGTCATTGTATGAGCATAAAACGTTTTCTCCTTTCTGAAGCCTGTGACCCAAATTTGTGGTTAATTTCCTGCTTGTGATGGGCGATTAGTCATGTGATGTGTAGGAGCAGCTAAAGAAAAACACCTGTTGAATTCTTAAAGAAAGTTCATATAATCGCAGAGCTCAGAGTTTATAAATAGCGGCTCGGCTCACTCGCTGTGACCATAGTGATGGACTTTAGAAATGACATGACCATGTGACCAGCTGAATTGCTTTTAAAATTAGCAAGCTATGACATCAGCATCAGGTAATGTGGCGGATGGCTGTGAATATCCATTGTTAACTGTTGAATTTATCAGATGTGAGGTGTTTAATAGCTGGTTTTTGATGTCAGAACGTTGTCAGAGTGAGTGATAACTGTCTCTGTGTGTGTAAAGGTGAGGTCAGGACATTAGTCACGCTTTGAAAGATGAGCTTTACCCAAATCACCACACAGGCTTTTTTGAAGATGAAGAGAGAGGAAGGAAAATGACATATAGACAGGCAGTATTTGACTCTCTGTTTGAGTGTGTCGGGCAGCTGTGTCATCAGAAAAAAGTTGTGTGAGCGGATGTGAATCCCCTAACTGGTCAAACGCTTCTTATTAGGTTGCTTCACTGCTTATTAACACACTTACATGCACACATTCATAGAAGAGGCTGGGTTTGCGTGTCTCCAAGTTATACTTCTGAAAGTGAAATTATTTAGTAACAAACCACACATTTGTTTTTCTCTTACTGAATTAAATGAACTGATTTGTCCATCAGAACTAAAATACTTCTCTTTTGTGAGTGGTTATCATCTGGCCATTATCACAAAATTAACCCAGACCCGGATGTGAGGGTTTGTATCTGCCTGAGGGGGGTTATTTTGTGATAATGAAACTAGCACCGAAAGAGATGGTGCATAGATGTGTTTAAATAAGCACACTTTTGGGGCTCTTTTTTTGCAATAATGAAACTAGCACATATATGTAGGACGTCAATTGCCTGGGTCAGTGATAAATTATACAGTGTAGCGTCGTGGTGTGAACATATTTGACTGCAGAATGTCATGTATGACCAGTCATGATCAGGTACTCCAGAGAGCTACAATTAAATGTTAAATATGAAATGCATATAAAAAGCAGAAATGAATTGTTAGGTCATGATTAATTGATAATCTAGATTTTTTTTTTTTAATTTAAAAAATTTTCTTTTTTTAATATTTTTTATTTTTTCATTTTTTGGAATTTTTTAATTTGTTCTTTTTGACATTTTAGTTTTGATCTCTAAAACGTTGCAAGCCAGATAAATTCTCTTGTATTTCTTTCTTTCTCACATATTCATTCTGTTTATTTTGAACAGTTTTTCTCTTTACTTTACCATTCTGATCATTATTAGTACTTGGCTTCTTTGGGTCCAAATGACTTTTGTACAATAATAAAATAATCAAAAGATTACTTTATAAAAATATTAGCTGCTGAAGATGAAAAGAGTCTCTGTTTGACACCATTATAAATTATATGTATATTTTATTTAGCAAGGATTCATTAAATTGATCAAAAGTGTCAGTAAAGTAATTTGTAATGTTTTGATGTTGTTTGTTTGAATTTTCTATTCATCAAAGAATCCTGAAAAAAATTTCATTTTTACAGTTTAAACAAAAATATTAAGCAGAAACATTGATTATGTTTGTTGAGCAGCAAATCAGCATATTAGAATGATTTCTGAAGGATCATGTGACACTGAAGACTGGAGTAATGATGTTGAAAATTCAGCTTTGATCACAGGAATAAATTACATTTTAAAATGTATTCAAATAGAAAACGGTTATTTTAAAGATTAAATTATTTCCAGATATTGCTGATTTTACCATATTTTTAATTGAATAAATGCAGCCTCAGTGAGCAGAAGAGACTTCTTTCAAGAACATTAAAAAAAAAATCTTACTGTTTGAACGGTAGTGTACAACAGTAGTGTGTGTATTTTGACCTAATTAAATGTTATGCTGTTATGGAATTGTTTAGTTAAGTTACTTTAAACACTAAATGTTGTTCTGAGCTGTGTGTGTGTGTCTGTAGGAGGAGTCTCTCTGTGCGTGTGTGTGTGTTTTGAGCAGGACATACGGTAACATACCCAGTGATCTAGAACCGAGCTGAGATCCAGATCATTGTTCTGGTTCCCTCGTTCCCACACCCTCCCGCGGTGAGAGCGCACGGAGCGCAGCGCACTCTCCAGTGTTTGAGAACACGCCAGTGTAAAAGTATCCGGTGTGTAACAAAAGACCACTTCGGATCAGGTTCAACTTTGATAAACCTTGTCCTAGTGACTCGACAGACAAAGGCGTGGTGCGTATCCCGGCATAACCTCACTCCCTCGCTCTGCTCTCCGCTCCTTCCCACTCTCTCGCTCTATCGAGTGTGTAAGAGTGACGGTGAGTTTTGGACGCAGGAGTTTTTATGTAATCACGGCCTGTTGGCGTGGGGTTAATCAGTGCTGCTCCAACACGCCGTGATGGATCTGAAAGCAGCTGCTTGGCATTGAAAGAAAATCTGGTACCCGTCACAGCCACAATTAAAATGAATGAATAATTGAGACCAGCGGTCATCTGCCCATTCACCTGATATACTGTCCCTGACCACACCGAACAAAGCTCTCCCTCTGTGTTGTTTTAATGAGAAGTCTGTACTGTATTCACACAGTTTACCCGTGTGATTGAATGTACACGCTCGAATATTTCAGTCTTTAAGCCCTCGGATTCATTCTGCGTTTAGCTGAAGTGATAGAGTCTCGGCTTATGTTCACAAAGAGAGCAGATGAATGACATTTCCTGTATTCCGTCTTAGACATGACCGGCGCTGCTCACAGTCTCATCGAATGTGAAGTTCACGTAAAATAAAAGTCACAGCAGATAGTGAAATCATGCTGATCAGGCTACAAAGCAGTTAAAAAAAATCTTTATTTTTTGCTTTAGAATGTTCACTTTAAATGTGAATTTTTGGAATTTTTTAAATTCATCTGAAATGTATCAGATTTTCTGAAGAATCTTTTCATTTCTGAAACAGTGCAAGTCATTCTAATATCCCATAAAGCATCACAAATAATGTTTCTGAATCAGATTATGGTCAAATATAAGCCAATTACCTAAAATTGATTGATTTTAGGTAGAAAATACTATGTTTAAAGATAATTGCAACATTAAAATATGTAAACATTATATTTATTATATAATGTAAATAATATATTATTAATTTTCATGTCAAACGGGAACATACATTTATGTATTTGTTTATTTATTTATTTTTTATCTATCTAGTAAATAGAAATAGTTTTAAATTTATATTGATTCATGTATTTATTGAGTGTTTTTTAATATTGATATAAAGCCTTTTATAGTTACTGTAACATATATATATATATATATATATATATATATATATATATATCTATCTATATGTATATATATATATATATACACACACACACACACATATATGTATATATATATATATATGCATCATTACGGTTTGAAAATGTCAGAAATCATTCTGAAACTGACTTGAAAGTTAATTACAGACTTTGTTGAATGTGCCACAGTCAGTTTTTGATGTGTGTTTATATTTTTCCTTATAAATATGCAATAACATGTCCCTTTACAAAACAGTACTGTGGTAATACCATAAATGTTTTACTAATTTTGTAGTTATGATTTTTTTCACTTATATATTGACTCTGATCAGACTCTCAGGTTATAATCATTCAATTTGAAAGTAAACACTCTCAAAACCGAAAACAAATGTAAATATTTTTTGACTTATTATATAAACTTTACCTTTCAGTTTTATTTTTGTTCTCGCACATTTTTGTCTAGTTGCTATAATGGCGTAATCGCTAATGTTTGTCGCAGGATTCGCCAAAGCCTGATTGGTCTAAAACTTGAGTTCTCTTGCAGGGCAGCACTGAGTGATGCTGTGATAGCATCAGAATCCTGTCCCTGACCTATCAGCTCATTTTACTGTATTAGACTTTCTAATTAAAGCGACGGTGAGAACGAGGTGGTGGGGGGGGGTCCCGCGCTATCTAGTGCACTTTACATGCACTCTGAAAATTGACAGATGCACAAGACGAGTGAACAAATGCCATCAAATGCCAACCCTTTACATTTCACCACAGACAGTGATGGAGCAGTCAGACAGGCAGCGATAGAAACAAACTTACCGAGAGAGAGAGAGAGAGAGAGAGAGAGAGAGAGAGCGACAGAGAGAGAGAGAGAGAGAGACAGTAGTGGTTGCTGACCTTTAGGTGTTGCTGGCGGAGTTGCGTCTTGGAGAGAAGTCTCTGCGTGTCAGGAAACAGACTGCTATCCTCCGACTCAAACATGTGAAAGTGAACACAGACGAGAGAGAGAGAGAGAGAGAGCGACAGGGGGAGAGAGATAAGCAGAGGAGTTGCGTTTTGCACAGAAGGTGTGTCGT
Organism: Spinibarbus caldwelli; assembly: GCA_039654775.1. Classification (NCBI taxonomy): domain Eukaryota; kingdom Metazoa; phylum Chordata; class Actinopteri; order Cypriniformes; family Cyprinidae; genus Spinibarbus; species Spinibarbus caldwelli. The sequence continues at coordinate 2,449,987 of CM077258.1, forward strand.
GAATCAGGGAGAAAGAGAAAGAGAGAGAGAGAGACACTAAACAAAAGTTCACACCCACCCAACCCCCCCTCTAACCAAAAGTATGTTGGCAGCCGGCCGCACGTGTCCACCTGACATGCACCTCGCTATGGGAGGAGAGAAACACACACACACACACACACTCCCGGTTTACCTGCAGATGCTGGCAGCCTGTCATACACTGATAGCAACATGATCATCAACATGTTTACATTCAGATTAAATGCACAAACACAGAGTCTCATGTGTTTTCTGCATTGATTCGGAAAGTGTTCTGTGTTGTTGAAGGTTTTTAACAAATGTATTGAATTTTTTTGGATTTTTAAAGATTTAAAGTTTTATTAATGAAAAATATGGTTGGTTTGTATGGAAGCCTGTTTTTGTCATGGGATTTAAAAAAAAAAAAAAAAGAGGTAATTTCAACTTTTTATCTCACAATTTGGACTTTTTTTCTCGCAATTCTGAGAAAATTTTAATTGCGAAGGAAAAAAAGGCCGAATTGTGAGAATCTTGAATTTTTCTCTGAAATTGTTTTTTTCTTGCAGTTACAAGTTTATTCAATTCAGTACAATTAATAACATTTTTTTTTTCTCAGAATTGAGAGGTAAACTCGCAATTTTGAGAAGAAAAAGTCAGAATTGTGGAATATAAATTGCGAGATATAATCTGAGAATTCAGACATTTTTATACAAATGTTTTTTTTTTTCCCCCACCATTTTTTTTATAAAAACATTAATTGCAACTTTTTGTTTCACAATTCTGACTTTTTTTTTTTTTTCCTTGCGTGAATTGCATGTTTATGTCTCACAGTTCTGAGTTTATATCTCACATTTATTGTGAGATATATGTACTCAGAATTGCAAGAAATTAAGTCAGAATTGTAAGATAAAAAGTTGCAATTACCTTAATGGATACAAGGTTCCATCGATATGTGAGTATATTATAAGTACATGTAATATAGCCCCTACATATTGTTAGTCAAATGATGGTAGCAGTTTTGATATAGCATTTTTATTTATTTTTTTATATAAAATGTTAATGTAAAAATCTGTTTGGACATGGTCTAACACCAAGAAATTACTTTTGGTTGTGCAATCCAATGTAATCATGTTATTTTGTCATACTAAATGATATTTGTGACTGGAATAAAACCTGGTACAAATGTAGGTTTAATTCAGGATAACTGGGCCATTTTTCTTCTCAGTTATTTCAGTGGCAAAAAGAGGCCCAATTTACCTGAATTCACCCTATTTGTAAATTGCCCGACCATATTTTACACATTTACATTCTAAATAAATGCAGAAAATACACACTGTATTCGCCACACTTTATGTTAACGGAATTGCAGATGAATTATACATGAATTTTATTGTGCTTAAGTCAGAGAAATACATGTGGGGGAGTTTTATATCATACAGTCTGTCAAATTTAGTGAATTTCATATGTAGTTAGTGAGGATAGTTATATAAAAATATATTGATATAAATATAATATTTAGAAATATTAAAAAAAAATAGTTTTGTAAATATTAAGGCTTCTCAAAAGTCAAGCAGACATGTCCAGAAATTTTATTTTATTTTATTTTATTTTATTTTATTTACTGCTTGTTTGTTTGTCAATACAGTAAATATAAATGATTTTAAATTTATAATTAATATAATTTAATCTTTAAGTAATATTCATTCATTGATTAATTGATTAGTTCATTCATTGATTAATATATATATATATATATATATATATAAATTAGTGAATATAGATTTATGTATGTATTGAATAATATTTATTGAGTATTATTCAATTACTAAAATATTAAATATTAAAAACTATTTCTATTTCATTTCATTATTTATTTAAATTTACTGGATAAATATATGCTTATATAGAAAAATATTGAGTGTTATTCATTTCTATATTTATTCAGTGCTTTTACTGTTTTATTATTTATACCATGGTGCTGTGAGTATTATATTCATATATTTTAATTAAGTATGGAAAGGTAAAGATTAATACCATAGTACTTATTTGTAAGTGAATACTTGTCTAATTAAGTAGGCTGCATATTTATTGTGCATATATTGATTACAGCCCCCGTGGAAGATGTGTATATGGGTGTGATGTGTAAATATGTGTTGATTCTTCTCATGGCTGCGTTCCCAGCATTCAGTGTCTGCGCTGTTAACGTATTAAAGTCAGGGAGGGGTTGGAGCTCCATTAATACCCACCTAAAGAAGGGAGTGGGCATGTTTCTGTGAGGCTCATGAGTAAGGCGTTTGTGAATGCAGGTGTGCGCTGCACACATAATTACACAATGCATCAAGCGCGCAGCGCTAAACGCATTACTGTGTCATTCACACTGTGCAAACAGCATCATTTAAAGATCAAGATTAATTCGTGTTTACCCGGCTCAAATCACTCTTGAGCACTTTGATACCTGGAGGAGGACTTTAATTCGGCGGCGTATCATTAATCATGCAATGTCATGATCTGATGAGTATGTGGTACGTTTCCTATCGCCGCTGTCACATGGTCTCAAAAAAAAGTGTGATCAATGGACGTCACATGATTATGGAAGCCTGTTTCCGCTGTGGAATACAAAAAGTAAAAAAGGCATTTGCGACTTTTTATCTCAGAAATCTTAAAATTGTGAGATAAATTCGCAATTCCGAGTAAAAAAGCCTGAATTCTGACTTTCTTTTTTACCGAATTTACGTCTTGCAATTCTGACTTTTTCTCAGAGTTTCTCACAACTGCAACTTTTTTCTCATAATTCTTTTGTTTTTCGCAATTTAGACTTTACATCTCGCAATTCTGCTTCTTTGTTTCCGCCAAAAAATAAAAACGATAATTGTGACTTTTTATCTTTCAATTCTGCATTTTTTTCTCGCAACTTTGAGTTTATATCTTGCAGTTCAAACCTTTTTTTCCTCAGAGTTCTGACATTTTCGCAATTCAGATTTTATATCTCGCAATGCTGACTTTTTTTTCTGCCATGGTATAAAAAATAAAAAAGGTAATTGTTTGAATTGTGAGATGAAAACTCACAATTACCTTTATTTTTTTTTTTATTCCGTCGTGGAAACCAGCTTCCATACATGATTGCCAAAATAAGACAAAATGAAAGTGTTTTTTTTTTTTTTTTGCTTTCTTTTTCTCTTAAAGGACTTATGTGACGAGGATTCGAATCTTTCTTTATCTTTTGAGATAAAAGAGTTTGATGTTTGACTATGAAAACTTACTGTAACTTTCAGAACTCAAAGCTTCATCAAAACAAAGATGCTAAAATGACTCGTTGTGAACTTCCGCAACTCGTCAGATGAATATGTTAATGCCTGACTGCCCACATTCACATCAACTTCACCTATTGGATCATCAGAAGCATAGAAATGAGCTGTTGCATTTATTTGTTTTGTTGTCTGATGAAACTGTGGTCTGGCACACATCAGTGTGGATGCAGAATCATGATGCCATTGTAGAAATGCTCGATTTTCAGTTCTAGACCATTAATATGACAAGAGTCTTCATCTCAATGTAAACAATTGTCAAAAATACTATTCATGTCATCAGATGTAGGATTGGGTGTAAGTTTTACTTTTGCACATCTTCTGAATCTCTCTTTCATTGATTATTGTTTTTCAGAAAGATGAATGGCTCCATCTATTTTTTCTGCCTCTTTCTCTTTCTGTTTTGTGATCACTGATTGTTTGAGACAAGACAAACCTATAAATGAGGACTCACTCTTTAGCTGAAACTGCAAAAAAATCAACCACTTCCTTTCCTGCAGTGCCTGTGTGTGTGTGTGTGTGTGTGTGTGTGTGTGTGTGTGTGTGTGTTTTTTCCTGAGCAGTAACAAACATCTCCCTCCTAATAACACACACAAGGGTGTTTCTTCAACTTTGGGCCTTTTTTTGACCCTGTGGACTTAATTAAAACTAATTTTTATTCTTTTTGTGAACTAAGCTCATCTTTTCTACCACATCTTGAATGATGTATTGGGTTTGATCCCATTCTGTGGTGGAAACACATTATTTTAATACTACTTAATAATAAAATATTTTCATTCTTTTTGTATAAAATGACAAAATGACTGGAAATGATGCACAATAAAAATTAATCTCAAGCATGCTATAAATTTATAACATCAAAGTTGTTGTTGGAAATGTATTGAACTAAATATGCAGATGTGATGGATGGATTTTTATTCTCTCGCAAGGTTAAAATAATAAAATGTATGTATTGTGGTTTTAATCTATAAAATGGTGTTAAATATGGCTATGAAAGCATGTGCACACACACATACATACTGTGTATGTGTGTGTGTGTATAGATATGTATTTCATAATGTGTTTAATATTAATCAGTTAAAATTTACATTTTCATTTATATATACACTTGTGTGTGAATGTACATGTGTAAAGATATTTTGTGTGTGTGTGTGTGTGTGTGTGTGTGTGTATATATATATGCATTATTATTTATAGATTTTTTTCAAAACATTTCATATGATTTTAAAATGTATATGAAAATTTAGTAATTAATAATAATATTTTAAAATACTATTTTTATTAACAATAATAATATAATACTATATATATATATATATATATATATATATATATATATATATATATATATATATATATATATATATATATAAAAAATGCAGTAATACAGTGTATTATAATGTAATTATTATGCAATTATATTAGTGCTGTCAAATGATTAATCACGATTAATCGCATTTTGTTTACGTTATATATGTATGTGTACTGTGTATATTTATTATGTATATATAAATACACACACATAGAGTATATTGAAAATATTTACGTTTATACATTTATATATTCATATTCTTATATTTTATATTATATATAAACATATTTTTCTTAAATATATACATGCATGTGTTTGTATTGATATATAAATAATAAATATAGTGGAAGTGAAAGTGAAAGTCGTGACGTATTGTCAAGTATGGTGACCCATACTCGAAATTGGTGCTCTGCATTTAACCCATCCAAGTGCACACACACAGCAGTGAATAGTGAACAAACGCACACACACACCGTGAACACACACCCGGAGCAGTGGGCAGCCATTGCTCCAGCGCCCGGGGAGCAGTTGGGGGTTCGGTGCCTTGCTCAAGGGCACCTCAGTCATGGTATCGAAGGCAGAGAGAGTGCTGTTCATTCACAATCCCCACCTTCAATTCCTGCCGGTGTGAGAATCGAACCGGCAACCTTCAGGTTACAAGCCCGACTCCCTAACCATTAGGCCACGACTTCCCAAGTTTTATTTTGGATGCGATTAATCATTTGACAGTGCTAATTTATATTCTTTTGGAATGTTTTGTGCAATATATATCCATACATAGTTTAACATAGTAGTGCTAGTAACTGAGAGAATAGACTCTACTGTTAGTGGTTGTCAGTGCCGACTACACCCCTAGAGTGATCTGACTGGTTCACACCGGCCATCCCTCTCTCCCTCTCTATCTCTCTCTCTCTCTCTCTCTCTCTCCCTCTCTCCCTCTCTATCTCTCTCTCTCTCTCTCTCTCTCTCCCTCTCTCCCTCTCTCTCTCTCTCTGGTCCCACAACCCACTGCATGAGAGGACAAGGCAAGGAATGTAATCCAACCACACACTCATAGATTACCTCACCCTCCTCCAATCCTCTCTCTCTCTCTTGCTCGCCCTCTCCCGTGATATTGCTGCCAGGTCGGAATGTTTTTCTTAGCCTCTCCTACACACTTTCACACACACGGCCCTCTCCTCTCCATACTACCCCCGATCCTGTCCCATCTCTCCCATCTCTCTCTCTCTCTCTCTCTCTCTCTCTCGGGGTGGGTGGGTCTGGTCTAGTAGAGCTGTACTGAGCTAAACCCCCTCACTGTGATCTCACACTCTCTCATGTCTAAACCTGCCCGCTGGATCTGCTGCTGTTCTTACTCGTGTGTTTGGGTACGGTAAAAAAATCACATTTTTGCCACACCTCCCACTGGTGGGTGAGACTTGCAGGGCAAAAGTATTTGTTGCAGGCCCTGAATTTTATATTTTGATCAGATTTTTTAAATTAAAGCTGTTATGTAAGTCCACAGTGTCCCATGATCCTTCAGAAATCATTCTAATATGCTGATTTGGTGCTCAAGAAACATTTCTGATTATTATCAATGCTAAAAACAGTTGTGCTGCCCAGTATTTTCATGGAAACTGGTGAGTTTGGGGTTGGAATGATTGTTTTTTAAATACATGAATACTTTTATTCAGCAAGGATGCATTCAATTGATCAAAAGTAACAGTAAAGACATTTATAATGTTAGAAACATAAAATATATAAAGATATATTCCAAATAAATGCAGTTTTTTTTTATTTTATATTTATCCAAAAATCTTGAATGAGTATTATTAAAGGTTTTTTTCTAGTATAGATTTTATATATAATCTATACTAGAAAAACTTTTTAATAAAATGTATTTAAGATTTTTTATATTCAATTATATATTTATTTATATTGTTCTGTTTAATTATATGTATATATTTTTCTGTTATATATGTTATTATATATATATATGTGTGTGTGTGTGTGTGTGTCTGTGTATTATTATATATTATTATTAATCTATTTTTATATTAAATTACATTTATTTATATTTTATTTATTAATTAAATTAATCAATTTTTTTATTTATTAAATTATATATAATTTTATATAATTTAAATATAATTTTAAATATATGTTTTGACCAGATTGTAATTTTAAAACATTTTTGTCAAGATAACAAAAAACTTTTCTTTTTCATCTTACATATCACATGTACAAGAAAAATTGCACGTAATGCACATAACAGTGACAAACGGCACAGGTTTTTGTGTTAATCTCATTTACAGCACTTGTGCTGGAGTGTTATTGTGTATAAATGAAAAATGTGGCAGGTATTTAAGAAGGTTTTGGTTAATTTAAGTTTTTATTTGCATCAGCTTGGCATAAAAGTTTTATTATTCCCCCATTCAAAACGTAGATTGAAATATTTTAAATGAATAATGAAAAGTGACTGACTGTCTGTTGGCATCATGGGTTTGTTGTTCATTGTCACTGCAGCAACTTCGGCCTTCCTGATGAAGAGCCTCAAACTTCTGGCAAACATTTGTGGTAAACTGTTAAGTTTGCCACAAATAAACAGTTTTGGAAAGGCTGCCACATGAAGAAAGAAAAATTCATTGAGGAAATGTTGTTAGAAGATGTGCGAGTTGTGACTGATCTGTTCTGTAGTAAATGCTTTATATCATTCATTTGGTTTGCCAAGTTGTATTTACTTCCCAATCCTGTTTTTTTACTTGTATTTGGTGTTCATATTGGAGCCACTCATTGGAATCAAATCCACACCTGATTCTGGAAAACATTGTCAAATGCAAAGAGTTTTTATTCCTGCAGTGAACATAAAACCATTTCCTCCTGTCATTTCGAGAAACATCTGAGCTTCTGTTATTTATGCGACAGGAAGTGTGATGTCGTTTTATAAAGGTTACCATCTTCTTTATACCCTTCTCCTCTTGATGTGGTCTGTTCAGCAGGAAGTTCATACTGTTGTTACTCTGGAGTTCATCCATAGCAGCATCCTCTCACCATACAGAGGAGGAGTTTTGATTTATCATCACTGACCAGTTTTGAGATTTTTGAGCTGTTTCGCTTCCATAACATGACTTCTTTCAGACTAGTAAAAAGAAACCAGAATACACATTTAAGTGTTTAGTACACTTTATCTATTTGTGTCTTTAGACTTTAACAGCGCTAATGGAAGGGTTTGTTCAGAAATCATTTGCCTGGTTTATATTCACTTTCTATTCTTGAAATGCATCTGAAAATGCAATCTGTTGACAGTATTTTCTGATTTATGGAGTGATAAAAAGAAAAAACTGTAAAAACTATCAAATGTGAACAACATGAAACATACTGAATTTCAATTAATTTTGAACCTGGCTTTATTCAAAGTTCAGATTTTGGTTCTGGAAAATGTATGATGTCAATTACTGCATAATTAATTTGATAATGTTCTAATTTGCATATTTGAACATATTATTTACTGGTGTGTGTGTGTGTGTATATATATATATATATATATATATACACACACACACACATATATATATATATATATATATATATATATATATATATATATGGAATAAAAAAATAAAAAATATTAAATCATATACAAATAAAATTAAAAATATATGCTATATTATTTTTCCATGTACATATATTATATTATAGATTCTAATATTGGCTTTGTCCATTGTTCAGATTTCTTTTCAGATGTATTAGTCCACATTTAATTAGATAATGCCTTCTTTGCATATTTAAACATTTCATAAATCGTGCAATACGCAATAAACAATGGTGTGCTAAATCACCTGGGAAAGCATGGTGATATCTATTTATTAATTATATTAATTTTTACCCTATTCACTTGTAGTGTCTTTAAAAAAAAAAACATTTTCTCAGCTTTTTTTTCCTTGTTAAGCCAAGCAATACAAACAGATAGGCCGTGATTATGTGCGAGCGTGGCATAACCGTAGTAGTAAAGGAATAAAAGCAACTATAGAATTGGAAAATACAAGTACCAGACAAGTAAACTAACAAACAGCTGAGCTAAGTAAAGCTGAGCATCTGACTCCTGCAGGTTGAGTCGATTGGATGCAGAGATTGTCGCAGGTGCGGTCCGGTTTAGCATCAGACGGTCAGCGAGCGGACTGTGGGCGAGCCGTCTGACACCAGTCCACGGGTGACCACATGCTGTTCAGAGGAATTTAAACTAGTAATCACTCCGGCTAGCTATCAGAACCCTGGCGGGCCGGGAGGGAGTGTCTGCTCACTGAGGGATTATGGGTAAGGCTGTTTTTGGCGGTGAGATGCTAAAATAGCCTGTTTCAGTGTGGTGCGAGGTGGGGTGGCTGTTCGCTGGACTCGCCATTGGCAGCGCTCGTTTAACCGACCGCCGTCCTGCAGAGGCACAATGAACGATCGGGTCACAGTGTGACGGGAGACCCCGTGTATGTGTGTGTGTGTCTGTGTCTGGAAGGAAATTGCATGTTCGTAATCCACATTTCTCCTCTGGTTTACAAGTTTTCTCAGCATATTATAGTCTGCTGCTATCAAAGCAATTAAAAATACCATCCGTGCAATGTGTGTTGTGAATACTGTGCTGAAAATTTAAAGGGATAGTCTGTCCAAAAATGAAAAATCTGTCTTTATTTACTTACAAAAGAAGATATTTTGATGGGAGCCTCATAATAATGTTTTTAGCTTTTAACGGCTCTATTAGGTCAAATGTGGAGTTTTAGTTCAAGTCTGATAATCCTAATTATTCCTAACACTAGCTTGCTATATTCTTTTTCTCTTCTGTTTTCTTTTTATTATATAATTAAAAAAATAAATAAAACCTTGCTACGTGTACTGTGTTAAGTTAACTGAGACTTGTTGTAGCACTTGCATATCATTGCTCTTTTGTTGGTTTTGATTGCTTCCATTGTCCTCATTTGTAAGTTGCTTTGGATAAAAGCGTCTGCTAAATGACTAAATGTAAATGTAATTCAAGTGCACTAAAAGTTGAGATAAATGCATTTAAAACGTATAGCCATTGTCCTCCTGAAAAATAGCATCTGTGCAATGTATACTTTGAATACTGTGCTGAAATTAAAAGCAATAGTCCACTTATAAATGAAAAGTCTTTATTTACTAAAAAAACAAAGATATTTTGAAGAACGATGGGATTCAAACAATATTGGAGGCCACTGACTTCCACTTTTATGGACATTTTTCAAAATATTTTCTTTTATGTTCAGCAGAAGAGGGAAATTCATGCAGGTTTGAAATGATATGATGACGAGTAAATAATGAGAGAATATTTGGGTAACCTGTTCCTTTAAGAGATAATATACACCTCAGACTACACTGTATAAACAATACAATTCACACAGAAGTATTGTGTATACAGTGTAGTTCACTCTAAAAAATAAAAAAAAGGTACAAAAGCTGTCACTGGGATGTTACTGTTTAAAAAGTTACTAATATTTACCATTTAGGTACACTTGAAGTAGTAATATGTGCCTTTAAGATACCAACGTCCACCTTTAGTGGTGAATATGGTACAGTGGTGTACTTTTTGAAAAGGCACTGCCCCAGTGACAGCTTTTGTACCTTTTTTGTCTCTTCAATTTTTAGGTTTTGAAAGCCCCTATTAAGGCAAAATTGGAGTTTTGTAAGGTTTAGTTCATATCAGATAGCATTGAATGTATAATCCTAATTCAAGTAAACAAAATTAAATGCATTTAAAATGTCATTTTCTTCCGGGAACATATCCTCTGTGCAACTTGTAATTTGAATAGTCTGCTGAAATTTAAAGCTGCAGTCTGTAACTTTTTTGGTTAAAATTATCCGAAATCAATTTTTGAGCAAGTACATTACCAGCCAATGTCCAAAACTATGTCCTTACCTTAGCCCGATTAACAACGGTAAGCTTATAATGTTTTCTAATTGGTACTGGTAGGAATTCGCGGGAAATTCAAGCATGCTGCCACGTCATTACATCACGTCTGTAAACATAAAGAAGTTTTCGCGGCTAATGGCATATCGCATGTGAAGATGCTGCAGGTGGCGGATCGTTTATAGCCTTTTCTCACAGTAGCTGGAATAATTAAATTGATCATTTTGATGGCGGATTGTAATCCAGAAAGGATCGTGTGTTTATGAAACACATGTGACTGAAACATGGGCGTCGGAAGCAAGATAAAAGTGGGTGGGTCCGGGTGGGTCCTCCCCCAGAAAAAAAAATTATTTGAGTATATGCCATTTTCTGTAGTCTGGTGCCTTTTAATTCACGGAATAGGCTGCCTTGTTGGCAGGGGTTATTTACATGACCTTTGCTAGATGAAAAGACGGCTATTTAAACATATTTCCAGTGGCGCAGCTGGGAAGTGTGTAGTGTTTTTGACGCGAGCGACCCGAGTTCGTGTCCGCCTTTTGCCGAAATCGTGGTTCTCCCTTTTCACATCTCATATTACATCGGAAAGACATTTGTTTTCAATTAAAACAAAAATGAAGGTAATAATCGAAAAGTTTTAATAAAGTACCGGGTAGGGTTAGGTGTAGGTGAGCAGCAGATAAGCTTTACTTTGCTGTGTCGCGGGAGTGCAGCAGGCGCGAGTAACTAGTGAAAACACAGAATGGAGTTATATGGACTCTGAATGAGCCAACTGGAATATATTTAAGGAAGCAGTAGTGTGGAATTCAAGTCTATAGCTAAATGGAGTTTAATCTATTAGGGCATTCATCATGTGGAATGGATTTGACTGACGGTGGTCTGAAAAGTGCACAGACATATTCACTGAATTAGAGACGGTAAAAGTGGGTGGGTCCAATATCATTGGTCTTCAAAAGTGGGTGGGTCCTGTCCCACCCTTATACAATGGTTCCGACGCCCATGGACTGAAATTAGATTAGATTCCAGTTTTAAATGTGCTTCTGATTACAGATAGCCAGTCCATCCAAAAATGAAAATTCTGTCTTTATTTACTCACAAAAGAAGATATTTTAATGGGAACCAAACAATATTGGAACCCACTGACTTCCATTGTATGGACAAGAAAAAACGTTGAGACATTTCTTAAAATATCTGCTTTTCTGTTCAACAGAAGAAACAGGATTGGAATGACATGATGGCAAGTAAATAACTGCAGAATATTTTGGCAGCCTGTCCCTTTAAGAGATAATATACACTGCACCGTACAAACAATATATGTATTGTGTATACATATATTTTGTAATCTCTTCAATTTTTAGCTTTTACAGGCCCTATTAGGTCAAAATTAGAGTTTTAGCTCATGTCTGATAATCCTAATTCAGGTGTAGTAAAAGTTCAGATGAATGTATTTAAAGTGTACAATCATTGTCTCCCAGGAAAATGGACTCAAATTATTTGTGACTCATCTTGTTTACAAGGAAATAAGCAATTTTTTGTCCAATGAAATGCTGTCTATGAGAATGTCCCTTTCCTTAAAGAAACAGTATGTCCTTTTTTGATCTTAAAATCATTGACTGACAAAATATGTGAAAAAAAAAAACATTATTCAAAATGTCTTCCTTTTTGTTTCACAGAGAAAAAGAAACATGAATCATAAGAGTGTGGAGAAATACGTCGATATGGGGGTGAGTAAATGATGACAAAAGGTTAGTTTTTTGTCGAAAGACCCCTTTAATTTATAGCACTGACTAGCAATAACAAGTAGCAGGAAGGAAAAGTACCCTTTTCACACCATTTCATGAGATAATTTTAAATGACTTTTCTTCTTAGGGGCTTTACAACCACAAGAGGTTTCTGTGCTGAACCCAAGGACCACTGAAGAACGACTGATCTTTGTGTCCTGTGAAGCTCAAACAGGTGACAGAGCGTCGTCCTCTGTGATCTTCAGATGAGGAGCGTTAGTGGAGGTCTGTAGATGCACGTCTGATCTCTGTGTCATGGGTGACTGTGTGTGTGTGTGTGTTATGTTACCTTATGTAATGCATGAATCAGAAGTGTGAGCAGGCCGCTGGAGTTTGGGTGGTTGCTATGATTTGCCCCTCTCCAGGGCGGATGGAGGGGAGTGGTGCTCGCTCGCTCGCTCGCTCACTCACTCACTCACTCACTCACTCACTCACCTACTCACTCATATCTCTCTCTCTCTCTCTCTCTCTCTCTCTCTTAGTGCATCTTTAAAAGCCGCCCACACACACATTTACTTAGCTATCTGACAGGACAACCATAGACTTCTGTTCGTTTATATAAGCTAATTGTAATGATTATAAACCAGGGGTTTTGTGATTTGGGGAAAAAAATTGAAATGCATTTTTCTTCTGATGAAATTGCAATTTAGATTTTTTTTTTTTCTTGTTTGTATAGCTTCACAATTTCATGAACTTCACATGATCATGAGATGCTCGGGTGTAAATGAACACAGTGCCCTTCTCTAAAACCTAACTCTAAAACAAGAAGCGCATATATTTATTTAATTAAATAAAAGCCTTTGCGTGATTTTGGTTTTGTTTTGATTAATCTCGTATAAATAAATATGCGTGTAAAATAAATTGCATAAATAAAATATAAATAGAGTATAAATATTCATGTAAAATATGTATCATAAATAAATAAAGTGTATAGACAAATATGCATATCAAATAAATAGCATAAATAAATAAAGAATATAAACAAATATATTATAGTGTATAATATGCATATAAAATAAGTACTATAAATAAATAAATAGACAAATAAAATAGCATAAAATAAAATAAAATATAATATAAAAAGAGTACAAATTTGCAAGTAAAAAAGTATTATAAATAAATAAATAAATAGTATAAACAAATATGCATATAAAATAAACAGCATAAATAAATATAATATAAAAAGAGTGTAAACAAATATGCATATAAAATAAATAGCATAAATAAAATATAGTGTATAAATATGTAAAATAAGTATTATAAATAATTAGAGTATAAACAAATATGCATATAAAATAAATAGCAAAAATAGAGTATAAACAAATATGCATATAAAACAAATAGCATAATTAAAGTAAAGTATAAATAAACAGACTATAAATATGCATGAAAAATAAGTATTATAAATAAATAAAGAGTAAAAAATGAAATTAAATATAAAAATAAATTAAGTATATAAATATAATAAAAAAAAGATCATAAGTATGCAGATCAAAAAGTCTAAAAGTAGACTTTTTTAAATTAAAAAAATGCATTATGCATTAAAAAAGTCTACTTTTATACTTTGTGCAGTGATGTGATGTTATACTTTATCTAAAACTATTTTACAGCTCATTTTGCTCATTAATATATAATTATTATGCACATTCGTACTACAGGAACTCCAAATCTCACATGACGATCTGTTTCATTTGGGAAGTTCCCTAAATTTTCAAACATCTTTGTGTTATTGTACATACAGATGTCTGCCTGTCTGTCTGAATGACAAAACAGTTCATTGTAAAACAGGTGATTTAGCTGGCTAATAACACACACCCACATGAAAGCACACGCTGTAAAGCAGCACCTCGTCAGTGATCAGACGTGACGGATGTGAATCTCCTGAGGGAAGAAACAAGTAGTGAAGTGAAGCCAGCTGCCAGCGTGTATCAGAGACTCTGGCACACACACACACATGCTTAATTACAGGAGCACAGTGAGCAAATTTAGCCAGGATGCTAACCAGAGAGGAGGAGGCAGAGGCAGTCGGGCCTGGATGGGCTCTGAGCAGGACGGAACCGCAGAGGCGAAGTGGGAGGCTATTTCAGTCAGCTTCACTCTCATTATTTATCTTAGTTCGAGTCCCCGCGCTCAGACGCAGCCTACAATTCAGCGCTGCAGATGGGCTACTCCATCAGACCCTCCCACAACACGCCAACCCATGGCACAATTCACCTAAATATACAACACACACAACTGGACCTTCCCACAGCAGTCGCCCCACGGCCACATCTGAGGAGCGCTCATTCGTACAATACACAATACACATGGCCGCTCCGTCTGTCCATCATCTGTCCCTCTGTGACAGTGCTAGTAGACTTTTAACTTGTGGAGATCCAGTAGGAGACAAAAAAATATTATTACCATTAAATCAAATGTTATGTATTTAATATGTATATAATATAATATATATTTATTTATTTATAAATAAATAATTTTTATTATTTGTTTTATATATATATATATATATATATATATATATATATATATATACAACCCGAATTCCGGAAATGTTGGGACGTTTTTTAAATTTGAATAAAATGAAAACTAAAAGACTTTAAAATCACATGAGCCAACATTTTATTGACAATAGAACATAGATAACATAACAAATGTTTAAACTGAGAAATTGTACAATTTTATGCACAAAATGAGCTCATTTCAAATTTGATGCCTGCTACAGGTCTGAAAATAGATGGGACGGGGGCATGTTTACCGTGGTGTAGCATCTCCTCTTCAAAACAGTTTGAAGACGTCTGGGCATCAAGGTTATGAGTTTCTGGAGTTTTGGTGTTGGAATTTGGTCCCATTCTTGCCTGATGTAGGTTTCCAACTGCTGAAGAGTTTGTGGTCGTCTTTGACGTATTCTTCATTTAATGATGCGCCAAATGTTCTCTATAGGTGAAAGATCTGGACTGCAGGCAGGCCAATTCAGCACCCGGACTCTTCTACTACGAAGCCATGCTATTGTAATAGCTGCAGTATGTGGTTTTTCATTGTCCTGCTGAAATAGAGGTCATCTGGAGGGGAGCATATGTTGCTCTAAAACCTTTATATACCTTTCAGCATTCATAGTGCCTTCCAAAACATGCAAGCTGCCCATACCGTATGCACTTATGCACTCCATACCATCAGAGATGCTGGCTTTTGAACTGAACGCTGATGAAACGCTGGAAGGTCTCCCTCCTCTTTAGCCCGGAGGACACGGCGTCCGTGATTTCCAACAAGAATGTCAAATTTGGACTCGTCTGACCATAGAACACTTTTCCACTTTGAAACAGTCCATTTTAAATAAACCTTGGATCACAGGACACGACGGCACTTCTGGACCATGTTCACATATGGCTTCCTTTTTGCATGATAGAGCTTTAGTTGGCATCTGCAGATGGCACGGCAGATTGTGTTTACCGACAGTGGTTTCTGGAAGTATTCCTGGGCCCATTTAGTAATGTCAATGACAGAATCATGCCGATGAGTGATGCAGTGTTGTCTGAGGGCCCGAAGACCACGGGCATCCAACAAAGGTCTTCGGCCTTGTCCCTTACACACAGAGATTTCTCCAGTTTCTCTGAATCTTTTGATGATGTTATGCACTGTAGATGATGAGATTTGCAAAGCCTTTGCAATTTGACGTTGGGGAACATTGTTTTTAAAGTATTCCACAATCTTTTTATGCACTCTTTCACAGATTGGAGAGCTTCTGCCCATGTTTACTTCTGAGAGAATCTGCCTCTCTAAGACATCCCTTTTATATCTAATCATGTTACAGACCTGATGTCAATTAACTTAATTAGTTGCTAGATGTTCTCCCAGCTGAATCTTTTCAAAATTTCTTGCTTTTTCAGCCCTTTGTTGCCCCTGTGTCAACTTTTTTGAGACCTGTAGCAGGCATCAAATTTGAAATGAGCTCATTTAGTGGATAAAAGTGTAAAATTTCTCCATTTAAACATTTGTTATGTTCTCTATGTTCTATTATGAATAAAATATGGGCTCATGTGATTTGAAAGTCTTTTAGCTTTCATTTTATTCAAATTTAAAAAATGTCCCAACATTTCCGGAATTCAGGTTGTGTATATATATATATATATATATATATATATATATATATATATATATATATATATATATATATATATATATATATATATATATATGTATATATATATATGTATGTATGTATATATATATATATATATATATATATATATATATATATATATATATATGTATATATATATATATATATATATATATATATATGTATATATATATATATGTATATATATATATATATATATATATATATATATATATATATATATATATAGATAGATAGATAGATAGATAGATATGTATATGTAACAAATAATAAAAATTACATATTATAAATATATATATATTAGTGCTGTCAATCGATTAAAAAATTTAATCGCGTTAATCACATTCCTGGACTGTGATTAATCATGATTAATCGCAAATTTGAAATACTAGGATTTACCTGTAAATGTGTTGAAATGAAATGCATGACAAACTAGTTTAAGGAAACAGAACCTTTCATAACTCCGCCAGGTATGAGACATAATCCTTATTATTCTTTTATCATTATTCTTTTGTTTTTATTCAGCCATTATCCGCCTTTAAACTGGCAATAAAATGTTTACCAAGCCACATGGCTTCAATCCCAGTTTACATTTACCCAACTATTATCAAAAGTATTTCTAAATAAATACTACAACAACATTTTCTTGCGACCTTACATGAAGTATTATGACAAAATGCATTATACAGAAGAATTGGACCTGTTCTGCAGGTGCATTAGCGCTAACATTAGCATCATGCTACATAAGACATTTTATGAGATTAATAGTACACTTTTACTCAGAACTCACTTTAAACCACCATTGAGTGTTTGTGATAACTTCATTTTACGATCACATGTGGAATTTGGTCGTTTATTGTTGTTAAAATATGCTATTTATAGCCTTTTATATCGCTGCACAAATTAGCATTTCAGATGTACACATTCATCTCAAGAAAATCACATACAAACCATGTCCTATCGTAATCGTGTGTTTATTATCTTATATAATCTATAGTGGCTGTTATCATGTTTATTTCTGCTGTGTAAAAGCCTTAATGTATGCTCTGCTGAAACTCACGTTGTTTGTGATGTTTACAACCGCCTCTCCGTTCTTAAGTTGCCAGGGATACATTCCAACTATAATACACATTAGTAAAAGGATCTATTTTAATTTTTATTTGTCAATATACACTTTGGGCGGCCGTGGTACATTATAAAAATAGCCCAAAAAACCGCAACCCGCGTCTCTGTAATTTTTCCCGCGACTGTATTTTCAAAATAGCCCACTTGTGCCGTTACCCTGGCAACACTGGTTCACTGCACCCTCATCATCACAATGATAGATAACCTGCATAACATCTGTGCTGCGATGACGGGAAGAAGTTGGGGTCAAATCTTATCACATGATTAATTTGCGTTAAAAAAATATTAACGCGTTAAATTTTTTTGATTAATCGCATGCGTTAACGCGTTAACGTTGACACCCCTAATATATATATAAATAAGCTGAATAAATAAGCTGTTGTATGGTTTGTTAGGACAGGACAATATTTGGCCGAGATACAACTATTTGAAAATCTGGAATCTGAGGGTGCAAAACAGTCAAAATATTGAGAAAATGGCCTTTAAAGCAGTGCATATTACTAATCAAAAATTAAGTTTTGATATATTTACAGCAGGAAATTTACAAAATATTTTCATGGAACATGATCTTAATACTTAATATCCTAATGATTTTTGGCATAAAAAAAAATCTATAATTTTGACCTATACAATGTCTTGTTGGCTATTGCTACAAATATAGCCGTGCGACTTATGACTGGTTTTGTGGTCCAGGGTCACGTGTGTGTGTGTGTGTGCATGTGCCTGTGTGTGCGCATGTGCGTGTGTGTGTTTTAATATTTAGTTTTTATTTTTTTCTTCTAGAAAGGGGTGAAATTATTGAGAGCATATAAAGATAGTTGCTAAAGTTGTCATCAAATCTATTTACCTTTAAGTTTATTTATATCAATATTTCTATAGCATTTTATACTGTTATATTTTGTATTAATATTTATGTGATATATTTATTGTTTATTTTCTTTCTATTTCTATTGTTTATTTTGTTTAAGTCTGTTTTAATATTTCATATTTATGCATAATATTTATATTAGATTATATTTAGTATCAATATTTCTGTGATATTTTATGTTAATATATTTCATATTTATTGTTTCGCATAGAAAGCAGCGAAATTATTGAGAGCAAATGAAGATGGTTGCTGAAGTTATCATAAAATCTATTTACCATTAAATCTCTTTTAATATTTATATTATATATTTAATATTAATGTTTATGTAATATAATAAAACATTTTATTATATTTTCAATTTTTTTGCAATACATATTAAGTCTATTTTAAAATATATAATGAATTTTTAGATTTGATTAGATTCAGTATTAATATTTATGTTCTTCTAAAAAGCTGTGAAATTTTTGAGAGCAAATGAAGGTGGTTGCTGAAGTTGTTGTGAAATGTATTAAATGTATTGTAATATTAAACACACACACACACACACACACTCTTACTGTATGACAGTTATTGACTCATTTGTGTCTGTTTCTGTTTTATATCCCAGAAGGAGTTTTAGGAGAAGCATTTGAAGCATCTCGGATTTCACATGAAGTATAAATGATCTCTTGTGAACGTAATTTTGCAGGATTTTCATTTGCTTTTACTGGAATCCTGTAAAATGAAATCTGTTTTTGTGCTGCGCTGATCGTCACATCACATAAGGAAGCTGGTCTGGGGTTACCTTTGGATTCATCTGTTGATATATTGGCTGGATGAAGTGTTTTCACACTTCTGCTGAGATCTTGGGTGAGCTGTGGGTTTTCTGATGTCGATTAGTGTTTTTAATGGAGCATTAGTGAGTGTTTGATTAGTGTAACGGCTGTTGACCAGCACACATCCACCCACTGATGCCCTCACACCTCACTCTCTACTTCTCCTGTCCCTCATGTTTGCTCGCAGCTTTCCTGTATTGATTGAAATGAATTATTTTGAGTCTAGTTCTCTTTCTCTTACTCTCTTTCCCAGGTTTTCCAGATCTCATGAAAATGTTGCTGCCCTCAGTTGCACCCTGAGAGATTTTGGCATTTATATTATTGCCATACAGTACTGAGTTGGAAACTTTACAACATGGACATTCACAGTATTGACTGAAGACTTGCTTTCCACCATCTTTCATCTGGACATGCAATATCCAACTCGTGTATTGTTAAGAATTCAGCGTTTCACACTGGTAAATATGACATTTATAACATCACCTGAAAGCTGCATGTATCATATCCAGAGCAGGGTTAATTATAGTTCAAATTAAAACCATTAAATCAAAACCATTTTGTTACCTGAAATAAAATAAACATTAGTTGCAATAAAACTAAATATAAAAAACTCAAACTTGTTTTATCTGAGCTAGTTGCCAAGGCAACGTTTCTTATTTATATTTAGTTTAACTTGATGTACTAAAATAACTAAAATTAAAATTGAAATAAAAATGAGTAAAAAAAAAAAACTATAGAGATGTAAAAAAAAGAATATAAAACACAACAAAATTACTAAAACTATAAATATAAAATATATAAAAATAAACATTAGTTCAAAATATTAATAAAAAGGAAAAAAGAAAGAGAAATTAATGCTTTTATTCAGCAAGGATGCATTAGATTGTTTAAATGTGACAGAAAAGACATAATGTTACAAAAGATTTACAGGCGCATCTCAATAAATTAGAATGTCGTGGAAAAGTTCATTTATTTCAGTAATTCAACTCAAATTGTGAAACTCGTGTATTAAATAAATTCAGTGCACACAGATTGAAGTAGTTTAAGTCTTTGGTTCTTTTAATTGTGATGATTTTGGCTCACATTTAACAAAACACATCAACAAATTAGAATATGGTGACATGCCAATCAGCTAATCAACTCAAAACACCTGCAAAGGTTTCCTGAGCCTTCAAAATGGTCTCTCAGTTTGGTTCACTAGGCTACACAATCATGGGGAAGACTGCTGATCTGACAGTTGTCCAGAAGACAATCATTGACACCCTTCACAAGGAGGGTAAGCCACAAACATTTATTGCCAAAGAAGCTGGCTGTTCACAGAGTGCTGTATCCAAGCATGTGAACAGAAAGTTGAGTGGAAGGAAAAAGTGTGGAAGAAAAAGATGCACAACCAACCGAGAGAACCGCAGCCTTATGAGGATTGTCAAGCAAAATCGATTCAAGAATTTGGGTGAACTTCACAAGGAATGGACTGAGGCTGGGGTCAAGGCATCAAGAGCCACCACACACAGACGTGTCAAGAAATTTGGCTACAGTTGTCGTATTCCTCTTGTTAAGCCACTCCTGAACCACAGACAACGTCAGAGGCGTCTTACCTGGGCTAAGGAGAAGAAGAACTGGACTGTTGCCCAGTGGTCCAAAGTCCTCTTTTCAGATGAGAGCAAGTTTTGTATTTCATTTGGAAACCAAGGTCCTAGAGTCTGGAGGAAGGGTGGAGAAGCTCATAGCCCAAGTTGCTTGAAGTCCAGTGTTAAGTTTCCACAGTCTGTGATGATTTGGGGTGCAATGTCATCTGCTGGTGTTGGTCCATTGTGTTTTTTGAAAACCAAAGTCACTGCACCCGTTTACCAAGAAATTTTGGAGCACTTCATGCTTCCTTCTGCTGACCAGCTTTTTAAAGATGCTGATTTCATTTTCCAGCAGGATTTGGCACCTGCCCACACTGCCAAAAGCACCAAAAGTTGGTTAAATGACCATGGTGTTGGTGTGCTTGACTGGCCAGCAAACTCACCAGACCTGAACCCCATAGAGAATCTATAGGGTATTGTCAAGAGGAAAATGAGAAACAAGAGACCAAAAAATGCAGATGAGCTGAAGGCCACTGTCAAAGAAACCTGGGCTTCCATACCACCTCAGCAGTGCCACAAACTGATCACCTCCATGCCACGCCGAATTGAGGCAGTAATTAAAGCAAAAGGAGCCCCTACCAAGTATTGAGTACATTTACAGTAAATGAACATACTTTCCAGAAGGCCAACAATTCACTAAAAATGTTTTTATTTTTTATTTTTTTATTTTTTTTTATTGGTCTTATGAAGTATTCTAATTTGTTTAGATAGTGAATTGGTGGGTTTTTGTTAAATGTGAGCCAAAATCATCACAATTAAAAGAACCAAAGACTTAAACTACTTCAGTCTGTGTGCACTGAATTTATTTAATACACGAGTTTCACAATTTGAGTTGAATTATTGAAATAAATGAACTTTTCCATGACATTCTAATTTATTGAGATGCACCTGTATATTTGAAATAAATGCTGTTCTTCTGAACTTTCTATTCATCAAAAAATCCTGAAAATAAAATATATCACGGTTTCCACAAAAATATGGGCAGCACAACTGTTTTTAACATTGATAATAATCAGAAATGTTTCTTGAGCAGCAAATCAGCATATTAGAATGATTTCTGAAGGATCATGTGACACTGAAGACTGGAGTAATGATGCTGAAAATTCAGATTTGATCACAGCAGTAAATTACAATTTAACAAATATTCAAATAGAAAACGCTAATTTGAAATTGTAATAATATTTCACAATTTTTACTGTAATTTTGGTCAAATAAATGCAGCCTTGGTGAGGAGAAGAGACTTCTTTTCAAAACATCCTCCTGACTCCAAACTACTTCTACTATAGATTTCTCCTTCAATTTCTATAATTTAAATATACTGAGGGAATATTGTTTTGGTGTGTGTGTGTGTTTGTGTGTGTGTGTGAGAGAGAGAGAGAGGAGTAGGATGGTTTGTGACCCCTGTGTATTTAGGGCATCATTTGCATGCATCTCTCGGTTAAAACATCATGTGAATTGAGCCGCACATCTGCATATACATGAAACCTGGTAATGCTCAAGGGTTCCAGCGAGGAGAGACTGTGGAGGAGGTTTCTGAGGTCCTCTCTGATTAGCTTGTGGAGGTGAGATTGCTGATGGTCTTCAGTCAGTAATGAGCACCTAATGCACACACATCCGACTCTACAAACCATAACAACTTCATTAAATCTCAGCCGCTGTAATTAATACATTCACAGTCAATATGACTATCCTCACGCACTGATACTGCTCTATCATTCACAAACACACCTGTAAGAAAGAGCAGATCTTTGTAACATCTCAGCCGTTTCTCCTAGTTTTTACAGAAGTCTCCTGTTCCTGAGATGTTTCTCCTGAGAAAAAGACCCACGTAATCACATATATGTCTCCTCTAGAGTTTCTATATATTTTTATATTTATACTCTCTGACAACTGTTGACTCATTTATGTCTCTGAAGGAGTTTGAGGAGAAGCGTCTGAGATGAAGGTGATACTTGAAGCATTTGCAATCAAAAGTCAAAGATCTCAATATGAACCCTTCTGAACTTTTCTCATCAGATTCTCCATTTTATATCTCTTACTCTTACTCTATGACAACTATTGACTCATTTGGGTCTGGTTTTGTCTCAAGGAGTTTTAGGTGAAGCATTGGAGATGAAGTTGATGCACGAAGTATAAATGAGAAGTCAGTTATGTCTTGTAAACAACAAAAGAGCAACATTCAACCATTAATGTTAACTGAGACATTATAAATACAAATACATGTAAGTATTTTTAGGAACATTAAATACATTTTTCCCAAAGTGTTCAATCAGAAGTCAGAGATTTAAATATGAAGTCCATGTTATATCTCTATACTCGTACTGTATGACAAATATTGGATAATTTGTGTCTGTTTTTGTTTTATGTTTCTGAAGAAGTTTTAGGAGAAGCGTCTGAAATGAAGTTGATTCTTAAATGAAGTAGAAATGAGAAGTCAGTTATGTCTTGTGAGGTACAAGAGAGCAAAATCTGAGCAATATTAATAAACGTGAGTATTTTCAAAAATATTACATTAACGTTTGAATTAATTTTTTCAAAATTTTGCCATCAAAAGTCTCGATATGAACTCAATTTCTCATCAAATTCTTAATTTTATGTCTCTATACTCTTACTGTATGACAACTGTTGACTCATTTGTGTCTGTTTTTCTTTGCATTACTCTGAAGGAGTTTTAGGAGAAGCATCTGAGATAAGGTTGATGCTCAGATGAAGCACACATGAGAAGTCAGTTATGATTTGTGAGCTACAAAAGAGCAACATCCGAGCAATAACATTAACTGTGGCATTATAAATACACATGTAAGTATTTTCAAGAATATTAAATGGCTGTTTAATTGTAAATGAATATTTTAATGTCATTTTTATCAAAGTCTGAAATCATTGGTCAGAGATCTCAATATAAACTCAAACATTTCTCTGCTCTTACTGGATGACAACTAGTGAGTCTTTTGAGTGTTTTTTTATTTCCTAAAGACTCACAGGAGACACATGAGACGAATTTGACACGTAAAGAAGTCAGATCTTGTGAGCTATAAAAGAGCAGCAATAACGCTACCTGTGGCATTAAAAAAACAGTATTAATAGAGTATTTTCAAGAATTTTACATGCATGTTTGAATGTTTTAAATTCTTTATGTTCCTATAGACTTAAATTAAAACAAAATGAATTAATTTCTATGTAAATCATACATGCATAAAATCATTATTGTATAAACGTTGCATTTAATTCACTACAGCAATCTGCATATGAAAGGATTTCTGAATGATTTGTTGGAAATGCATTCTTTTCGTCTTCCGTGAACAAGGCCCATTGTGTTTAAAATCGGTATATTTCATGAAATCCTGCGCAGTGTTTCTCGGCGTGATTGTGAGACGGTGACGGCCTCCCTGTAGGCGACGGCAGCTCGTCATAACTCTCGCAGACTGGCGTGTGTGTTGTAAGTGATGAAGAGAGAGGTGTGTTTAGTGTGTCCTGCTGCTGTGACAGTCTCTAATCAGCTCGGGTTTGAGGGCATGTCTGCTCTGCCCAAAGGCGAACTGTATGCTCTGGGACCACCAATATCATTTCATTTCTCCGGCTGGCTCTCTCTCAGTCTCTGTCTCTGTTGTTACTAAGCCAATAATGACCAATGGCATGAGCTTGTTTACCTGCGGTCACTGAGGAACGCACAGGCCATGAACCAATATAAAACTGCACTCATGTCATCACAACTAGTGCTGCTTTCTCTTGTACTCCTAAAGTCAGAATTGGCCCTGTTTAAATTCTTAATGTGTTTCTGGTCTTATTGCACTTCTGAAAAAGAACTTTAGCATGCTTTTAAAAAGAGTACTTATTATGGAAATAATATACTTTAAAAGAATATACTGCATGTAATGTTTACTGACACTTAATTGCATGTTATTTGCAGTTTAATGAAAATGCATTATAATTTAAATTTATATTAAATTTAGTTGAACTTAAGAGTGCTTTTTTGGCCCACGTAAGTAAATTTATATATAATTTAATATATCTATATATAATTATATATAATTTCATAATTACTTCTATTGTCTAAGAAATGTTAAAGTGCACTGCTGAATCTACAAGCATGCATGGGAAACTAAAGTATACTCTAATGTCATTTCTATTGTATGTCACATTTAAATACATGTGATTTCACATTTGAAATGATAAAGTTATTTAGTGCATTTAAAATATATATACACAGTACTATATAATATACACAGTAGATTTGCGCAACAGTACAGTTAACATCAAGTAAAACAATCATTTAAAATGTACGTTAAAGTAAAATGCTTAATTTTACATTATTCAAACGTGCATTTTTTAAAAGTGTACTAAAGTGTGTTAAGAAACTATTCTATTTTTACTAAAATAATATCTACAAGTATAGCTTATTGAAAATGCACTCAAGATTTGAAGTACACTACAAGTGCACATTGAATACAGTTAAGCACGCTTTTTTTTACAAGTGTGTGCGTGATTCATCAGTGCATGTTGTTCATATAGAGCGATCTTCTTTATAGAGCTGCAATATGGTTCATTGTATTACATCTGTTTATTGCCTTCTGGGTTCTTTCACGTACTAGTATTGAACACTTAGGGGTTCATAGTTGGTGTGGTTAGCATGCATCAGTTAGCCCCTGTTGGTAGATGCTGTAACTACAATATTAAATGGACAAAAAGCATCTTTCTTCATTGACAGCCACTGAAAAGAAGCTGTGGATTCTGACAAAATATTGTACTTCTTTTAAAAGTACAGTATAAATCAAAAAACTATATTATAGTGATATTTTTTGCAAGTGTCTTTCAGGCCACTTAACCAAGATTGTGTTTGTCCTTATATAGACCACACAGCATAGTTTCCACAGCTGAGTCGCGATGAAGCGAAGTGGACATCTGGGGACACTGACAGTCATGCAGCTTTCTCTGGGATCTATGGGAATGCTAATGGAATAGGTACATTATAACTTCTTGGATGATTTTCTAAAAAAAAACTACACCCTTAGAACAAATGTTTTATTACTCACTTCTTATTTGGAACCCTTAAAGGGACAGTTCACCCCAAAAATTTCATATCATTCCAAACCTGACTTACTTTCTTCTGCAGAACACAAATGATGTTTTGAAGAATTTTGGAGTTCAAAGAACATTGAAATCCATTGACTTTCATTAAATGGACAATAAAACACTGACACATTTTTTTCACAGAAGAAAAAATAAGTCATGCAGGTTTGGAATGACATGAAGGTGAGTAAATAGGACAGAATTGTCATTTTTAGTCAAGTATCCTTAAAAAAAAGGTTAGATATTGGTCTATGTATAAGGAGTCACTGTAAAAAAAAAAAAAGTTCTAAATAAAATGAAGACTATTCCAGTCTTCTGCTTCAAAATGCCATGTTTAATTCAACGTGCTACTCGCCATTTCTCTGTTCAATAGTAGTAATTTAAAGTTAATGAGTGAAGCTTAATAAATAAGTGTTTAGCCTTTTTGGCTAATACTGAACTTTTTGGCATTAACTGCACTTTGTGATTGAATAAAAAAACATTGAATTCTATATAGAACAGTTTGTTTTAATGGAATTTAAAAACATTCTCTAATTGTATCATTTGTAAAACCCTTTTTGGTTCAAAATGGAACTTTACGTTCACGTTCGCTTTTGTCTAACTGATCTTTAAGTTAAACATCTCAAGGTTTTTCCTTTCATAGTGATGACACCGGTAGTGTTTCGAATCAAAACGTGACACATTTTATGATTCCTGTTTGAGATTAAACACTGGGAAACGGAGACGCTGTAATGAATGTAGGTTGTTGTCTGAGCTTTTGTTTTGAACCCAGCGACAGTGACGGTAAAAACACAACCCTGCGAGAGCCTCAACGCTGTCATTACAGAGACCCGCGGGGGGACAGAAGTCACATCTAACCCTTCATCACCAGCCGTTTGGAGCAGACATCACTGTCAGCCCAGCAACCAGGTCAGATTATATCTGTGAGAGGAACATGGGCCGGTTCTTCAGACATGACCAGAGCCTGAAGATGATGGTATCAGATTGCTTTACCACAGTCAGGAAGGAGAGGCGGATCGATTTTTTTGATAGCACCATTTAAACCAGCCTAAATGTTTAAATCGGAGATACAAAACCTCTTATGTGCTTGTTAAAGAAATAGTTTAGCCAAAATTAAAATTTGCTGAAAGTTTGCTCACCATCAGGTCATTCAACATGTAGATGAGTTTGTTTCTTCATCAGATTTGGAGAAATGTAGCATTCCATCACTTGCTAACCAGTGTATCCTCTGCAGTGAATGGGTGCCGTCAGAATGAGAGTCCAAACAGCTAATAAAAACATCACAATAATCCACAAGTAATTCACACTACTCCAGTCCATCAGTTAACATCTTGTGTGCAACAAATTCATTTTCATTTAGTTTAACTTGATGTACTAAACTAAATATAAAAGTGATAAAACAAATTACATAAACATGTTTTAAAAAACGTAATAAAAAGTACAAAAACTAAAATGAAAATAAAAACAAACCATAAAAATAAAAACTGATTCAAAATACTAATAAAAACTCTAATAGTATCTCAATGATAAAAAAAAAATAACATTTGTACTATTGTTACCTTGCATTAAGGAAAACATCAGTGGAAAATGAATGAACCTGTAAACAAGTGCATGTTTCCTATTTTGAGAAGCAGTTGGTGAGTAGAACCTCAATTATTTACTCACATGAGAGAAATATTATAACACTGCACTATTTCATGCTGGAATTTCCCACGATGAGGTCCTGGAAGAGGCTTTGCTCTTTCAGTTTGTGTGTTCAGTCTTTGATCAGGGTCAAGTGTGCGGCTTTTACAGTTCACTGTAGAGGTTTGGGGTTCACAGTTCTGCCCCTAAAACTCCCTCCAGAGGAGCGGAGGGCGTGATGACCTCTTTAGATAACCTCACCTGCAAATATATACATGTGAACGGCCTGAATGCTTGTTACCCAGTGTATCAGCGTGTATTTCAGACACTTACGGCACACATTAAAATGCATGAATTTCATTGCATTACATTTAAAAAGTTTGTTAGGTTTGCAATGATAAAGATCTAGTGTTGAAAATGAAGACGAAGAGGATTGTCACTTTGTGAACTGTTGAAAAACAGTTGTCTTCTTCAGACTCTCAAGCCTTCAGAAATGGAAGACGTGTGCATAATTCATGATGACAACAAACTTTTAGACCATTGTAACGGAAATGCATGATAAACGTCTAGATGTATGTCAGTCCTGGCGTTTTGCAGTGATGTTGTTGATAAAAACCAGTAACGTTTTAATGCACTCAGGAAACTGAATCATCGATGTCCCAGAGTTTAGATTTGATAGTTCTTGATTTTGCTTACAATCAACCACAAAAGTGATTCAAAGAAGTGAAATTAGTTTTGAGAAAAGCTTGTGCAGCACTTCAGCACAGATGACCTGTTGTTTTTCAGAAATGTCTGAAACCAGCATGAATACATGGGAAGGGAAATGCATTTTTAATTACATTGTCAGTAGATCATCTCGGAGATGTTTATTTTACAGCCAATGAAAAATAACATTTTAGTTAATGCAATGACATTCTGATGTTTTTGAAGGAATAGTTCAACCAAAAATGAAAACTTGCTGAAAATGTCCTCACCCTCAGATCATCCAACATGTAGATGAGTTTGTTTCTTAATCAGATTTGGAGAAATGTAGCATTGCATCACTTGCTCACCAGTGTATCATCTGCAGTGAATGGGTGCCGTCAGAATGAGAGTCTAAACAGCTGATAAATACATCACAGTAATCTACAAGTAATCCACACCACTCCAGTCCATCAGTTAACATCTTGTGAAGCCTGCGTGCCTGTAAGAAACAAATCCATCATTTTTACAGACATTTTTAGCTTCAAACAGTTGCTTTCAGCTAAAATACGAGTCCTCTATCCATAGAAACATACCTCCAGTGAAAAAATCATTTGGTCTGAATCAGGAGAGAAATCTGCACAGATCAAGCACCGTTTACAAGCCAAAACAGTCCAAAACAGCTCTAAACAAATGTGTGGGTGGATTTTGATGTGAGAACAACAGGAGATGGACTTTTTTACTGGAGGAAGTTTTATTATGGATTATGGACTCGTATTTTAGCCAGAAGCAAATGTTTGAATTTAAAAACATCTGGATGGATTTCTTTCTTACAAACACACAGCTTTTGGCTTCTCAAGATGTTAATTGATGGACTGGAGTGGTGTGTCAGTCCTGTCTTCCTGTGTCTTGTCGTTCCCTTCCTCTTGTGCCCTTATTTGGTCTTCCTGTTCCTTTCCTCATTTTGTGTCATTATTAGTTCATTTATCTCCAGCCGTGTTTGTTTAATTATGTATCTAGTTTAGTCTCCCCTTTTTAAGTCCTCTGCTTCCCTGCCTCTGTGTCTGCTGTTAATCGTCATGGTGATCGTCATTCCTGGTCTCCGTGTTCTCTGTGTCATATGCTCTTGGATTTCATTAAAGTTTATTTGTTTGATTCTACTCCTCGCTCCTTGCTCCCCTGAGCAAACGTGACATGGTGTGGATTACTTGTGGATTATTGTGATGCTTTTATCAGCTGTTTGGATTCTCATTCTGACGGCACCCATTCACTGCAGAGGATCCATTGCTGAGCAAGTGATGGAATGCTACATTTCTCCAAATCTGCTGAAGAAACAAACTCATCTACCTCTTGGATGCCTGGGATTTATGGATCATGTAGGATCACATTCGGTGTGAATCTTTAAAATAGCTTCCTGTTCCTGAGCTGGCGTGTTTAGGAGGAACACCTCTCACAGGGGGTTTCCTGTGTCTCTTTTTAACCGCTATGGTTTTTCAGACCTTCTGTGCAGCCGCCACTGCAGCCAGTTTTATATTAACAGGTTTTAATGTTCAAAAGAGACCACTGTCCTGCGTTTTTGTTTTGAGCTCTGGTTTCTTTGAGAGGCAGGCTTGTAATTTGTGGTCTCAAATGGAGACCTTTGCAACCAGTTTCCTTTTGCTCATATGCAACATACATGGCAAAGATAAATATAAAGGCTTTGCCACCTCACTACTTTCAATCCACATTTTCACTCTAAAAAATAGTGTAATTATTGTTTTCTCAGTAGTGAGATTGTGTTTGAAAACACAAAAAACAGACATATAAATTACAGAACAAACAAATAAATTATCCCTGATTTTACCAAGAAACAATGACACTTCCCTTAGACAAAAGCATTAGGAGAATGCGATGTACTGATTTGTGAGCACTTAAGGATGTGGAAACATTTAAATCAGATTTTGAATAGTTGCTTGGATTTATTTGCTTTGCAGTATTGCTGGATCATTTTATTGGTAATGGATTAAAATCTAAAAAGCAGTGGTTCTTAAAGCTTTACATCACCCAAAAATCATTATTTCATTTATTTAACCTCATAATGTTCACAAACCGTATGCTTGCTTTCTGCTGTGGGACACAGAAGAAGATTTTTAAAGAATATTCTATGCTATAATAAAATATAATGTAATATAATTTAATATAAAGTGAAATATAACCTACAATTTTTATGCATTTTAAATGACACATATACACACATATTACTCTAAATATATTTTTCAACTTTTTGTGCCTTTTTATTTCAAGTACACTTTCCATTTTTTTCTTGCGCCCTGCGAGTGTGTGTATGACACAGTGCACTATAGATACTACCCTGGATAGGCAGGAGTTAAGGTTATCACCATGGTGACTCATGCTGACTTCCTTTCTGACTTCCTGGTTGGACTTCAGAGAGTTGGCTGATAATGTTCACTGGGCACACGGTGGCTGTTCCTGTCTCTTTTCCATCGTGTCATTGTGATGAGCTGCCGTCGGTGTGGGAATCAGGGCCTGTGTGACCTCTCAGATGACCTCAGCGGGAAACGCCAGCCATTTATAGAGTCCTTTCTTTTCTTTGTCTGACTGTCTGTCTGATTCTGGAAATAGACTCATGCTAACAGACTCAGACATTAATGTACATAATCTAGTGCTGTCAAAGTTAACGCGTTAATAACGCATTAACGCAAAATCATTTTAATGGCGCTAATTTTATTAACGCACGATTAACGCAGCGCACATTTTCTGTTTGAGCCGTGGCCTAACCCGTGGTTGGAGAAATGGATGGAGAAGCTGTCAGTGTTGCCAACTTAGCGACTTTTCAGACCCCTTTAGCAACTTTTTTTTTTTTTTTCAAAAAGAGCCTAGCAACCAATCTTTAGTTTTTGCCCAAACCTTATTTAGTTTCTGAGACTAGCAGATGCTGTACATCGCAGAAGCGCGAGGTCTCTCTTTCCCGCTGTGTACACACCTCTTTAAGCAAGTACATCATGAATTCATCTTCCAAACTGCGTTTTTGTCTTATCCCGAATCACTACGGTACACTTATAATAAGTGCTTATTTTTGGACTGTTGTAGTCGGGTCGGGTTGTCACTGCTGCGAAGTAACACATACCTGCGTGAATCGCCATAGACATAAACTTAGAGAAGTAGCTCCGGTTAGAATGTTCTTCCGCGGGATGCGTGCAGTTCTGTTTATTAACCGCTAGAGCGCCACAAGTTACATAGTGCTGCTTTAAAACCGATATTATGTTGCTTCTCTAATTTTACATGCAAGTATAGCCGAAATCACAGAACAGCTATTGTCTTTATCTTATGTTTAGGCTATTTGATTTTATCAGACGACGGCTTGATTATAAATCAGGATTTTTGTGCGGATTAACATCTTGGAAGGTAGAGCTGGTTATGTAGTCTAAATGGGTCGCATTTTAGTCACTATTTCATATTCATTCCGTTATCTGACAACAGAAAATATATCTATGAAAACATATATCAATGAAAACAGTTTTATTGATAATTTAGCTGCATCAAAATACAGTATGTGGGCACAGAGAGGCAAACAAATGTAATAATAAATAATAAATGTACATTTAGCATGTTCAGAAGAAGTGAGCTGCCCTGTAGTGTGAAAATGTAAACAGGCTTGTCTAAGTCAATTGCTCAGTGCAAATAAAGAGAAGTAATGGGAACCTGGTATTTCTATGTTCTTTTTTCATGTGTGTAATAGACATGAACAAGTTCTTTGAAAAACATCTATGACCTTTGAAACATGTCCAGTCTTCATGCTCTAGATTAACTATGGTTTCACTAATAATAAACATATATTGCATAAAGCATCCATATTTGTCCATGCCCATGTCAATTAGAGTATTAAAAACTTAAAGTATTAATTTAAGGTAAATTTAGAACAGATAAAAAGTGCGATTAAATTGCGATTAATCACGAGTTAACTCATGACAGTCATGCGATTAATCGCGATTAAATATTTTAATCGATTGACAGCCCTAACATAATCACACTGACCACACGGCCAGTTGACATGACATGTTCTGTGGTGCAACATAATATAATATACCATCTAAAAGTGTATAAAAAGTGTCATGTGACACTGAAGACTGGAGTAATGATGCTGAAAATCAGCATTTCATCACAGGAATAAATTATATTTTACAATATATCCACATGGAAAACAGTTATTTTAAATTGTAATAATATTTCACAATTTTACTGTGTTTTTAATCAAATAAATGCAGCCTTGGTGAGCAAAAGAGACTTCTTTTAACAACATTAAAAAATCTTACCAACCCCAATTTTTTGAACAATAGTGTGTATATACACATACTATATTAAATGACTAAATATTAATTGAAACTACAATGAATATTATGTCATTTAATTGATTTATGAATTTATTACATTTTTATCCTAAAATCGTAAGTGGCGTGAATATATTTAGAAGTGAAGCACAATAATGCATCACAAATGTGTCATTGATCCTGTCAAATGCACTTGTTTAGCAGCACAGCACATGAATGACTGATCAAACTAACAAAAAAAAGTCTTTAACATTCGATTAGACTTTGAAAACGACACATAAATCGATGAGCGGTTCATAAATGAACATACTTTTATTAGCATAACGTCACCGGATCAGCACAGACTTTGTGTAGTTCCTCCTTCATCGGTAATGCATCTCATCCGTATGGATTTCAGACCTGATTTTTCCCAGAATGCTTTTATCTGCGTTGTGGCCCATCCGGCAGGCAGCACCATTATATACCATTTCTCCACTACTGGGGCCTAATTCAGCATGCAGCGTTGCAAATGACTGTCAGAGTAATGAGAGCTCGGTGTGGTGTGTGTGTGTGTGCGCGTCCTGTGTCATGCGTGTGTGTTAGTGTAAGTCATGTCTCATGCTCACCGGGGCCCCTCCAGGCGACGGGGGTCTGTAAACACCTCATCAGCTGATTAGCCAGACTCAGTTAACACACACACACACACTCACACACACATCGTCATAGAAACCGGATTGTTCATGTCATGCTATAATAGTCAGAAATTACTGTATAAAATCCAGGCGCTGTACCAATCTCTCTTTTATTGTAAGGTCACACGATTAAAAGCTTTGACTGACCCACACAATCCGGACAAACTTTACAGAGTGGTTTTCAAACAGCCTATGGCTGTGTTTGGAATTGCATACCACCATACTATTTATACTGTTTTTGCATAATGCAATGCATATTGTGCAGAGAATGCAAATGTTGTATATGCATGCAGTACACAGATGACCTGCTGCATTTGCTAAAAAATATGCAGCAAACAAACTGAACGCATTAAACAGATTACTGTATCCCACAATGCAATGCATTCGACTTGAACTTCCATTTCTATACTCTCCATACATCGATGCATCTCTTTACTGACTCATTTATGAAAGCTTATTTCTACCATGGGATAAAAATATAAAAAAGTAACAATCTCACAATTCTGACTTTTTTCTTGCAATTTTCAAAATTGTGAGAAATAATTCACAATTCTGAGAAAAAAAGGCAGAATTAAGAGATAAGAGAGATAAGTTGCAATACCCTTTTATTTAAAAAAAATTCAGAACTGCGAGATCTAAAGTCTGAATTGTGAAAAAAAAATTACAATTCTTTTTTTTTAATTCCATGACAGAAACAGCTTCCATACTCATTTGATCAGATTTTTAAAAAAAAAAGAATAAAAAGAAATATTATTTCCTTATTTCATGATTATGACTGAATGCCGCTTATGAAATTGCACGTGTGCAGTTAAAATATTTTCAAATAGAAAATAGCTCTTGAGTTGTAATAATATTTCACAATATTACTGTATTTTTAATTAAATAAATGAACAGAAGAGACTTCTGTTAAAAACGTTAAAAAATCTTACCAACCCTGAACCTTTACACTTTTAAACTTTTTTTTAACTTTATAAAACTTTTAATTCTTTTTTACTTTTATATTTGAAAATATACTTTCCTGAACCAGTGTTATTTTATTATCATTGAGAATCTTTTGAATTTTGAATTTTTAAAGTTTTTGTAATTTTATTGTGTTTTTATCCTTTTTATTAGTTTTAGTTTTTTAAATGTTTATATAGTTTTTAATATATATATTAAATTAATTATAATAATTATTTTATAACAAATATTAATATTTTTGTTTCAATTTAGTTTTAGTTATTTTAGTATCAAGATGAAATAACTGAAAATGAGAAGTGTAGCTGCTAGTTTTTTTATATTAACATCTATTTTATTTAACAAAAATGTTTTTGTTTTGTTAATAGTTTCAGTTTTAGTTAACTATAATAACCCTGTTCTGAACATTCCCACAATACGGCAAAGATTTACGAATGGTTTTACGAATGCGAAACATAGTTCCAGACTAGTTTACACTTAAACAACCAGTTATCGTTCACTTCAGTCCTTGTACCTGCGCTCTCGTCTGTTCTTTGACCAGAACTATATTTGGCACGGCTCTGGTCTTTGGTCTCCATAGCGCCGGCCCCCCGTCGGCCTGTAGTGGTCATGGCTTCTCGGGGCATTGAAGGGTAACGACAGCATCCGGATACGCGAGGTCGCCACCCTTCAGTTGCCATGGTGTCAGCGCGGCAACCGAGGTGAAAATTAAAGATGGTGGGAGGCGTCTCGCGCCTCCTTCCCCGCGTCCCAAGAGAGAGGGAGGGAGGGTGGGGGGTGGGGGGGGTTTGCGGCAGATGACAGACATCTCAAGGGCCCGGTCGCCTGACGAGAAAGACGGGCGATGCTTGAGCCGAGTAAGTGAGGCACCCTCCCTGCTTTTTTCATCACACACATTAGTGAAATCTCCTTATTGTTCGGGGTTAATGCTCGCTGGCGACGGAGGGCCGCCGCCGCCGCTTTCGGGTTCTGCCTTTGGCAACGCAATGCATTAAGAGAAGAATAGAGAGAAATGAAGATATAGCGTCAGGGAGGGGCGTTTGTTTGTCATCGTTCATTCAAACACCTTCAGCAGGTTCTTTTCTGAGCTTTGAATGTCTGAGGAGCTTTCACAATTTGCCAATGGAAAGTTTTTTAGTCTAGGACTGGGATTAACTGCCGTACAGAGACTCAGGGATGTATGAAAGTGTGTGGTTTGAGTCCCAAATGCAAGTGAATATTACTGCACAGGTGTTTATTTGATACATCAGGCTTTTCTGGCTTATTTAGTCTGATATAGTGAGAATATGGAGGAAGAAACAGCTCAATTTTATTCAGAGGCCCAAACTGAGCAAAAATATGCAATTTGGTGCAAATGCTGATATTTATGTGGACAAAAGGTGATCATGAAATTATGATTCTTTGTAATGTAAATCAATGAGATCTTAGTAACAGTATAGCAGATACTTACATAAAATTATAAATTTCAGTTGTCGCTCTAAATCTCCAAAAATATGTCTTAGTAAGATGAAATTTAAATGATCAAAACATAATGCAAAGCAATCCAATGATGATTGAGAGATGAACAAATAAATGTTCCTCAAAAACCTGATGATCATATTTGAGAAAGATTTTTCTAAGAAAATCTGGTTCGTGTCGGTCAGTCCAGTTAGTGTTCAAATTAAAATAACATGCTGAAAGTGGATGTTTGTACAATTACACTAAATACCTTTTACTTGATAAAAAAGTCTAAAATATCAATCAGAGGACAGAAGGCATGGAGTAGATTGTGTGCGATAGGTTTTTCAGCAAAGTTTGATCATGTTGATCATTTAGAGGCCTTGTTTTTGTATTAAATATTAGACAGTAGACATGGGGTTAAAGTTCTCAATTTGTTTTCATTTAACTATCAACTTTGTCTCAGATGTTTTTCTTAATATTCATTTTTTAGACTAGTTGAGTCACTAGTCGTCATCTAGTAAGAGTTCTAAAATGAATATGGAGCAGCTCAGATCATTTGATGGGAAATGTTTAAGTTTATATTGACTATGATAACTTGTTTGAAACATTATTGAGACTCTAGGAGTCTCAGTGAGCAAGAAGACGCATGTGAGAATACTATGGTCTTTTTCTCAGGAGAAACATCTGAGGAGTAGGAGATTTGTTCTTCATTTAATCTCATTCATGTCTAGTAGAAGCCATTGAGTTATTAAAGAGTCTCATGTGTGATTTTCCAGTCCTATGGGTCTTATAATTGTCTCTATATAAGTGTGTGTGTGTGTGTGTGTGTGTGTGTACCTGGTATTAATCACATTATGGGGACCAAATGTCCCCACAAGGATAGTAATACCAGTCAATTTTGACCTTGTGGGGACATTTTTTAGGTCCCTATGAGGAAACAAGCTTATAAATCATACAGAATGAAGTTTTTTGAAAATCTAAAAATGCAGAAAGTTTCCTGTAAGGGGTAGGTTTAGGTGTAGGGTTGGTGTAGGGCGATAGAAAATACAGTTTGTACAGTATAAAAACCATTTCGCTTATGGAATGTCCCCATAAAACATGGAAACACAACATGTGTGTGTGTGTGTGTGTGTGTGTGTGTGTGTGCGTTTCTGTGTGTGTGTGTGTGTGTGTTCTTCCCTGTGAGTCAGTGTGGTCAGTGTGGTTGTCCGTTCTGAATGCCGTCGCTCAAACGCTATAATCTTGCTCATTTTCGTCTCTCATCAAAAAAGCCAAATAACATTTATTGCCAAATGTCTTTTTTCCACTGCTGTGTTGATAAAACAAATTTGTTTTTAAGTGCTCTTCACGCAGGTGTCCAGACTGCAGCTCGACACTTCCTCAACACACACGTCAGATCAGAGTCACACAGAATGTTATGAAGGATTTTGACACATCCGTGTTCACACACACACACACACACACACACACACACACACTCACACTGGGAGCATCTGCATATTCATAGGGCAGTATGGGGTGAGATTAGTTTTAATGTGAATTAATTTAAAATGTAAATCACAGATTTGGTCCCAGATCATCTTGAGTTTGATCCAAAGGTCTCAGCTAGAATTCTAGGTGATTCCAAATCACACACAAATTCAACTACAGTTATTTTCAAAGTAATTGAACCTATATAACACTTTGTATACACTCGTCTCGCAGACATGGACAAACATGATGAATCTGAGCAGGACAAACTATTTGCACCTATCCACATAATGGCCACAAATTCTATTCATGCATTTTTAAAATTAATTTTACTTTTTGAAAAGTGATCAAAAGTGATTATTGTATTATAGATTGTAGAAGTGGTCTTTATAAAACCCTATATAATCATAAGAACATTTGTTATTGTTTCTATTTAATGTTTCCTAATATTTTTAACATTGTTAAAGGTAATCTTCGCCACTTTATCAAAAATTTAATTAATGCATTAATACATTTTGAATGGCATGCAAATTCTAATTTACAAAAATAAAAAAATAAAACTTTTTTAAATTCAATATATTTTAAATTCAATCTCTGTATTTGATGCAAATGAGAAGTCTCTTCTGCTCACCAAGGCTGCATTTATTTGGTCAAAAATACAGCAAAAATAATATTGTAATATTGTGAAATGTTATTACAATTTAAAATAGCTGGTTTCTATGTGAATATATTGTAAAATGTAATTTATTTCTGTGATCGAAGCTGAATTTTCAGCATCATTACTCCAGTCGTCACACGATCCTTCAGAAATCATTTTAATATGCTGATTTGCTGCTCAAGAAACATTTCTGATTATTATTATTTGAAAACAGTTGTGCTGCCCAATATTTTATGGAAACTGATACATTTTATTTTTCAGGACTCTTTGATGAATAGAAAATTCAAAAGAACAACATTTATCTGAAATAGAAATCTTTTGTAACATTATAAATGTTTTTACTGTCACTTTTGATCAATTGAATGCATGCTTGCTGAATAAAAGTGTTAATTTCTTTTTTTCAGTGACACATATATGCTTAAACATGAATTACATGGTTCAGTGTGATCTTGGGAGGAGTAGAGAGAGAGCGAATGAGAAAGGTTGAGAGGTTAGAGGCTATATTGAGGGTGGGGAGCGCTGGACGCCCATGATGGCTGCGTTTCCATGCAGATGGGCCAGGCGGGTGGTTTCAGAGGAGGATGTGAAGCGGGGAGCTACACCCTTGTGTTCAGCTTTGTTGTGTGACACACACTCAGCCCACCCTAACATTCCAGCTGCTAAATGTGGAGCTCAGTACAATTGCAGGTTAGCAGAGTTACAAATGAGACCAGCAGCGCAGCTGAGGACAGATAGACAGAGAGGCCTTGCAGAACTTTACCATGGTAACAATAGTGTATAGTTATTGTTAAAATCACTTGCATTTGATCTCTTTCAAACAGTGTATGAATGCACATTGTTGTATTTTTTTTTTTTTTTTTTTTTACAACTTTACAACGTTTTATTATATTAAAGCAATAGTTCACCAAGAAATTAAAATTTGCTGAAAATGTCCTCACCCTCAGATGTAAATTGTTTCTTCATGGAGAGATGTAGCATTCCATCACTTGCTCAGCAATGGATCCTCTGCAGTGAATGGGTGCCGTCAGAATGAGAGTCCAAACAGCTGATAAAAACATCACAATAATCCACAAGTAATCCACACCACTCCAGTCCATCAGTTAATGTCTTGTGAAGCCAAAAGCTGTGTGTTTGTAAGAAACAAATCCATAATTATGATGTTTTTAACTTCAAACCATTGTTTTCAGCTAAAATATGAGTGTTCTATTCTATTTTATTGTTTTCTTCAGTCAAAAAGTCATCTGGTCTAAATCAGGAGAGAAACATGCACAAATCAAACATCATTTACAAGCCAAAACAGTTCCAAAAATTTTTTGGGTGGATTTTGATGTGAGTGGAGAACAAGGGATGGACTTTTCCACTGGAAGAAGCGTTATTATAGATTATGGACTGGAATTTTAGCCAGAAGTGACCGTTTGAAGTTAAATTGTCTTAATGATGGATTTGTTTCTTGCAAACGTGCAGCTTTTTTGCTTCTCAAGATGTTAACTGATGGACTGGAGTGGTGTGGATTACTTGTGGATTATTGTGGTGTTTTTATCAACTGTTTGGACTCTCAATCTGACGGCACCCATTCACTACAAAGGATCAATTGGAATGCTACATTTTTCCAAATCCAATGAAGAAACAAACTCAACTACATCTTGGATGGCCTGAGGGGAGCACATTTTCAGAAAATTTTAATTTCTGGTGAACTATTCCTGGTATTTTGTGGGAAACTATAGTTACCATGGTAAATGTTTTGAAGGGTGTGTGACGTGGGTGTGTATATTTTGTAAGCGTGATTATGATATAGGATCCATATGTTTGCTCATAACTGTGTGTGCTTGTTCACACCAGGACATAATATTTGCAGTGAAGATTATGAATTGAATTCCTGTGCAACAATGCATTCCTGTAAACATACTCACATGTAGAAACACTTAATTAGTCTAATGACATAACAAGGCTTTTTGTCCCCCTGATGTTGTGCTTTTATGTCATTTTTCAGCCTAAAATCCCTAGTTATCATTCACTGTCATTGCATGGCGAAGCTTGCAGAGCAGTGGAAAAATTCTCCTTTTGTGTTTTACAGATGCAAATGACATGGGGGTGAGTACATGAAAACAGTTTTGGAGCATGTACTAAATGGATTGTGTTTAGTATATTGGAGCAAACAAAACCTGGACTGGATCGTTCACAAGATGGAAAGTAGATTGCTTGAGTGTAACGCTGAAACTTGCTTTTTTGTGAAGCTGCTTTGAAACCGTATGTAGAATATGCTATTGAACTGAGTTGATTTGCCAAATGAGCTGCCAATATATTTTTCTTTTGTTTGAATTCTCTTGAGTTCTGGATCATTCCAGCTTAATTGAACCTATTGATATAATGAAAATACAAGGTGAAATGTCAAAGCAGCAAGAGTGTGGTCCTGATGAGTTCATTTCAAACTAGCAGAGAAATTTTTCTTGAATTGAGAGCGGCTTCTGTGAGAAACACATGAGCACATGTGAACACTCAGGTCACGTCAAGTGTGAGTGTGTGATAGTTTAGATGACAGAACAGGTAATGCAATAATCAGAGACAGTATGTGACTACAGAGAGGACAACAATAGCACAAACAGTAACACGGGTCAGGGTCACACTTAATTACACCCATAATCTAACGCTCACACATTAGGGTTGGGCAAAATTTAGATCATGTGTCTGTGAACTCAGAAAAAAAATGTACAAAAGCTGTCAATGGGGTGGTGCCTTTTGAAAAGGTACACTTTTGTACCTTATTTACCTCTAAAGGGTGTGTCTAAGTACCTAAAGTGTACATAGACACCTAAGTGGTACATATTTGTAGGG
This sequence comes from Spinibarbus caldwelli, assembly GCA_039654775.1. Classification (NCBI taxonomy): domain Eukaryota; kingdom Metazoa; phylum Chordata; class Actinopteri; order Cypriniformes; family Cyprinidae; genus Spinibarbus; species Spinibarbus caldwelli. Next base: position 2,490,570 of record CM077258.1, read on the forward strand.
TACCAATGGTACTACATGTATGTGTATATATATATATATATACAGACACACAGTGGGGCAAAAAAGTATTTAGTCAGCCACCAATTGTGCAAGTTCTCCCACTTAAAAAGATGAGAGGCCTGTAATTTTCATCATAGGTATACCTCAACTATGAGAGACAAAATGAGAAAAAAAAAAAAATTAAAATCCAGAAAATCACATTATAGGATTTTTAAAGAATTTATTTGCAAATTATGGTGGAAAATAAGTATTTGGTCAATAACAAAATTTCATCTCAATACTTTGTTATATACCCTTTGTTGGCAATGACAGAGGTCAAACGTTTTCTGTAAGTCTTCACAAGGTTTTCACACACTGTTGCTGGTATTTTGGCCCATTCCTCCATGCAGATCTCCTCTAGAGCAGTAATGTTTTGGGGCTGTCGCTGGGCAACACGGACTTTCAACTCCCTCCAAAGATTTTCGATGGGGTTGAGATCTGGAGACTGGCTAGGCCACTCCAGGACCTTGAAATGCTTCTTACGAAGCCACTCCTTCGTTGCCCGGGCGGTGTGTTTGGGATCATTGTCATGCTGAAAGACCCAGCCACGTTTCATCTTCAATGCCCTTGCTGATGGAAGGAGGTTTTCACTCAAAATCTCACGATACATGGCCCCATTCGTTCTTTCGTTTACACGGATCAGTCGTCCTGGTCCCTTTGCAGAAAAACAGCCCCAAAGCATGATGTTTCCACCCCCATGCTTCACAGTAGGTATGGTGTTCTTTGGATGCAACTCAGCATTCTTTCTCCTCCAAACACAACAAGTTGAGTTTTTACCAAAAAGTTCTATTTTGGTTTCATCATTCTCCCAATCCTCTTCTGGATCATCCAAATGCTCTCTAGCAAACTTCAGTCGGGCCCGGACATGTACTGGCTTAAGCAGGGGGACACGTCTGGCATTGCAGGATTTGAGTCCCTGGCGGCGCAGTGTGTTACTGATGGTAGCCTTTGTTACTTTGGTCCCAGCTCTCTGCAGGTCATTCACTAGGTCCCCCCGTGTGGTTCTGGGATTTTTGCTCACAGTTCTTGTGATCATTTTGACCCCACGGGGTGAGATCTTGCGTGGAGCCCCAGATCGAGGGAGATTATCAGTGGTCTTGTATGTCTTCCATTTTCTAATAATTGCTCCCACAGTTGATTTCTTCACACCAAGCTGCTTACCTATTGCAGATTCAGTCTTCCCAGCCTGGTGCAGGTCTACAATTTTGTTTCTGGTGTCCTTTGACAGCTCTTTGGTCTTGGCCATGGTGGAGTTTGGAGTTGGACTGTTTGAGGTTGTTGGACAGGTGTCTTTTATACTGATCAAACAGTTCAAACAGATGCCATTAATACAGGTAACGAGTGGAGGACAGAGGAGCCTCTTAAAGAAGAAGTTACAGGTCTGTGAGAGCCAGAAATCTTGCTTGTTTGTAGGTGACCAAATACTGATTTTACCGAGGAATTTACCAATTAATTCTTTAAAAATCCTACAATGTGATTTTCTGGATATATTTTTCTCATTTTGTCTCTCATAGTTGAGGTATACCTATGATGAAAATTACAGGCCTCTCATCTTTTTAAGTGGGAGAACTTGCACAATTGGTGGCTGACTAAATACTTTTTTGCCCCACTGTGTATATATATATATATATACAATTCTGAACTCTGAATTACAAGAAAACAAAATTGTGAGAAAAATTGTGAATTATGAGATACAAACTATAAAAAGTTAAAATGACCTTTTTTATATATTTTTTTATAATAATTTTATTTTATTTTTTTTATTTCTGTGATGCGCAGCTGAATTTTCAGCATCATTACTCCAGTCTTCAGTGTCACATGATCCTTCAGAAATCATTCTAATATGCTGATTTGCTGCTCAAGAAACATTCCTGATTATTATTACTGTTAAAACAGTCATATAGATGTACATCCTTTCTGCATAAAAATACATACTTTTTCCTTATAGCTACATAACACACACACACTTACACACACACACACACACTGACATACAGTGCCCTCCACTAATATTGGCACCCTTGATAAATATGAGAAAAGGTGGCTGTGAAAATAAATCTGCATTGTTTATCCTTTTGATCATTCACTCAAAAAATTCACAAAATTCTAACCTATCATTGAAGTAAAACAAATGAAAGTGGGGAGAAAATCTCATGATGAAATAAATGTTTTTCTCGAATGATTCTTGGCCACAATTATTGGCACCACTAGAAATTCTTATGAGTAAAATATCTCTGAAGTATATTCCCATTCATATTTACATTTTTTATCACACCAGGGTGACTAGGAACATGAAATTGTCCAGCCATGACTTCCTGTTCCACAGGATTATAAATATAAGAAACACAAATGCCAAATTCCCTTAATCATCCATCACAAGGAGTAAAAATAAAGAATATAGTTCTGATGTGCAGAACAAGATTGTTGAGCATCACAAAATAGAAAGTGGCTGTAAGAAAAGAGTTAAAGCACTGAAAATCCCCATTTCAACCATCAGGGGAATAATTTAAGTGATTCCAATCAACTAAAGATGTTACAAATCTGTCTGGAAGAGGACGTGCGTCTGTATCGTCCTAATGCACGCTGAGGAGGAGAGTTTGAGTGGCCAAAGACTCTCCAAGGATCACAGCTGGAGAACTGCAGAGATTGGTTGAGTCTTGGGGTCAGAAAACTTAAAAAAAATATATCAAACAGCCCCTACATCACCACACGTAGTTCGGGAGGGTTTCAAGAAAAATTCTCCTGGCTCATCTAAAAACAAACTCCAGCATATTCAGTTATCAGACACAACTGGAACGTCAAATAGCACTGGCTTATGTGGTCACATGAAACTAAAAAAAGAGATTTTTGGCAGCAAACCCACCAGATAGATTTAGTACAAACAGGGATAAAAAGTACTCCATGCCACGGTTAAATATACTGCTGGATCTTTAATGTTGTGGGCCTGTTTTCTGCCGGAGGTCCTGAACATCTTGTTCAGATGCATGGCATCATGGATTCTATCAAATACCAACAGATAAAAAATCAAAACCTGACTGCCTCTGTTAGAAATCTTATAATGGGCTGTGGTTGGATCTTCTATCAGGACAATAATCCAAAACAAACCTCAAAATCAACACAAAAATGTGTCACTGAGCACAAAATGAAGCTTCTGCCATGGCTGTCTCAGTTCCCTAACCTGAACCCTGTAGAAAATGAGTGGGGTGAACTGAAGAGAAGAAGCACCAACATGGAGCTGTGATTCTGAAGGATCTGGAGAGATTCTGTATGAAGCATTGGTCTCTGATCTCTTATCAGGTGTTCTCCAAACTCTTCAGGCATTATAGGAGAAAACTCAGAGCTGTTATCTTGGGAGAAGGACGTTGCAATAATTGGGTGCCAATAATTGTGCCCAACATGAACTAGTGAAAGCATTTATTTCAGATTATCAGATTTCCCCCCCACTTTCAATTGCTTTACTTCAATGAGGTTAAAATTTGGTGAATTTTTTGAATGAAAGATCAAAATTATAAACAATGGAGATTTATTTTCACAGCCGCCTTTGCTCATATTTACCAAGGGTGCCAAAATTAGTGGAGGGCACTGTATAAACATACATGTTCACTGGTTCATGAGTGTAGTCTAGTCATACATGTTATTTGTTCAGCTGTGGAGTCTAGCATGAACATTGAGCTGTACAAATGAACACAAACCAACAAAACTGAGTCACTGCATCATGGTCATTTGTTTTTTTAATACCTTTTCCCAAAAAACCCACCCACCCACCCCCGCATACACACATCCATGCCAGAGCCTGTAGACACACTCATTAAGAGACCACGGGTAACACACACACACCCTTCTCATGGCACACCACACTGCAATCCTCAGCATCTGCCTGCTGACACACACACACACACACGGCCCCTCCACCCAAACACTCAAACACACAAACCCACCCTCAACGCTTCCCTAAAAAGAGTGTCTGCCCACAAAGTCAAGTTCAAACACACTCGAAACCTTCTTTGTTCAATAGACACACACACACACACACACACACACACAGAGGCAGGCTGTGGTTTAGGGTCTGGGGGTTTTATTTTAAGTCCGTTGAACCCTTCGGGTGTTCAGTAATGTGAAGACACCCTTTATGCCCCAACAACATCCAACACGTGTGACGCCACGTTTTATGTTTAATGATGACAAAATACTTTGAATCTACAACGGAGTTTGCAGAAACTTAAAATGTTTGTCAGGATGTCACTGCATTAAAGTAAAACAAATGTTTATAGTTAATTTTATGAACAGAATCATATTTTAAATTCTACCTCTTTTTTATTTTTTTATTTTTTTTTACATTTACATTTATTTAATTATTTATCCATCCATAATGATACATACACTGCTATAAATAAACAATGTAAAACAAATGTACATGGTTGATGTTATGAATTACATATTTTATATTTCACCTCCACATTAAAATGATGAATTTTGCATATATTTTACATATTTTGAACAGCTATTTATTTATTTATTTACTTAGTTATCCAATCTTTCATTGATCATATTAGTATTTGTTTCACTGCCTTTAATGTACTTTCATGTACAGTATTTCTTTTCTGTAAGGTAAAATTATTTATTTTATTACATTAATAAGCATCATCGTTGAGAATGAGTACAAAATCTGCTAAAATGTAATTGTAAAACTGAATATCATTGCATTAGATACATAAAAAGCAAATATTTGCTGTTAATGTTACATACTATATAATATTCCTATTTCACCACAAAATTAAAAAACAAATTTTGCATAGGCTATATTTTACATATTTAGAACAATTAAGTTTTTATTATTATTTAGTTACTTATCCAGTATTTTATAGATCACAGTAGTATTTTTATTATTTTTATTATCTTATTTTTTATTTTTATTTATTTTTTAATCTTTGTATTACACTATTTCTTTCTATACAGTAATAAGGCAAAAAAAAAAGTATCATCATTGAGCATCATCATTGAGAATAATGAGTACAAAATCTGCTAAAATGTAATTGTAAAACCATTCTTACATCACATTGAACTGAATGCAGCAATTAAAGTGGATTTATGAACCATTTTTAACCATTTTTCATCTTTAGTTACATGAATGACACCCATTCTATTTAATCCATAAAATATAATTCACTATATTTTCTTTTGATTTTGGTGTAAAGCGTGAATCCAAGGCATGTTTTACAGAGATATACTGACAGTTATAGGTGTGACTTTACAGTCCAAGACCACTGCAAATGTAAAAAGAAGTTTTTAAACCCTGTATGTAAGTCACTCCACCTGCTGCGCTCAGTATTTTTTGGAGAGCTAAATGATCTCCCTCCCTCAGAAATCCACTGTGATTTACCAAGAGTAAATATGCAATTAGTGTAAATAGTTTGGACGATGTTCACGTCCTCCAAACCCAGACACGATGACGAAGGAACGCCGGATGCTGCTGAAATGCATTCACAAAAGCTTGAGCTCTGCCCAGAAAAACCCCCACAGAAAGCGAGGTTGCAGTCACACCATGTGGTTTTTGTCCTGGCCTGACGCTGGGGGTGATTCCAGTCTTTTCGGGGCAGGAAAGGAGGGCAGGGGTTTGGTCTAATTAAACATTAGGCTGGTAAAGCCGTTAGTCTTTATGTGGGTTCGGTTTTGGCGAGTTTTAGCGAGAGCCAGTGTATCCAGTGGGACTTGATTTCACTTTACGCCCCTCTGACACAACAGGGCATGTTTTTAAGACACGAGCGCAGGGTGTGGGGTGACTGTTTGTTCTCCGACAGTCTTAACTGGGACGCATTCTGCTTTGACCCTCATTGTGCATTACATTTTTTGGTTTATTTTCCTTCCCCTGCCGCCTTCGGCCTGATATTGATCCGGTGGGTTGATAACTAGTCTTATTCATATGCAAAAACCTGGTTGATTTAAAATTCATGGTTTGAAACCTACACCCACTGAAGCAACTCACGACTGAAATCAAAGCACCGTTGATCAACGTCTAAGATGGGTGTGCAGATTAAACTGATAAATGCAGATTATGCTAGCTCTTTAACCTTAACCAACGGGTTTTTGATTGCGCTCGTCGTTTCATGGGTTTGGCTGCTCTTCTGATTTAATTCATCTGTCGCCACCTTTTATATAAACTCCAATAGCATCATAATTAATCATCAGGGTGTGAATATGGGGTTTGACGTTTGATTCTTATAAACCTGCTCTAATTGTTGCCACTTTCCTGTAAATTGCTTTAGTAAAAAGGTGCCTGCTAAAGAACAACAAAAAAGAATTTACATGCATTTGTTCACAATAGCCCCAAAAAATGTCTTACACTAAAAAAAAAAAAAAGAAAAAGAAAAGAATGAATGTCAGTGCAGTAGATCAAGCGTCCGTATCTGGTTAAATGCTGCAGGATCTTTTCTCTTCACTTGCATCATATTTCTTGTCTGAAGTCTTAATGTATTTGAATCTGATTTTTAGTGCGGTATATTTCATTTACTTATAGAATGTGTTTTTCTTAGCACTCAATATAGGTCAATGTTTATAAGGTCAGATACGAAATACTGTAGCAAATTCACCTACATTTATGAAAAATTTAGTTCTCACTAGTGATAATCTGATGTTGGGGGATGAATGAAAACTGACATTTCATAAGTGTTTCTTTATCTACCTTTTAAAAGTTTGGGGTCAGTAAGATATTATTTAAAAGAAATGAATACTTCTATTCATCAAGGATGCATTAAATTCATTAAAAGTGACATTAAAGACATTTATAATGTTACAAAAGATTTCTATTTCAAATAAATGCTGTTCTTTTGAACTTTCTATTCATCAGCACAATTGTTTTCAACATTGATGATAATCAGAAATGTTTTTGAGCAGCAAATCAGCATATTAGAAAGATTTCTGAAGGATCATGTGACACTGAAGACTGGAGTAATGATGCTGAAAATTCAACTTGGAGCACAGCAATAAATTACATTTAAAAAAAGTATTTACATAGAAAACAGCTATTTTGAATTGTAATAATATTTCACAATATGACTGTTTTTACTGGATTTTTGATCAAATAAATGTAGCCTGTGAGAGCAGAAGAGACTTCTTTCAGAAACATTTAAAAATCATTGCTTTATATATACAGTATATATACAATGTAATGTATTTTAAATAAATAAATAAATTCTTCCTTCTGTCAGGACATAGTAGAAATATTGCTTTTACATATTTATTTTAATCTTATCTTTAATATAGAAAGCATTGGTCTGAGAACAGCAATGGGTTGTTTTCATAATTTTGATGAAAAATAATCAAATGAAATGGTGCATTTGTGTTGATTGTGTTAAATAATGGCAGGTAATTTTTTTTTACTCATATCTGAAGAATCAGGAAGTGTCTAAATACAGTATTTGTGTCTCATTTTTGTGTGTTGAGTTTCTGTCAGGTGCCCTCATTTCTTTTTAGGAACACCACTGCTTTAAGTTATACTGAAAATTGTCAAATTATTGTTTATGAGAATCTGTTAACGCAAAACACAAAAGAAATTTTGCATGTTTTTGCCAGTCATTCTTTTTTGTCTGGCAGCTAACTTAAAGGATGAAGCACCAGATTGTTTCTGCTTTCACAATACAAAAGTGTAAGAAAATGAGTAAATGTGTTTAACAAATAGACACACGGGTCGCTGAAACAATGGGACAGTTTGTGGAAATCTGGTCATTTTAACATATAAAGTTGATGACATGATCCTCTGGCTGAGAGCAGCAGAGACGTGGAGGTTTAAAGACTGTCTGCTGAAGGATCTCTCTCTCACACACACACACACACACAGAGAGAGAGAGAGAGAGAGAGAGAGAAAATGTGCCAATCTGTGCTTAACAAGGTGTCCAGACAGAAACTGTAATAGAAAACAGCAATAAAATGTGACTGTCCAACCGAGAGCGACATTCAAGCGAGCATCAGCCTCTCAGGAATGCTCATTAAAGGAAAAATTAACCAGAAGCAGAGTTCATTTAACATCTGTGACACATGCTGAACACTAGCTCACTCAGTCCCTAATGTGTTTAAGGATTGCTTGTGATTTAAAAAAAGATATAGTTTTTACATTTATATGTTATATATTTATATTTATAAGGATAACGTACAGTCTGTTTTGTAGGTTCTTCAGATCAGTGTTTTGGTTTATGGAATATTCATCTAAAAAATAAAATCTGAAAAAAAAAATATTCTTATCAAGAATCATATTTTGATGTATAGACTTCTTCAGATCAGTATTTTGGTTTATGAAATATTAAGTAAACAAGTAAATAAATAGGCTTATTATCCAGAACCATATTTTTAAATTGTTCTTTAAAGATTAATAGTTTTTGTTGTTTTATAGACTCTTTAATAATTTTAAACAGGAGGGGAAAAAATTAAGATTGGTTGTAGAATAATCATTTCCTGTATAGATTGCATTTATGTATTTATTTATCTGTTTATATTTTTGCAATCTTTTCTTTGGAAGCTAATAAAAGTTCTATTAAAGTTTAGTAAGTTTTGTTCTTGATGTTATATAAATTCTTCAGATCAGTGTTTTGGTTTATGAAATATTAGTAATATTAAAATGAGAAAATAAAAAATAGGCCTTTATACGCATATACACACATTATTTCCTAAACAACTGAAGAACAAAAAGTTAAACTATGTTCTCTTGTAACATCAGACTCCAAACCCACTTTGGGTTTAATTGCAGTCTGAATTTTTAAGAGTGTGTTTATAAACACTTATTTTTCTGCACGTACATGATTAAATCTGTGAATTAAACTAGATGGGAAAGTGTATAATAAGGAGCCGTGTCTCTCTGTGTCTGTCTGTCTCTCTCTCACCCTCCCTCTCCTGTACCTGACACCTTCTACGTCCTCCATGAACTTCTCTCTTCGGCCCATCTGCCCCCTTACCACCTCTCCCACACTCTTCCAGCTCACCCACCTACTCAACGGGTGCTCACACACTCACCCAGAGCCCGACGCCGCCAGCGGCCGCAGCAGGGGGCCTGACGCAGTACCGCCGACCACCAACAGGGGGCAACACGACGTGCATGCAGACTTCGAAAAAAAAAAATACACATTTTTAAAGTGGAGTGATTCAAAACTTCGTTCAGCATAGCATGCTACCACACTATTTTACTATTTCTGCAGCATGCTCTAGGCATGCACTTTTTTTTTTTTTTTTTTTAGAAACCTTAAAATGTGCAGTATACAGCAGATCACGCTGTATCCCACAATGCAATGCACTTTTCCTTTCATTTCAGTGTAATGACTGAAACATAATGATTTCCAGTCTGTGATTATAGAGCCATGAGTTGTAAAATATGTAAAACTATTGATAAATGGATGCAGCTCAAATTAAACACGGAACGTAATGAGGTCATGTGACAACAATGTAGCATTACATTTTGGAATCTTTTTGTGTTGCGTATTGAATGCTGTTTCACTTTAAAAAAAGAATAGTATGCAGTAGTGTAGAGTTGCATTAAAGTCTAAACAATAAAAAACAATTAAAGCGTATAATTGTAATTATTAGGGTCTCTGCTGGTGTGGACTGATGACATGGTGGACAGCAGTAAGAAACGGACTGACACACACACACACACACACACACTTGTTTCAATATCCTTGTGGGGATTTCCATAGGCGTAATGGTTTTTCTACTGTACAGACCGTATATTCTATTGCCCTACACCAACCCTACACCTAAACTTAGCCCTCACAGGAGACTTTTTGCATTTTTACTTAATCAAAATACTCATTCTGTATGATTTATAAGCTTTAGGGGACTTCAATTTAGGTCCCCACCGTGACACGAGTCCCCCCCCCCCCCCCCCCCCCCCCCCACACACACACACACACACACACACACACACACAGCGATCGTCTGGCCGGCTTTCTGTCCCCACCTGCTGGCTAAAGAGCAAAACACACACTGAGTGAAGATTTGTGTGTTTGTAACACCTGCTAATCTTCAATTATGTTTAAATGTTCAGCCGTTTAAGCTCAAAACCGCCTGTCAGTCATCTCTCTGTCTGGAGCTGGACTGAAACATGCTGATGTGTGCTGCTGAAAAACTCAGCTGCACTTTTACATTTTTATTTAAAAACATTTATTTTTAAAAAATGTGAGTGGTGTATGGCTGTGCGAAACTTGCCCTTGTAATGCTAGAATATTGTGTGTGGTTTCCAGGGCGTTGCTATGCAGTTGCTAAGGTGTTCTGAATGTTATAGCACATTGCTATGTGGCTTCTAGGGAGTTGCTAGGTTGTTCTTGGTGTTGATTTGCAGTTGCTAAGGTGTTCAGAGTGTTTTTAGCATGTTGACTTCTTGTTTCTATGGAGTTCCTAGGGTGTTCTGGGTGGTTTCCAGGGTGTTGCTATGCAGTAGCTAAGGTTTTCAGAGTGCTTTTATCATATTGCTATGTGGTTTCTAGGGAGTTACTAGGGTTTTCTGGGTGTTGCTATGCAGTTGCTAAGGTGTTCGTTGTGTTTTTAGCACGTTGGCATGTGGCTTCTAGAGAGTTGATAGGTGTTCTGAGTGGTTTCCAGGATGTTGCCATGCAGTTGCTAAGGTGTTAATGAGTGTTTTTATCTCATTGCTATGTGGTTTCTATGGAGTTACTTGGGTCTTCTGGGTGGTTTTCAGGGCGTTGCTATGCAGTTGCTAAGGTGTTCGGAGTATTTTAGCATGTTGCTTTGTGGTTTCTAGGGAGTTGCTTGGGTGTTCAAGGTGGCTTCCAGAGCGTAGTTATGCAGTTGCTAAGGCATTCAGAATGCTTTTAGCATGTTGCTATGGGGTTTCTAGCGAATTGATAGGGTGTTCTGGGTAGTTTCCAGGGTGTTGCTATGCAGTTGCTAAGGTGTTCCAATTCTTTTATCACATTGCAATGTGGTTTCTAGGGAGTTGTTAGAGAGCTCTGGGTGCTGGAATGCTTTTATCATATTGCTTTGTGGTTTCTAGGGAGTTAATGAGGTGTTCTGGGTGTTGCTATGCAGTTGCTAAGGTGTTCAGAATGTTTTTTAGCACGTTGCTATGTGTTTTCTAGGGAGTTGTTAGGGAGTTACTGGTGGCTTCCAGTGCGTCGCTATGCAGTTGATAAGGTGTTCCAATTCTTTTATCACATTGCTATGTGGTTTTTAGGGAGTTGCAAGGGATCTCTGAGTGGTTTCCAGGGCGTTGCCATGCAGTTGCTACAATGTTTGTTACGATTTTAGAACGTTGCTAGGAAGAGTGGCTTCCAGGGTGTTACTATGCCGTTTCTAAGGTATTTTGAGTGGATGTTAAAGTGTTGCTATGCTGTTTCTGGGTGCTTGCTAGTGTGTTTTTGGTGCTTTCTTCCCGAGTTTAACCTGATGTAAGTCTGATCACCTGTTTTAAGTCTAGTTAAGTATCCATATACCTCTCCTCAACAAGACCATAATCACTACCATATAATGGTTTTCAATTTACATAACAGTGACTGTAAAATATGAAACTTACATATGGGAAAATCATATTGTGAGTTTTGATATTTGGGATATGGTCATCAGGTTACTTTTGATTGGCCATTGGGCTAGTTTTGTTCCGCAAACCTGGCAACCCTGCTGATAGTTCATCTGGCCGTCATTTAGATCCACAGACGAGCGTGTGATGTTGTCGTGAGCAGGTGTGGAGGTGGCTGAACCTGATGTTGTTTATGTTTGGGACAGGGCCGTGAAGCAGAAAGAAGGGAGGTGGCCGTCCTGCATAATTCCACGTTTCAGTTTTTAAACGCAGGCCACAGCCTCACAGAAATATCATCACGCCGGCTCTCCCTCGCTAATTACTGCCTTGCATACCCTCCGCTGGCTCTGCTCACTCGCTCTGGACAGAGCTACAGTATTCACAGAGAAAAACAAACGCAAAACAGTCTTTACATCAACCCACTTGTGTTGTGTCTGGAAAGTGGGCCCGTTTTGGGTAATATGCGGAAATATGGAAAAATGGATGGGTCATTCCTGTTATTTGAACTCTGTAACCTTCAAAAACCCATTTATGATACAATTTAAATATAGTTCTATAACAGAACATAGCAGATTTCTGGTTTATTGATTGTAATTTGGTTATTTAGATAATATCAAGAAAATAAACAGGATGGAAATAAAGAGCTAAAGTTATCTTGCAAAGGATTTGATTTATATATATATATTTAATTCTCATTTATTTCTCAATTTTATAAGATTTCTTTCAGTTTCTTGCTTCGTAGGTATATGTGCTTTATTTGTAATTTTTAATAACTACAACTATTTTTATATTATTTTTATATAGAAATAAGTAAATGATTATAAATAAATAAATTGTTTCAAAATGATAATAAAACTAAAATCATTGCCTTAAATTAAATATACATTAACTGAAATAAAAGGAAATATTAAAATAAATAAATTTATTTTATTTCAGCTAGCCAAGGAAACAATTCCCATTTCTTTAGTGTGTTGAAGTGCTAAAATAACTACAACTATTTAATATATATATATATCATTGAATTTGAATTTAATTTATTTGATTCTATAATTTGTAATTTGTAAAAACAGGATGGAATGTTTTAGTCACACAAACTAACTAATACCACAGAATATCACAAAATCCATCAAATCCATTGCTAATACTGGCTTTTATTTGTTAAAGAGCTTTTACTAAAGATTAACATGATGGAAAGTCAAATTAATCACTATTTAAAACAGTATTCCTAAGAATATTACTGTTTTGTTTGCAATATTTTGATTAATAAATAATGCTGAAAGACATCCAGTCAAACCGTTACATTGTCCAATGAAATGTAACCTTTTGTTCACTGATAAAACAAGCTAATATGATTTTCATCTTTAAAAACATTCAGTTTAATATTTGATCCAAAATATTACGACATTAGGAATGACCCAGATCACACACGTAGTGATCGTATTGTATGGGAACGTGTGTGTTTGTGTGTCACAGCTGAACGGGACACACGCAAAGGTTCATGACAAATAAACAGTCAACAAATTGTGCCGCCCGAGCCCACTGCCCACACACAGGCTGGCACGACGCCCGCGTGACTCACCATCTAATGACAGACTATTACAATAAAGTGTGTTGAATCACCGAAACAAACCCAGTGCTCAGATGGCAGATATAAAACAGTCGGGCTCCAAGCCACTCCAGATCTGAGCTGCACAATTTCATGTTTATAAATCACATATGGAACGTCTAATAGCACCTTAGTAAATGAAAAGTACTATGGTGACAATGCCATGGTACAGTGCTAATACAATTCTTTATGGTACTTCCAAGAATACAGTGATACTACCATGGTACTGTACATGTCCAAAATACCATTTTTTTATTCAAAAATACAGTGGCCATGTTATACTATAATATCACCACAGTACTTGTTTTGTAAGAGGCAGTTATGGTTACTGCTGTAAAATCATAAATTAATGTTGCATTTCCTTCATATAGTGGTTTGCTGTGTTTTATTTATTTATTTGTATGTTTGTTTGTTGTTGTTTATTGCAGGGTTGTTATCATTAGCCAAAACTAAACCCATTAAAAATGTTGTTGCTTGAAATTAAATTGTAAAAAACAAACTTATTTTATTTCAGTTAGTAGCCAAGGCAACATTTCTCGTTTTTGTTTGGTATAAGTTGAAGTATTAAAATGACTATAATTAAATAATATAAAATGATAACTAGACATAAAAGATAATCAAATAAAAAACTAAATTTACTAAAACTTTAACTAAAATTAAAATGAAAAAAAGGAAAATATAAAAATAAAATCTAATTAAAACTGCTAACAAAAACTATAATGGTAAGTAATACTAAAATAATACTGGTTTGTTTGTTTGTTTATCCGTTTGATGATAATTACATTTTATTGTTGTCTATTAACTAAAAATAAAACCATAAAAAGTAAAATAAAAATATAAAGTAAAATAAAAAATAACATGATATAAAAATATAATGAAATAAAATAAAATATAAATTATTTAAATGAAAAAACTTATGTAAAAATATAAACTAATTACAACTACTAACAAAAACTTTTATTGAAGGGTTATCATGAACTAAAACTAAAACCATAAAAAGTAAAATAAAATATAAAATAATATGAAAATAAATAAATAAATAAATAAGAACTTATTTTATTTCAGCTAGTAGCCAAGGCAACATTTCTTCTTTAGTTTAAGTTGAAGTACTAAATTAAATTAAATTAAAAATAGACATATTTAAAAAAAATACATGAAAATGACAAAACACAACAAAATTCCTAAAACTTTAACTAAAAGTGAAAACAAAATATAAAAATAAAATCTAAGTTAAAATATTAACAAAAACTATAGTAGTACATCAGTGATACTAAAATAGCACTGGTTTATTGCAATGTTTATTTTTATTTATTTATTTGTTTATCAGACGTTTTATTTGCAATGGCAAATTATTAGGTTAAGTGTTTTTGTAGTTGTCAAGCAGCAAATAGGAAATGAGGACAACGGGTAATAGTGAGTAACAACCAAACAACAAACTTAAACTAGCAAAACTGTCTCGATGCTGCTGATTTTTGGCATCATGGAGTCTCTCAGGAGGAAATGGAGATTTTGAGGTGCTCTCACAGAACGGGGGCCGGTGTGTGTGGAGGCCTGCGCTGGTGACAGGCTGTCCAGGCCGGGCGAGAGATGGAGTGATAGAGAGGATGGAGGAAGAGTCTGCAGTCTGCAGGAAGATGGATCACACCAGGAAGATTAATTAGTCTCTGACAGCGACAGCTAAAGTGTTATTGCCATCTGGAGAGTGTGGAACTTCAGGAGACTTCTGAGTGTCAGTGCGTGTGTGTCTGTGTCTGTGTGTGTGTGTGTGTGTGTGTGTGTGTGTGTGTAAGACTTGAGCTTGGCAGTGCTGTTATTGATGAAAACAGTTCTTGCCAAAATGGCCAAGCGACTGAAAGGTGTCGAAGAAGGACATCACATGCGATGACCTTCACAAACAAAGTGATAATTGTGTGTGTGCGTGTGAACATGTGTTTTTGGCATGTAGAGGGAGGCGACTTTTCACTTGTCTTTTTAAATCTTCTCAGAATACATAATAGTCAGGCAAGCGCCATATTTAATTTTTGACAGGAATGAAAATGAGGCTGAGGGACTGAAGTACAGCTCGATGGATCGCGCTGTCGCAGGGTTGCCAAGTCCGCTGTTTTCCGCGAAATTGGCCTAATTTTAAACGGACTTTTCCTCCGCGGGTAAAACGTTTTACATATTGCATGAATTACATTTGACTCAAATACTTGTATTGAGATATTTTTATTCTACCATTAATAAAATTGCGCTAGATGTTAAGTTTTGTGAAGGAGGGCCACTGGTATGGAGCCTTTGAGCAGTGTTTATGACGATAACTATGAAATAGTGGTTTGATATGCATATATTATATTTAAAGTTTTGATAGCTGGGATATCGCCGTTGTGTTACTGTTTGGGTTAGTTTTATTATGCAAACCTGGCAACCCTAGTACTGTTGTTTAACAACATACCGATTATTCAGAAACGTCTTTCCGAAAAAAGTGGACAAAACTCCATAAAACAGTTCTGAAAATTATGAATTGTGGAAATTAATCTAGGACCTTGCCATTGTAAATACTGTTAGTCTTTTCCTCACAACGTGATTTACTTTCATATGATGCCCCACAACAGGGCCGTAGACAGGAAAAAAGTGAACTATGACAAAGATAATATATGTTACATTTTATACACTGCCAAACCCTAAAACAAAAAATTCACATGGAGTTCAGTGCAACTCAACAAATAAAATGTTTAGATGTTTTTTTGTTTTTGTTTTTTTTGCTGCGTCCATAATTAGGTTTTGTCTTCATTATAAATTCAAGAAATATATGTTCCAGTTAAATAGCCCAAATGCCAAGTATAACAAAACCATGTGTCTTTTACTGAACTTGCACAAGAGGGCGACAGTGAACAGACAAAGATCCACAGAGAGCTGAATGCGACAGAGATTTATGACCACTAGGGAGCGTCAGAAAACAAGGAAAGAGATTGATAAATGTTGGCTGCACTGATGCACTTTTATATGCCATCTAATATGTGCTATTATGCGACTGAATCTGCTCTGTATATAAAAAATACCTTAGTTTTCTCCTTAGAAACTAGAGTACCCTGGTACTCTAGTGATTTTTTTTGGACAGTTCACTTTGATAACACCCTGGAAATACCTTAGAGTATCATATAAATACCATGGGAAATGCATTTTAGTATTATCAGAATAACATGGTATTTTTTTAGTAAGGGACTGAAAATTGTGATACACCAAAAAAATAATGTACCATGGTACTTTTGGAACATTTTAGTTTAATTAGACTGCCAGTTTTAATTTCAATACCTAATTTTACTTAAAATGTCAATTTAATTTTTTTTAAAAACAACAGTTTTGTTTATATGTTAGTTATCATTCACGTGATTTATAGATTACTACATGATATTATTTTATTATATTAAATACTTATTTATTAACCTATTTGAGTATTTAAGTATTGGCATGCCGTTTTTACAAACAATATTTCCAAAGTACCAATAAAATATTAAATATAATAAGGAGAATAACAGACAAACTGTTTTATACTACGTTTCATTCACAGGTTTTTTATGAATAAATCTTTAACTGCCTTTCCAATGCATCACCAAATGCACTTTAGTACAACAGTATGAATCAAAATGCCATGATATTTCATTTTAGTAAGGGAAAAAAATATTAACTTTTTTTTTTTTTTTTTTTTACGTTAGACTGACTTTTTGATAATAAAAAAGTAATTCTTCTCATTAAATATAAAAAACTATAAATATAAATATTTATAATTTTTATAATTTTATAAATTTATAAATATTATAAAAATTATAAATATATAAATTTATAGATACATACATTTTTTATATATTATTTTATATTATTTATTTATAAGTACTTTATTGGCATGGATTTTTATTTTTATTTATTTTTTTTTTTTTTTACAAATAATATTTCCAAAGCATTAGTACAAAAATAAAATAAACTGAAATACAAAATAAAATATTTAACATTGAGATAAGATACCATAGAATATTACCATTCAACAAGATATTCCTTAAAAATAGCCATTGTCTTTGAACTCAAATTCCCACAATTCCCGTTTGCCACGTGCGCGTGTCCTGTCAGCAAACCGGACTAAACGTCACATTCCTGCATTCTCATCCCTGCGAGTGCGAGCGTGTGTGTGAGAGAGGGACGCAGGCTAATCTCTCCCTCCCGGACACGTCTCTGTCCACGGGAAACACTCATGACCTGGCGGATTTAACCCCGGAGGACACCCGGCGATCCCTTCAGGCCCGATCGCAGATCTCGGGTGAGTATTTGCGTGTGTTTGGCCGCAGATCTATCTGAAGGTCTCGCCGGTTTGGGGTGTTTACTGTGGCGTATCCAGCGCAGCCTGTAGTAACATTGTAACACCTCACACTAGCTGCGATCCGCAACTTTGTGTCTTGTTATTGATAGAATGAATCGGTTTGATCTGGCGGCGGCGGCGCTTTGATCACAGAGAAATGACAGATGTCTGGCGTTCTGATTGAACCTGATGACAGCTCAGATTCTTCTGATCACTGTGTGTGTTTTGGTTTTATTGTTGCTGTTTTAAAAGTCTCCGGCCATAATAGTGAACGAATTTAAAGCAATAAAGGCACAAATGTTATGATTTTTGGAGAATAAACTGTCAGATGTGCTTGTGTTAAGTGATTAACTGATGATCATCTTGATTATCATGAGAGTTCCTGCAATCTCAGAGCTGTATTCTGCTGACCGGTTACCGTTTTCATATCGCATCGATCTCCGGTGTGGTTGCATCAGACACGGGCAGGGCCACAAACACACACATATGCCTGCATGCAGTTAAACAGCCGTCATTTTCCCCTGCTGCTTCATCCTCCTCACTAGCAGTGACACGCAGCTGGGCTGCATTTACACTAGTTATAAATAGGCCCTTTTTTCAGCTGCACTGATTATTTCTATTAAAGGTGTAGTTCACCCAAAAGGAAAATATGCAGATTTTTTTTATTTTATTTTTTTATCCGAACAGATTTGGAGAAATGTAGCATTAAGTCACTTGCTCACCAATTGATCCTCTGCAGTGAATGGGTGCCGTCAGAATGAGGGTCCAAACAGCTGATAAAAACATCACAATAATCCACAAGTAATCCACACCAGTCCAGTCCAGTCCATCAGTTATCTTGTGCCAAAAGATGCGTGTTTGTAAGAAACAAATCCATCATTAAGGCCGTTTTAACTTCAGACTGTTGCTTCCTCTATCCATAACATTGTCTTCTGTTGTGAAAAAGTCATCTGGTCTGAATCAGGAGAGAAATCTGCACAGATCAAGCACCGTTTACAAGCCAAAACAGTTCTAAATGAATATGTGGGTGATTTTGATGTGAGAGACAACAGGAGATGGACTTCCCAGGGAAGTGTTATTATTAGGGATGCACCGAAATGAAAATTCTTGGCTAAAACCGAAAAAGAGGAAACCAAGGCCGAAAGCCGAAACACCGAAAGAAATTATGCCAATTATTAGTACCATTGCATTTATGGCTATGACTGTGTACTTTACTAAAATCAAGGCATTGCAATTGCATAAATTAATATTAAAGTTTCAAAGAATAAATCAATTACAAATTATGCAAATATTTATTTAGCACATTGCAACAATGCACAGTATAAAATAAAATTCAAACTAAAATGTTTAACTTGACCCCACTCCTGTGTACATTAAATAATAATGTACAGGCCTACTGGCGGAGTGGGCGTGCTCGGAGGCGTTTTCCTTTTCTGTGCCGCGTTCCTCTCATATTCAGCGTAACGATCAGAATGTTTGGATTTCAGGTGATAAATTAAACCCGACGTGGAGAAAGTCTTTGCAGATGCACCCCCTCTTGAAATTTCGGCATTACATGTTTTGCAAATCGCTGTCCGTGGGTCTTTCTCAGATATACTGAAATACGTCCACACCGCAGACATGTTGCTTCAGACAAGCACGTGCAGGTCGCGGTTTCTGTTTGCGTCATCACAACTTTTCGGCCGTATTGTTTCGGTGATAAAAGTTTTTCGGCCAAAACCGAAAATGCACTTTTGGGCCATTTTCGGCCGAAAATTTTAGGTGGCCGAAAATTCGGTGCATCCCTAGTTATTATGGATTATGGACTCATATTTTGGCCAGAAGTATCAGTTTAAAGTTAAATGTCTTGATGCATTTTTGTTTCTTACAAGCACACAGCATTTCACTTCACAAGATGTTAATTGATGGACTGGAGTTGTGTGGGTTATTGTGATGTTTTTATTAGCTGTTTGGTCTCGCAGTCTGACGGCACCTATTCATTGTAGAGGATCCATTGGTGAGTGATGTACAGTAAGTGAATATTTTTGGTTGAACTATTCCTTTAAGAGTGTCTGATTATATTCATTCACTCTCTGACCTTCAGCTGGCTGGTAATTTATGAAATCCTGGATTTGTCTGATTCGGCATATAAAGCAGTAGTTATCTAGTCTATTCTGTTTGCTGTTACCAGCATTGGGGCCAATAGTTTGGATGTCAGGTAGGCTATATTCAGCATAATTGTACTAAATACATGCTGTATATGATCATCTTCATCTCTTACTGGGGTATTAGTGCATTATTTAGCTGTGACTGTGCATGCCATTGTAAACAGAATAATTATCCGATTCTAGATCAGGGTCAGACACATTTGCTGTGTCATATGCATTGTTGGATAATTATGACTTGATTAAATTCAATAGAGTGAGGCTGGCTGTCACAAATGTATGTAAGGGTTTTGAATGAATTATCTTGTTCATGAATGAAAACCTCTTAAATTTTTGTATGTTAACAGTTCTGTTTTTGTGGTTGCATAATTGTAGCACTGATTAAATCTAGCTCCTGTTACATGGTATGTGTCTTTACAAAAATGAAAAAAAAAAAAAAAAATAGCCCTACACTGGAAGAAAAAAAAGCATGACAACTAGCCCGCTGTTATTTAAATTTTTTTTTATAGTGCTGTAGTCAAAGATTTATGCATGTTTTAGTGATGTTACTGGAGTCAGTTTTAAGTATTTGAAAGGATTGGAGCTGTCTCAAAAATCACTGTGAATTTCTCAGGATGTATGGAGGTTTGTGTGTATACAGAGAGAGAGACATGTCTACACAGGCACATGTCAGTCTGAGAGCATCATGTAGCAGAGCAATTTCACTCTTCATTAAAACTGTTAAACAAGTCATAAGGTTAATAATATAAATGCTAAATTAGCAGCATAAGAATGTCCTTTGACTATATACACTTACAGTATCTGTAACGCTTCAGTCTGACTCAATCAATCTCAGAGCAGTGCATTCAGTGTGATTAGATGTGAAAGATTACATTCTGTCCTGTGTGTGTGGCAGGTTTGGTGAGAATTGTGTGTATGTTTGCAGATGATGGCTGGACTGTCAGATCTGATGAGAGAACTTTAAAAGCTATATATGAAAAAGCAATTAAAAATTTGTTAGAGTTAATTAATTTGTCTCATAGTCTCACAGGAAGATTCAAGATTTTTATTTGTCACATACACGGTTATATACAGAATACAACGTGCAATGAAATATTAATCTTGTCAGCTTCATAGACTGTGCATAAAATATATAAAAAGATTAACAAACATGTAATGAAATTAAATAATGAAATAATGAGTAAACCTAAAATAGTGCAAAGACTGTTAACTGTATACAATAGAACTATTTTAAGAACTGGACGATGCATGTTAATTTTGCAGAAAGGTGGTAGTAAATGTTGGGGCTTTGTATAAAAAGAATTTGGAGTTCAAAGAGGTTGAGTTTTACCTAGATTGTCAGACAGATTGTGGTTGTTTCACTGGCTCGTGTTGCATAGCTCAACATGCTCTGAAATGTAAATAAGTTCCGTGGATTGTTATCATATTACTTCCTAAGTAACATTCATTTACATTTTTAAATCATGTTCAAAAATTCACAGACACTTTCATGTTCTTCACCATTTGAGTTTGCAATTACAGTTGACTAAAATTAAGTTATGATGAGGGATGATGTATATTGTGAACACTAACATCATAATGCACTTGTAATTCCACCTCTTGTTGTATAAAATCTATTCCTTGACAAGAGAGGCTTTGTTTGTCTCCTAGAGCAGTGCTGATAGGGCTGTTTTATCCACCCACCATTGTTTATCCAATCCCTGCTGCTCTCATCATGAACTAAAATTCTGATTGGCTCAGTCCGACGGTGTCTGTGCTTCTCATTGGTCGCTTGTGGTGCTGTGTGAGTTGGAATGTGTTCACTTCCTGCTTCTTCAGCCAATCAGAGCTGCCGAATCTCATCACATTTCATTGGGATTCAGATCACATCATGAGTGTGTGAGAGAGGTAGAGACATCGGTGTATGTGTGTGTCTCTCCCTTTCCGGCTGTAATTGAGTTTTGTGGGCTTGTAGTTAGAAGACTATGGTTGTTTCATATCTCACACGTTCAGCATATTCTCATATTACTGTGCTTGTTGTACAGAAAGACCATTTAAACAGCAGTTTTATATTGACAGTCTCTACAAATGCATTGATAATTGCTACATTGGTGAACTAAACTACTATGGATTATCCTGGCTGTATATTTTAGTATTTATTATTTATTTTAAATGCAAATTAATGGTGTCAATGCTTATGCTATCCTGGATAATAGTGTGCATGTGTGCTGCTGAACGCAGTAACCTTGAGAGTAGAAATGAAGGCATTTGTCGTTGCATTGTTGTGGATGACGTTGTTCATTGTGGGTCATACAGTACGTAGAGCGTGGCATTATCTGTCTTAAAAAGCTTTTGTATGAGCTTCATCGGCGGTTATCTGTCATTGTAGCTGTTGTTTGTTGAGTTCTGTTTGGTTGTACTTTAAATGTTTAGAGAATAAATTCTCGGGGTGTATATTATCTGAAGATCTGTTTGGTTGTAGTTTAACTTGTTTAGAAATTGATAAGATGAGTTCAACAGAAGTTCATGTTATATTGGTAATATGATAAACTGATTATATCAGCTAATCAGCCAGTATTTGACCATTTTAAGATGATCCACATCAAGATTTGATATACAGTGGTGTTCAGTAAACCATCAGGAACCTGATCTCTCGATTTGAGCATAGATATTTAACAAGACCTGGTCTGTGTATGAATCATAGTTGGTTGTGAGTGAATCGCCCCTCATTCATTGAGCTGATGTTGTTCACTGTTGATTTCTTCTTGGGTTGTTTTGAGTTAAGCAGTGATCACGTGTTGAAGAATAAAACTGTACACTGATTAGATCTTGTAGTTTGAGTGAAAGTTTGGTATTGTTCTATTTGAGGTTCTACTGTAGAACAGAACAATAGAAGTATTGCTTCTTTTGTTCTGGTGCTGCTGGGCTTTAGTTTTACACCATCATCATTTCCAGCACTAAAGCCCTTTCCTGGAGTTTCCTCAGTGATGCTTTGATCTTAAGAAGATTTTGGGTATCTGAAGATCTGTGGTTCATTCCGTTAGCTGTTTTGTACCATTCAGGATTTATTTTGATAAATCTCCCTAGGGCTGCGTAATTTTGGGGAAAAAAATCAAATGGCGAATTAAAATGCCATTAAAAATACTACTTACCAGGTTTGCTGTGCTTGTTTTTTTTTTTTTTTTTCGTTTTGTTTTTTTTGCATTTTATTGTATTTATTATATTATATTGTTGAATGTTGAATCTGTATTTGCCACATAAAGGTGATATGGCAATACATCAACCAAAACAAAAAAAATATTACTACTACCACTACTAAATATAAATATAAAAATTATTAAATAAAAAGAAATTTTATTATCGTAATATTTCACAGTAAAAATGAGAATATAATAAAATAATAATAATTTTAATTTTACATTACAACTGTAATATTACAACACAAATTTAATATTTTAATAACACTAATATTCTTTTTTTTCATTTTCAAATGTTAAACCATTAAACTTTTATTTTGATGGAAAACACATGAGCAAATTCACTCTGAACATATGTTTTATTTCATTAAATCACAATCTTTGTGATTTCATTTGATCAGAGCCATATCGTGATTTTGATTTTATTTAGATTATTTTGCAGCCCTACCCACTTGTGAAAACTCACTATATTGATCATGACAGGTCATTTGATTGTGTATGTAGTAGGGCTGCACAATTAATCGAATGCGATTGCCATGCGCATATTGTCAGTAAAGCCGGTTCTGTAATCAGCAGTAAATCTCCATCACGTGCTTTCAGATGGAGCAGCATTTACTACACAGAGCTGTAGTTGATGTAGTTGATATTATTGCACGATTATGAAATCGAAGATATCGTTAATAATCATTAATCGGTAATGACAGCTGTTTGCGTAGCTTCTCAGTGAACTACGGCTCTATGTAGTAAATGCTGCTCCATCTGAAAGCATGTGAAAATACCACATTTAATAACATGTTTTTACTCCAAACTCACTTCATAACATCAGTCGAGTGTTTTAAATGAAAATGATAATAATTAGAACTCAGATGAACCATATATTGTCGTAGTCGTGTGTTTATTAGTCACGTTGAATCAATAAAAGCAGTAAATCTTCTGTTTATCCAGCTACCGCTACCAGCTACCCATTTCCTGGGTTTCTTCTGTGAGGCGTATTTGGAGTTTCTCTGGCCTTCGGATGGAGATTTACTGCTGATCACAGAACTGTGCTTCACTGAAAGATACGCATGACAATCGCAGCTTCTGTCTAATCGCGATTTCGATTTTATTTCGATTTATTGTGCAGCCCTAGTATGTAGGCCGAAGAGGTGGACTTAAACAACACATCTTCTGGAACAGACAGTCAGGCCATTGATCAGAAAGAATTGATCCGGATGTGTTTTGTGATCATGTTGGATGAGAAAGGTTGACTGACTTCCTGTTGTCAGCGTTGCACCGGTGCTGATGTGACTGAAAGGTGTCGTCTTGACAACCAGCTGACATCATCATGGCTGTCAATCAGAACTCCAGCCTCTGTGATGTCAGGAGCTCTTGAACACACACTCCGACTCAAACCTGCAAGACAAGAAGTTTAAAACATCTGTTAGAAATGCAGAGCAGTTGTTAGTCTGATGGGTTTAGATTCAACTTAGATTTCTAATTCAACTGTTTAAAGCTGAAGTCTCTTCTGCTCTTCAAGGCTGCATTTATTTGTTCAAAAATACAGTAAAAACAGACATATTGTGAAATATTATTACAATTCAAAATAACTATTTTCTATGTGAATTTATTGTAAGATGTAATTTATTCCTGTGACACAAAGCTGAAATTTCAGCATCATTACTCCAGTCTTCAGTGTCACATGATCCTTCAGAAATCATTCTAATATGCTGATTTGCTGCTTAAGAAACATTTCTATTTCATTTATTTGAAACCGAATTTATTTGTAACGTTATAAATGTCTTTACTGTCACTTTTGATCAATTTACTGCGTCCTTGATGAATACAAATATTAATTTCTTTAAAATAAAAAGAAGTCTTTCTGACCCCAAACTTTTGAACAATAGTTTCACCTTTGCTAAAAATAGATAAAGCCTAACAAGAAGCACAAAATCATAAATATCATCTAGTTTACTGTGGCAATCATATTTACTGATTCATAATAACTGTGGCTAATATCTTAGTCTGTGAAATCTGAATGCTGTTTTGTCTTTCTATTTAAAATTGTCCGCTCAGATTTAGAGAAACTCACACATTTCACACACACATTCCTCAAGGTTTGTGATTGAGTTAAATGGCTTTGCACACAGATTGTATTGACTCTGCTGGTGTGATTGATCGTTGTTTCAGTTTAAGAGCTCCAGGTTTCATCATTGTCCCTAAAGTCCATCATAGCGAAGAAATGTGAGGATTTTTAAAGGGGTCATCGGATGCAAAATTCACTTTACAAGTTGTTTGAACATAAATGTGTGTTGGAAGTTTATGTACACATCCATCCTATAATGATAAAAATCCACCCAGTGTTTTTTTTTTTTAAATCCCTATTTTAAAATCCCCTTTCTCAAATCAGGCTGTTCTGAGATTCCTGTCAGAATGACGTAGTTCTGTACAGGCCACTCCCACGATAGTTTTGGGAGCGATAGATTGACACGGCTGTCTTACCTTAGACCTGCCCTGAGTGAGCTGAGAGCTGTCCGCCACTGTGTCGACTCCGGTGCAGGGGAAGACTAGATGTCTCCGATTAAGCGATTGAGTTGCTTTGTTGTTGGATGTAATAATGAATATAGCGGTTGTCATTTACTCCCAACATCTGAGCCGCTGAAGACGCAGAGGATTAACGTTACTTTCGTTTTGAACGAATGCACCGATCCCGATATGCCTAAATGTGTCTATGTTCGCGCAAATTATTCGTGATCCAGCTACAGTAGAAGTGAGTATAAGGGGCTTTTTTTTATGAATCTTTGCAAATCGCCTTTCCTAATAATGTGCTAGTTAGCCAGTTTCACGGCTAAAGTTTACAGTCTGCTCGTCACCCCATGGAAGAGAGGGGCGGGGTCAGCAGAGCTCATTAGCATTTAAAGCGACATGGACTACAATGGCTTGCTGAAAACAGAGCTGATTTTGACAGGGTAAAAAGGGTGTTTTTTTACACTACCATTGAGAAATTTTAACCAAAGTATGTTATAGACTTTTCATTAAGACCCTAAAGAATCATATCAACTTGTGGAAAATGGGCATCCGATGACCCCTTTAACAAACAACAACACCTCTGTGTCAGAATCCATGTGTTCGACATCAGCTGACTACAGGAAGAGTGAATGAGGGCTGAACGCAGTTAATGAGCACTTTTGCATGTAGCAGAAATGCCAGTAATATTGTGTCAAAATCAAACTGAGTTTGGGTTCAGTAAGATTTTTTTGATGTTTTAAAAGAAGTCTCTTCTGCTCACCAAGGCTGCATTATGTTAAAATGTAAATTATTCTTGTGATCAAAGCTGAATTTTCACCCTCATTACTCAAGTCTTCAGTGTCACGTGATCCTTTAGAAATCATTCTAATATGCTGAAACATCTGTAGCATTTGTTTAAAGTGACAGTCTTTCTCTATGTCTCTTGAGCACATTTGCATGTTTGTGTCTATCAAGGACTGTGATGGTGTTTGAAAGTGTTTGCTCAGTTATTACAGTCTGATAGTAAATGCTGAATATTTCTTCATATTGTACCGGGGCAAAGTGCACAGGAGACTTTGAACTTCCCGTCAGTGTGTGTTTGAGTGTTTGGCACGTCCACAGGTGTCACATGCATCGACAACATAAAATGGCATACTGCAGCATGTTTATAAGTGAAAGTGATTATTACTTTGTAATAATATTTGTAATATTTGGGATGTGTAATTCTTTATACTTTAGGTATTATTGTTTATTTTATGTTCTATTATTATCAGTCCTTTCAGAGAGATTTTGATGCATGATCGTGAAATAATGTATGATTTTTCTCTGGAATAACATGCACCGATGGAACATGTTGGGAAAGACATCCATCATGCTGATGTCAGTGCTGTGATGACGCCGGGGGGTGGGGGGGGGGGTGTCTGTGAGCTCAAACAGCTGTTATGAGCGAGTGTAACACACGTGGAGGATTTTACACACTCTACTGCACCAGACAACAAAGACCAGACACACACACACACACACAGCATCGCTATCAGCGCACAGTGTCTCTCTCTGCTGTTCTGTCACCCTTTTCTTATTTTGTTTCCACATTTGCACATCAAGTCGTTCTAGGCTGAACATATCCACCCACTCGCTCCATTCAGTTTCAGTGTTTTGGTCAATTTAATGTGCTTTACTGCTATGACTGTATATTTGTTATACAGAAGCAGTGGGTAGTAGTATTAATAAATGGTAGTATAGTATTAATAAAAATAGATAAACCAATGTGTATATATATGTATATATGTATATGTATATGTATAATATATAGCTTTTCTTTTGAAATTTTTCATTATATGAAATATATGAATGTTGATAATTATCAGAAATGTTTCTTGAGCAGCAAATCAGAATTTTAGAATGATTTCTGAAGGATCATGTGACACTGAAGACTGGAGTAATGATGCTGAAAATTCAGCTTTGCATCAGAAAAATAAAATACATTTTAACACACATTCAAATAAGAGTCAGCGATTTAATATTGTAATAATATTTCACCATATTACTGTTGCATAAATGCATGATATTTTAATTAAATCATAGTTATAAATAAAAACACACACATAAAAAATAGAATTTAAGCAAATCAAAAAAATGTGAAATCTCTTTTTCTGTCTCTCATTCTTTGTTGTCCTTTCTTCATTGATTTCTTCTCCTCTTCTTCTCTCTGTCAGATTGTCTCTTTGTCTTTCCTGTGGTCTTTGTGAGCGTGTGTAGACAGACGGCTCTGCTGTGAGGTGATCAGAGAGCAGTGAGACAGACGCCATCAGTCAGACAGACAGGGATCTTACTGCAGTGCTGCAAGAAGGAACTATTTTGGTGGGAAATTAGACACATGTTAAACAGCTGAGCACACACACACGTTATACTGTTGTGTTTCTTTCTGTTCCTTTTTTGTTAGTGTAGCTGTGCTGTTGTCATTCCTTGTGGTTCATGTGTTTGTGTATGTAGATGGAAGCTGTTCTGGAACAACATGACGTTTTATTACAATTTCATATATGATATTTTTAAGCTCTGTTTACACCACCAGCGTCTTCAATGCTTTAAATTACTAGTTACTCTAGTGGTTTGTCACTAGTAAATGTTCTTAGTTCCTGATTTCACTAGTCATTAAGAATTTCAGTAAAAAAAACACACAAAAATCTTTAAAAAATGAGCATCCTAGAAGTTTTTTATTTTTTATTTTCTAAGTTTTTTATAATTGTAATAACTTTTCATGCCCCTCAAGCACCTTTTCCGATGATGTAATCAATGAGAAAATAACATTAACCAATACATTTTGCAGCTAATTAGACCCATACAATCAAATCAAAAAGAAAACATGAAATAAAAATTGCAATGTTTAATTTCCTTAATGTGTGATGTATTGGATTAAATTAAATTATTTGGATAATAAAGTCAAATTTTCAAAATCCATTAATTAAGATTGCAGGGCTCGCAAAATCGCTAGCCCGACGTCCTGGTGCTATTGTGTTTTCCAGTCGGGCTACCAAAATGTATCATGCCCTGCCCGATGGGCTACCTTAAATACAGGGCTCCTGCGGGTCCTTAAAAACTCTTCAGTTTAGTTGTATCAAACTTAAGGCCATAAAATATTTTTAAATACGTTAAATGGTATAAGAAATGTCTCAACTATAATTTCAAAAGGTCTTACAGTTGGGGACGGAAAGACAAGAATGGCGATACAGCTGGATTAAACTTCAAAAGGCAACGATGCAATTGAATAAATATGAGCGCTGCACGTTTCAAGTCAAAATGAGGCGCTGATGTCTTTATGTGACTGTATCTGAAGGGAACCGACTGTCTTCAGAAATGTGTCGTTGGTATTTTTATTTCATCTTACCTATAACGCCTGATAAAGCAGGGTTTATGACCCTGTAAATAGTGAAATAAAATTCCTTCCTTCATATTTGTTGATATTTGTTTATTGAAAATATTTTTGATTGACATTTAGACTCCTATCTGATTTTCTATATTTAAAAAAAAAAAGGTCTTTTTTTTTTTTTTATTTGGGCTAGTTAAATTAATTTTCGGGCTACCAAAATCTGAAGAGTACCTGCCCGAAGGGCTACCAGGGATTTTGAAATTTTGCGAGCCCTGGATTGCTTGGAATCAGAATGAATCTGCTCATTGTGAAAAATGTAATTTATTCAGTTAAAAAGTATAAACATTAAGCAT
This sequence comes from Spinibarbus caldwelli, assembly GCA_039654775.1. Classification (NCBI taxonomy): domain Eukaryota; kingdom Metazoa; phylum Chordata; class Actinopteri; order Cypriniformes; family Cyprinidae; genus Spinibarbus; species Spinibarbus caldwelli. The sequence goes on from CM077258.1 coordinate 2,519,584, forward strand.
GCTCCGATCAGGATTTTTGCAGCCGATATAGAGTACCGATTTCTTGTCATGGTGATCGACCGATGCCGATTCTAATGTTTCAAGCTTTGTATAACATATGTAAGAATGTTATATAAATAATCACAAAAATGATTCCTTATACAGTGAACATTTTAATATACCTTTAAAATGGGGTTTATGCTTAACATTATGTATATCAGGATACTTAATATAAGACAAAAATAAATACAAACAAAATGGAGCAGTCTGATGCAACCCACAAGGTTTATTTAAACATTGTCCAATAGTAAACTGTGGAGGACAAATTAACATTTAATCTCCTAAACTTGAGAAGTCTGATGTAATTTAAACATTGTCCAATACAAGTCTGAGCAGGACAAAATTAATAAAACAACAACAACAACAACAAACATTTAAACCCTTAAAAGAACTTATTGGAGTAGTTTGATGCAACTCATTAGGTTTAATTTAACATAGTCCAATGTTAGAGAGAGGACAAACTAAATAGAAACATTTAAACTCCAACATGGAGAAGTCTGATGTAACTCATAAGGTTTAATACTGTCCAATATAAGACTGATGAGGAAAAAAAAAATAGGCACATTTAAACAACTGAAAGAACAAAACGGATTAGTTCGATCATGGTTATATCCATTGGCGCTGCGGGTAATCCGCGGGTCGGGTAATAAAAAAAATGCATTCTGATTATTTTCGGGTGGATAAAATAAATCATAAATGATACAAATATTAACTACATTTTTTTTAAATACATTTTTTCATCAGGCAGACGATTTCATTTGTGTGTGTGTGTGTTCGCCTGATCGGGAATTTGCTGTGACAGAAATGGTGACATTCCAAATATGGGGCCCTATTTTAACGATCTAAGAGCATGGTCTAAAGCGCTCGGTGCAGGTGCACTTAGTGCGTTTCCGAATACACTTTTGCTAATATAACGACCGGAAAAACGGTCGGCGCTCCCGGCGCGTGGTCTAAAAGGGTTGTCCCTATTCTTTTAATGAATAATGGGTGTGTTTTTGGGCATAACGTGCAATAAACCAATCAGAGTCTCATCTCCCATTCCCTTTAAGAGCGAGTTGCGCTCGCGCCATGGCGGATCCGCTATTTAAACGGCGGAATTTTAAGGCGCACAGACTGAACGCGTCACCAGAGAGCAAACGGATCTGCTCATGCGCGAGCAAATAGGTAGGCTAATTCTGATACAGGCAATGACTATCCGTTATGACATGTATGACATTTTTATATTTATGTAGCCTACACAATAATATTCTTTTACACTGTAATCCTTTCATTTTTAATATTTGGCATGTTTGTGTGCTGCTGCGCGTCCCTGTGTGTAATAAGCAAAGTGAACGCGCGTTGTGGACCCACCCAGAGGCGCATTTTCTACTAAAACGCTCTTTAAATAACAACAAAAAATATTGCGCCATTGACTTTAGACCAGGTTTGAGTTGGTCTATGGCACAGTCTACAGTATTTTCAGTTCCTCAAAATAGCAATGGCCAACAATGGCCTGAACACACCTCTTTTTCAGACCAGCACACCCATTGGCGTGCAAATGGGCGCAAATGCATTTGCTATTTAAACAACGCGGTGCAGGACGGGAAAATGAGAACTGCATCGGGCTGAAACTAGCAAAAACACTTGCGCCGCATTGCGCCGGCTGTATAATTGGGCCCAAAGTTTGAAAATAGTAAAGCCTGTGTTAATGCTATTGAGTAGGCTAATATGGCTAAAGAAGATATTTTGTTTTATGAATAAATGTTCATTTAAAAGCAGCCCACAATCGTATTATGTTAACATTTACGGCTCCGACGAGGTTTTGTTCCGTGCTCCACGCGGTGCCAACTCACAAAAGACTATTTTTAGCCAAGCAGCGCAGAGAGCCGCTTCAGAAACGTGCCGCGGCTGGCCGGTATAAACACAAGCATTAGCTATGTTTCCATCCAAAGATTCGAATTTAAATTATGCGCAAAACTGGAATATCGCATAAAACATATGCGAATAAAGCACCGTTTCCATCCAACGAGTCAAAGAGAACAAAATCGTCACTTCCTGGTAAACTGTGGCACTAAATATTACTAAGAATATAGGAGAAGCCACTGAATATAATAATTTTCATATATGATATAAATTACTTGTGCCTCAGAGAGAGCAGACGTAACACAATAAATGCTGTCACTGCGTTCGGAGGATGCCAGCTGTTTGGGAACACAGTCGTGAAAGACAATTATACAGAAATACTTTGATGACAGACTTTGCTCAGGCTTTTCAGAGTGACTACAACAACTTATAGATGCTGTGAACGAGATCGGTCAGCTGGTTAGTCAAGTTATCCCGTCTCATAGCGCAAAGTCACATGACTTTTTTGATGCGCATGGAGGAATTTATTCGGTAAATGTGTTTCCATCGTAGTTTATGCGCATTTTTTCTTATCGGATAAAAAGTTTATCCTACTCAGTTGTGCGCATAATTTTTTTATGCGCATTTTCAGAATTTATGCGCATCTTGGCGTTTCCATCCAGCGAATTTTTTATGCGATAGTCCAAAATGCGCATAAAAATAGGTGGATGGAAACATAGCTATTGACTAGAGCGGCCGCGATCAGCTCCGGTTCCCGTGGAGCCGTAAAGCACCGCAGACGCGTGCAGTGATGCGCAGATCAGCTCTCTTAACATCACTGACGTCCATTCATCATATCATCATGCAAAACATACACAACAAATAACAAATTTTTCATTGTTTCTCGAAACCTCATAGCATTTCCACAACGGTGATGACATGACTGCTGGGCCAAATCATTTATGTGCTCACGCATCATGTACGTCCTCACGCGTTGACGTCATCAAATTGCGATCGGTTCGTGAGATCGGCCAATGTAGTGAGTACGATCAAGTCATAAAATGTGATTATCGGCCGATACCGATCTCCGGACAATTGATCGGCGCATCCCTAATAAACATGGCTAAAATATGGCTACATTGTAACAAATGATTTTTCAAAGTTGCAAATAAAACTTGGCTTATTAGAGTAAGTTTTAAAAGAAAATACTATTTCAGTCTGTTTAATTGAACATATTACAGTTTTCTGTAATTATTTTAGAAATCTGCTAGCAATTTTGAGTAAAAATAGCTTCTAATCTACACAATTTTTTAAATAAATATATAAACCTGGTTAACTGTGTGTAACACATTCACTTTATTAGTACACCATAAAATTGATTTTTAAAAGTTTTTCAAAAGTCTATCTGCTTCTAAATTTCATGTTTCAATGTGCTACTTGCCATTTTGGTGTAATTATTTGTAAAATTATAGCATTTCTGAGTGAAAATTATTTCTGCCCAAAATGTTTTTCAGTGCACTATTACAGAAATCTTACCTGTTCATTTATGTATGACTGATAGATTTGCTTCACATTATGTTTACTAGTTAAATTTAATAGTTAATTTTTGTACACAATTCAAATGCATCTTACATTTAGGCCTAAATATTGTCCCACAAAAAAATCTGTATTACTCAGAAATGCATAACAGTATGGAAATGAAATGTTGCATGTTTCCTGTAGGCTTGTTTTGGAGTTGATCTGTTCCAGAGTTTCTCCGAGTGTTCTAAAATGGTGAATGGTGTGTAAACAGCGGTTGTAGCTGAAGTGAAGCGGTGCAGCGTGTGCTGGCGGCTCCATTAGCAGAGCATGTGTCGTAGCGCCTGAGGCTGCTGTGACTGTCCTGTCAGAGACGTGTGCTCATTTAGACTTGACGTGATGAAATTCTGCGTGAAACGAGAAACATTGATTGTGACGAGCACCATTATGTGACCAGCTAATGGAAAAGCCCTAATAAGAGCTCAGTTAATCTTATTTCTGGCTAAACAGATTTTTCCCCAAATGTGGGTATTTTAGGCTATTTTTTCAGCCAGCGTATTCAAGACTGTTCATTAGACTTTGTCAACAGCTATTTAGAGAATTATTTTGTTATTTCCAACATAATGTCAACATTTTCTGATTTCTGATTCCAACCTAATGATATTTTCAGTTCATTCCTACACATGCATTTTTTTTTTTTATATAAATGAACTGAAAATACATTTATCCTGTAGTAATGCTCTTATAATGCACATCATACAGGAGGGTTTAAAAGCCGAAATGAGAAACTTGAATTTTATAAAGCATTATAGGCTATTTATTTTTTGAGCTATAAGGTGACAAAATTTTGATATAATTCCTGTGGTTGTACTTTGCACCATGTGAACATTGATTTATGGATGGCAGCTTTATGTCTTTTGTTTAGTACCTGTTATTTTAGCCATTATTGTTAAACTATTTAGTTTATTGTAGCCTAGTTTATTTTAGTTTATCTTTTGTTTATCTTTTAGTTTATCCTTAGTTTATTCTAGTTTATCTTTGATCTGTAATAAACATTTGGTTTATCTACATAGTTTTTATTATTTTGTATTATAGTTTTTGATAATATTTTAAATTCGAGAGATAGAGAAGTAAATATGAAAATAAGAAATGTTACCATGGCAACTAGCTGAAATAAAATAAATTTTATTTTTATATTTCATTTTATTTTAGTTAATGTTTTTATTCCAAGTCACTATTTTTTAAATTGTTTTAGCTCTAGTTAACTATATTAACCCAGGATGGTAGTAAAAACAGGCACCAGCAGTGATTTTAGTTATTTTAGTTGTTTTGGTTATTTCTTTCGTATCAGTTTCATGCTGATGTGTGCAATAAGATCATAAATGGACTTCAGTGGCCTTCAGCTCATGTTTGTGAACTTTAAGGTCAATCTATAAGCTGGTATATTTATTTTTTACAACTTTACTGTCTTTCTCTTCTGAGAAAATAAACCAAAAATATTGATAACTCATCCTAGATATAACAAATCAAGGTTCAGGACTGTAATGCAAATAAAAACTATTGACTATTTATGAAAGAGGGGTGAGCTAATTTCATGCTTCTTAACTTCCTGTTTCAATAGGAAATATGTCAACACAGGAAATAAATCCGTGCTTATCAAAGGAATTCATGAGGTCTGCATGACACACATGATGAAATCACTTTCAGTATTGTTTAAACTTACAAATGTAATGTCATTTAACCGTATAATAAAGCATTGCACTTTATGTGAGTGTTTAGCGTTGATGTCAGAGTGAAGGATACAGAGGTTAAATGAAGTGTGCGCGTGTGTGTGTGTATCTGTTTGAGTGTGTGTGTGTGTCTGTATCTGCATGAGAGTGTGTGTGTGTGTGAGATGAGGGTCATTGACAGATGATCATACAGGAGTCAGTAGAGAACAGAGATCTCCAATCCTGACTCCGCTCATTAAAGCAGTCCATCTGAATCTACTGACACAATGAAAGTTCTCATGCTTCTAATCCTGATCATCTGATGTGGTGAATCTCACACTGTGTTTCCTCCTCAGCTGTTCAGCTCGAGTGTGTGTACGCTCTGTGTGTGTGTATTGAGTCAGACTGAACAGCTGATATCATAACACACACACACACGCGCGTTTTGTTTACATTCTCTGAAGCGTCTGATCTGGAATATTTCATTAAAACTAACATGTTGAAGTGAAAGTAAAAGTAAAATGGAAGCATGAGAATTTGAATATGTAACATGAATATTCAAACAACCTTGAGAAAGGACAAAAAGGAAAGAGACCCAGAGAAATGTCTTTTTTTTTTTAATTTTTATTTTTTTTTTTTTTTTGAAATTTTATGTCTTTTATTTACAATATATACACACTGCCAAAACTTTTGGGTTAAGATTTTTTTGTAATGTTTTTTTAAGAAGTCTCTTCTGCTTACCAGGGCTGCAATTATTTGAACAGAAATACAGTAAAAACAGTGAAAAATTATTACAATTTAAAATAGCTGTTTTCTGTTGTAATTTATTCCTGTGATCAAAGCTGAATTTTCAGCATCATTACTCCAGTCTTCAATGTCAGATGATCATTCAGAAATCATTCTAATATGCTGATTTGCTGCTCAAGAAACATTTCTTATTATTGTTATTATCAATATTGAAAGCAATTGTGCTGGGATGTATACTTTTATAATGTATACATCAAAAACTGTGGGCAACAAATTTTTTAACTACATTTTAACTGTATTTTACATCTTGCTTTGGACAATTTTACTCTAACTGGGTGCAGTTTGATTGAATGGTGATTCTTCTGATTTCAAATATATATCGAATATTGTCCAAACCAGGTGATAAATATCAAGATAGACCTTTTAGAGATATAGTTCAATATTTGGATGTGACATAATAATGGCCAGTGATTGGATTATGTAGGTCAGTTGGCCTCTTTGTCTCTATGTTGTCAGTTTTTAACCATCATAAGCTGTGCTGTGGAGCAGACATTGATAATATAGATTGGACAGACAATAGAACAGCTGCAGATGTGGATCTTCAGAACATTCATTGTCTTCCAGCAATTAGACTTCCTGCCATATGCTTGTGCTTCCTGTTTCTATTTCTACTGGTCTGGTTTTGTCAGTCCCGCCCATGTCTTTCTTTTACACTAGCGGTCTCTCACAAGTTCAGTTTGTCTCTCACTGGATTTGTCAGATCTCTGGTTACTTTAATGCTCTCTGCTTGGGAACATGATGAATATGTACACAAAGGATCCATGCACAGATCTGGGGTGGTGTGAAAAACAGTTGCTAAACCAAGTAAATGATCTTAAATATGAGCAGATGTGTTTTTATAAGTGTAAGCGGGAGCACAGGGCCCTTGTGTGTTGTTGTGGATGTGTGCTGGTAAGAGGGTGCTGCTCCAGTTGTAAATCCTCTTTGCTTGGCCAAGATTCAAGTATTGACTTAACACCAGATTAAACTCTCCCTTTCTCTCTCTCTCTCTCTCTCTGTGTCACCTGGTGTAAGCGGGGCATGTCGTCCCACCCAGAGCTGTCATTACATAATGCAAAACCCAATGGAGTAAATATAAAAGCAAGTGTGAGAACCTCTTGAGTAATGGTACTTTGATGCTGTAATTAAGTATTATTTTGGGGAATTTATATTTTAACTGAGTATTACTAGAACTGAATATTTACATTAATTAATTAATTAATTTTAATTACTTTTTGAATGGAAAAATTAATTGATTAGTTAAGTTGTAAAGCTATGAAAGAAAATTTACTGTTTAATTTTAATTACACTGTTGCTGAATTGCTGAAGTTTGTAGATACTTTTGACTTGAAATAAAAAGAAATTTACCAAATTAATAAATTACTAATGTGCGCACACACACACACACACACACACACACACACACATATATATATATATATATATATATATATATATATATATATATATATATATTAATACGTATAAATGTGTGTGTTTTTCTATTATGTTATATATATATTGAATTAATCTCTTTTCATGGATAATATTTTTTTATGTTATGTTTGATGAAATCTGTGATATTACAATAATAAACCAGCATATTATAGACACACACACACACACACACACACTACAAATATAGAAATACATACTAATTGTACTAGGGTAAACGTACCTATTAAGCTCACCAAATTCTACATTGAGACATTTTTAGTGCACAAGATATTGGTTTCGGTACAAGTTATGTTGAAATAAAATATTAATCTCTCACATAAAAATATTTAATTTTATTTTAAATGACAAAAGCATTTTGATTAAGATATACATCATTAAATGCAAAAAGTCTGGCTGTGCTTAATGGGTACATTTCTGTACCCTTTAAGCACACCCCTGTTCCCATTAAGCTCACATCATGTTTTATTAAAAATTCTTGTTTATTTTAAATAAACTTTTTAAAGAATAATTAAAAAAATGTTTTATTTGAAGGTACAAAGTCAATCACAAAAAACAGAACACTAAAATCAAGCAACAAGGCACTCAGTTTGATCAGTTATATATTCATAGTGAAGTGTCATTTAAGCACATTGCAATATCTAGACTAGTCCACGTTCAGCTAAATAACACACATTCAAAAATCAAATAAAACAAACCAAGAAAACATTTAATTCATGTGGATGAACACAGAAACTAGCCTCATTATGAAGCCTCTTATTAAATGGATGTCAACTTGTCTACAGTCTCTTAAGCCTGGAATACACTATAGGATTTTTGCCCCGATTTTCCACCGATTTACAGTCTGGAGAAGTTGATGCTATTTTCCAAAGGTCAGAGACAGTCTGCAGATTTGAGCTGACATATCATAGAAAATCACGTAGTGTATGATGATCACAGACTTCTGATTTTTAATTCCATCCAGTCAGAGGAGATTAAACATGTTTGATATTTTCGGCAGATTTTAAAACACATTGTTTTCATTTGTCATACGTCTCCTAGCAACAATGCACACGTTTCTGTGTGAGTTTGTTGTGATCGGAAGGAATTTAAAGTCTGGTAGTGTATCATCCTCAGTCTTTAGTGTATGATGCCCAGTTTTCCTTTGTGACTATTTACAAAGTCTGTAAGTGTATGATGCCTGGTGTTTTAAAAATCTGTTCAGATTTTAAAAGTCGTGTAGTGTATTCCAGCCTTTAGTTGCTTTTTTCCTGGACAGATACGACAGGTTTCTAATGGCTCCTTCTTTGAATGGACGACATGCCTCTTTCATCTTTGGGCATAAACTATAGTTACGTCTAGATTTTGTCATCTTAAAGATGTGAAAATAAGTTATTAAACATTTTATAAAGATTAACTTAAAGTGACAACCATCAGTTAATATTTAAAGTCTGTTTATGAAGTATTTACAGAGACTTTCAGTGTGGAAGAGCTTAAAGGGAGCACACTGAGCTTAATTGGAGCAGCAACAATTTTTAATAAATTTCATGTAATATTTATTAAAACGACAGGATTTGTGCTAAATAAATAGTCTAGGTCATGTAATAAGTTTGTACATATTTTAATATGAACAACTATTATTAACAATATCTATGAAATTATACTTTTTCTTATTGATGTCACACTGAAGCTGTGTGATTTTCATAGCAGTGTACCCTTTAAGCTCAGCTTAAAATAATATGAAATCTATAAAAATTACAGCACTGTAAAACCACAGACCAGCAGTAAACTGTAAATGTATAATATTATGGATGTAAAAGTACTAGCCAGTAAAGCCTGTGAAGTAATATATTAGTGTAGCACACAATCTTATACAGCTAGTCAGCTAACTATGTTCTGTAGCATCTGCACTATGTTGCTAAAACTATCTTTTGGGTCTAACTGTAATTATTTCCCACATCCAAGTTCCAGGTTATAATATGCAAAAGTCTGAACATTAATCTCTTAATTTTACAGTAAGTAGTGAAACTTACCCAAAATAAAGGCTTAAACATCTAAAAAATGCACATTTAAAAGGCTCCTCTTTTAGTGAAAGTTTTTAGACCGCTTTCAAAATAGCCACCAGACAGTGTGAACACATGGAGACCCATATCTCAGGGTGCAGTAATCTGATTCACTTGAAATTATCGAAGGTATATAGTAACAAACACATTAAGAAATCAAGTATGATGATAAATAATTTTTTCTTTTTATAATCTGAGCTCAAAAATGGAAGTGTGCTTAATGGGTACGTGAGCTTAATAGGTACGTTTACCCTAAATAATAGTATAATAGCATAATTTCTAAGAGTAAAGGAAGTAAGAAACAAACATATTGGAGGTGAAAGATGAGAGGAGAGACAGATGGACTGGTGAAGCAGAAGCAGACAGGACTTTATGAACTCGATTGTGTCTGTGCTGCCGCCGCTGGTGAAGCAGGTGAACTGTGTCACATGTCGTGGTCGGAATGAGTCTCAGTCGGGGGTCAATGTGACTGATCTGCACTGACTGCAGCGTGAGCTCCAGATCATTAGAGCTCACTGTCCTGCCTGTCATCAAACAGTATGTTTATCTGCTGATCAAGAACACTAAAGAAGTGTGTCCTTTTTTTTTTTTTTTTTTTTTTTTTTTTTAAATAAATAGTTTTGATTGCATCGGAGTGATTTTCATTAAAAAATTAAATAATATCAGATATTATTAGACTTTAAAATGCTTAACATTGATGTACATTTGGATTCCATATTAAATCAGTGTCATAAAAATCATTATGAATAATCATAAAAATATATTATAATATTTATATTCTCCATTTGAAATGTCAGTTCACATTATTTTTCACGTTACTAACAACTTTCTTTGCCCCGCCCACAGCTCCCCTCTCTCCCTCCCTCCCCTCACTGGGCTGGTTGCCATGGAGAGCTCATCGGTAGCGTCAGCGTCGTCAGAGGCGGGAAGCACGCGCTCGCAGGAGATCGAGGAGCTGGAGCGCTTCATTGACAGCTACGTGCTGGAGTACCAGGTGCAGGGACTCCTGAGCGACAAAAACGAAACCGACCAGGATGTGGACAAGACACCGTCCCACATCTCACAGGTAAAACATACCCCGTCCCACACCAAACGCACCCTGCCCCATACTTCACAGGTAAAACAGACCCTGCCCCACACCTCACAGGTAAAACACACCCCGTCCCACACCAAACGCACCCTGCCCCACACCTCACAGTTAAAACAGACCCTGTCCCACACCAAACGCACCCTGCCCCACACCTCACAGGTAAAACAGACCCTGCCCTACATCTCACAGGTAAAACATACCCCGTCCCACACCAAACGCACCCTGCCCCACACCTCACAGGTAAAACATACCCCGTCCCACACTAAACGCACCCTGCCCCACACCTCGCAGGTAAAACAGACCCTGTCCCACACCAAACGCACCCTGCCCCACACATCACAGGTAAAGCATACCCCGTCCCACACCAAACGCACCCTGCCCCACACCTCACAGGTAAAACAGACCCTGTCCCACACCTCACAGGTAAAACAGACCCTGTCCCACACCTCAAAGGTAAAACAGACCCTGTCCCACACCTCACAGGTAAAACATACCCCGTCCCACACCAAATGCACCCTGCCCCACACCTCACAGGTAAAACAGACCCTGCCCCACACCTCACAGGTAAAACACACCCCGTCCCACACCAAACGCACCCTGCCCCACACCTCACAGATAAAACAGACCCTGTCCCACACCAAACGCACCCTGCCCCACACCTCACAGGTAAAACATACCCCGTCCCACACCCTGCCCCACACCTCACAGGTAAAACATACCCCCTCCCACACTAAACGCACCCTGCCCCACACCTCACAGGTAAAACAGACCCTGTCCCACACCAAACGCACCCTGCCCCACACCTCACAGGTAAAACAGACCCTGTCCCACACCAAACGCACCCTGCCCCACACCTCACAGGTAAAACATACCCCGTCCCACACCAAACGCACCCTGCCCCACACCTCACAGGTAAAACGGACCCTGTCCCACACCTCACAGGTAAAACAGACCCTGTCCCACACCAAATGCACCCTGCCCCACACCTCACAGGTAAAACATACCCCGTCCCACACCAAACGCACCCTGCCCCACACCTCACAGGTAAAACAGACCCTGCCCCACACCTCACAGGTAAAACACACCCCGTCCCACACCAAACGAACCCTGCCCCACACCTCACAGGTAAAACAGACCCTGCCCCACACCTCACAGGTAAAACAGACCCTGCCCCACACCTCACAGGTAAAACACACCCCATTCCACACTTCACAGGTAAAACAGACCCTGTCCCACACCTCACAGGTAAAACACACCCCGTCCCACACCTCACAGGTAAAACAGACCCTGCCCCACACCTCACAGGTAAAACACACCCCGTCCCACACCAAACGCACCCTGCCCCACACCTCACAGGTAAAACAGACCCTGCCCCACACCTCACAGGTAAAACACACCCCATCCCACACCTCACAGGTAAAACAGACCCTGTCCCACACCTCACAGGTAAAACACACCCCGTCCCACACCAAACGCACCCTGCCCCACACCTCACAGGTAAAACAGACCCTGCCCCACACCTCACAGGTAAAACAGACCCTGCCCCACACCTCACAGGTAAAACACACCCCATTCCACACTTCACAGGTAAAACAGACCCTGTCCCACACCTCACAGGTAAAACACACCCCGTCCCACACCTCACAGGTAAAACAGACCCTGCCCCACACCTCACAGGTAAAACACACCCCGTCCCACACCAAACGCACCCTGCCCCACACCTCACAGGTAAAACAGACCCTGCCCCACACCTCACAGGTAAAACACACCCCATCCCACACCTCACAGGTAAAACAGACCCTGTCCCACACCTCACAGGTAAAACACACCCCGTCCCACACCAAACGCACCCTGCCCCACACCTCACAGGTAAAACAGACCCTGCCCCACACCTCACAGGTAAAACAGACCCTGCCCCACACCTCACAGGTAAAACACACCCCATTCCACACTTCACAGGTAAAACAGACCCTGTCCCACACCTCACAGGTAAAACACACCCCGTCCCACACCTCACAGGTAAAACAGACCCTGTCCCACACCTCACAGGTAAAACACACCCCGTCCCACACTTCACAGGTAAAACAGACCCTGTCCCACACCTCACAGGTAAAACACACCCTGCCCCACACCTCACAGGTAAAACAGACCCTGCCCCACACCTCACAGGTAAAACACACCCCATCCCACACCTCACAGGTAAAACACACCCCGTCCCACACCTCACAGGTAAAACAGACCCTGCCCCACACCTCACAGATAAAACACACCCCGTCCCAGAGTGCACAGATAAAACTAGAGATGCACCGATCAACCGGCCAGGGACCGGAATTAGCCGATTTTCTGCATGACCGGCTGGTCAGTCTGCCGATTCCGAGCCGGTCTCTTTTGACATCACACTTACGGCGACTGATAATGTATTGATGTTGTGCCAGATGAGGCTTGCGCAGCCTGAGTGAGTGTGTGTGAGAGAGACTTGTGCAGAAATGAAAACAAATGAGCACAACAGCACACACAGAAAATTATAGATGCATACTGCTGTAGTAAAAAAAAAAAAAATTATAATATATGATTTAGGTACGCAACAATAATGTTTCAACACGATTGCAATGTGGTTTTATACAATAGTAGTGCAATAAACAAGAAATTAAAATTAAGTGACTTACATTTTAGACACAATATTGACTGTTTTCACGCAATTTCGCTGATGAAAATAGTTCAAATCAAAGCCACAGCAGAACTGTTTTGTGTCTCCGAGCAACACAGCGGTGTTTCGTTACTGAATGAATCCACGTTTTTGAACGAAGTCAATGATTCAGTAACCCATTCATAAAGACAGTAGTCACTTGCCTTGTTTCTGAATGAATCAGCAGTACTTTGAAGGAATCTGTTGAATGAAGGACTAAATGACTCACTCATTCAAACAGTCACCTACTGGTTTAGTTTCATATATAAACTATCATTGCATTTTTCCCAACATTTATTTGTATTTTTTAAAAAAAATTAAAAAGATTAACCTTATAAAATTCTTTATGCATTCGAAATTTTGCAGTGTAAATACATTTATGGCACCTCAGCTTCGTCAAACAGTCTGTGTAATTACATCTAATGTCACTTCAGATGCAGCTTCTGTGTTTTCTGCAGTGGAAAGATGGAGTTTGTTGATACTGATGTCATTTGAATGGTAACAGCTCTACGGTTTCTTATTATTCTAACTGAATTAATTTAAACAATGCAAGAATTTGATGTGAAAGATGACACATTTAATAAGGTTAGTGAAAAAATTGACAATTTAAGAAACGGTGGGAAATGACATCTCTTTTGTTAAATAGTACAGCAACTCCTTTTCAGTTAATTATTTCTACCTCTTTTCTAGTCACAGAGCACTTTATTTTGAGAGTTAAGTGAAAGAACATCTGTAACTTTGTCCAGATTTGGGGAGTTGTAATGTTTAATAATTTTTTATTATGTAAATAATTTTTTTTGCATTAAAAAAGTATAGATTTTTGTTTGTATATGATGTCAATTATAGTTTTTAGAAAGAAAATCAGAATGGGCAAAAATTGGCATCAGCAGGGCACACTTACAAGAAGTCGGAAATCGGAATCGGCCAAGAAAATTGCAATTGGTGCATCTCTAGGTAAAATACACCCTGTCTCACACTTACAGGTGAAAAACACCCCGTCCCGCACCTCAAAAGCTGTGTTGAAGATGATGTACTGTAATTCTGTTTTACTAAGTAATAATGTAATAATCAAAACAAATAAAATTTGACACTAATGGTGTCTCTCTTGTCTCTCAGTGGACAGAAGACTGCAGTGATAAGATTGACGGGAGCTGGTCGTCCTCACGGGACAGGGGCTCATCCAAACCAGTGAGTTTTGCATGTGTGTGTATGTGTGTCTCTTCCGTAACTCTTCTGTAACACCCTGTTCACACCAGACACGAGCGGCTCATCAAAAGTCATTGGTCTTATTATAACTGATGAAGCTGTGAAAGCAACTGTTGCAGTTTCTTCTGGTGCAAAGCCAGTGTTGGTGTTGAAGATGTCTAGAAATGTCTGGAATTGACTCAAGGTGTTCAGAAACAGATGTGTTTGTCATCAGAAAACTTCACAGACAAGTGTATTAATGTATGGACACAGAAAACAACAGAAACGTCCAACTAGTGCTGGGTCCCAGTTTACATAATGTCTGTTCTGAATAGTGAAAGGTTAGGGTTGGAATAGTCTCGCGTAGCCAGACCTTCAGACTGACAGCTGAAGGTCTGGAATCCATGGCAGCTTTCATTGGCCAAGGCCTGCCCATGATGCCGTTTGACCGACATGTCAAACAACCAATCACAGTTCGTTTCGTTTAGTGTCACGTTTCGGGGCATGGAAATGTCGCATCAATAAGAGACCGGTGTGTAAAACTCTCGGACGTATTTTAAAGATTCTATGCCGCCGAACTTTAAATATTTTGCATACTTTTGAAAATCCAGCGTTTAGTTGACCTGATAAGTGCTCGTTGTCACAATTGTAAACTCTATGACTTTCTTCTTTCGTGAGGGGGTTTGGCGTCACGGCATCTTTGTTTCCAGCCGGAACGTTAAGGAACACGACACACACGTCTCCTGGAAATCCTGTATAATTCAACCAATCCGATGACGACTTCGAAACTCCTGAAGTGTTTCCAATTTTGTGTGCCATATGCATCAGACGTTTAGCCAGCAGTCTGTGGGCGGTGACGTCTGAGGCTGAGACGAGGGTTAGAGCGACCCAAATCATAGCTGAAAATAGTACATCACAGGTGCCTAGATGGCATGCTGTTTGTCAAAGTGTAGCTAGATGCTAATGTTAATATGAAAACACAAACAATAAGTGCACTGTATGCAAGTATTTCTAGTTTGCATGCGTCATCATTTAGAAATGTGTCAGAATGCAGTACGTAACAATGTAAGAGCGCATTACATACTTGTTGCCAAAAGGGGCGCTATATAGTTAAAAATAAGAGATTTTTTTTTTTTTCAAAACTTTTGCATTTCCTGACAAACTTAGCATTTGCTCATAATTTGCATTTTTGTGTTCAAATGTTTGCGTGCGAGTTTCTCAAGAAAGCAAATATATTACAATTTTTCTTCCCATGTCATTTTTTTCTCCTTGGAGTCTCTGTTTTATAGCTTATGTGAGTCAGTTTCTGGTCAGTTTTCTCTTTCAGCGCAAGTACTGTTGAAAGCTTGTCAAGTGTTTTGTTGAGCAAGAGATCATCTGCTGCAGTTCTTTTGTTCTATATATAATATATGGAAGATTGTTTCCACCACAAGTTAATATATATATATATATATATATATATATATATATATAAATTAATATCTTTGTTCTTATCTTAGTTCATATCTCGCGATTCTGAATTCATATTTCATATGCGTGATTATCCAGACTGATGCATCACTGTGTTCTGAATGTTCCCTCATTAGTGACACTGGAGCAGACTAAAGCTGTCAGCCATATGCTTAATTTGTGTATATATTAAATATTAAAGACGGCACAAGTGAGAAGGTTAGATGCACTGTGTGCTGCATGTATGTTGTGAGTATGTGTTGTTTTCCAGCGTGTGAGAGAGCATTGTGAATGACACAGTGACAGTATTGTGGTCTGAGGTCACGTGATGCGATGAGGTCACTGAAAGCGTGTGTGAACATTCACTATACATTCACTATACACTATGAACATTCACTATACTGATGTCAAGCTCAGCAGCGTCTGATGAACCGTTGCCTGTTATGAATGAACTGAAAACTTATTTTACATTCTCAACATGCATGACGTTGCATATATTTTTCTATCATTACATTTACATGTTTAGCTCTGTCAGCATTTGTGTGTGTGCGTGTGTGCGTGTGTGTTTGTAGTACATTTGATCTACAGGCTTGACACCATATTTTGGCAATTTCTTTTATTTCCTAATATATATTTTTTTTCTTCATTGTCACTTTGTCCTTTTCAGTTTAGTTTTCATTTGTTTTTTAACTGGATATTTTGTGTAGTGTTTTCTAGATTCCATTTAGTTTTCATTTAGTTTCAACATTTTTGAGTTTCCAAAGTTGTAAGAAACTCATTAATTTGTGCTTATTTATATGTTTCTTTATTTATTTTGGAGTCATGAAAAATGTTTAGTTTTTCTAATAGTGTTAGTTTTTTTTATTTCAGTTAATTAATTGAATTAATTAACACTGACATAAACACACACACAGAAGACTGAAAATAATCAGCTTGAAAAGATTCCTGGTCACTTTTTAAATGTATCCTGTAGATGGTGAATGATTGAGTAAATGTGTCCATGTTAACATCCAGCGTCAGATGAATCTGAATGAATCTGGTCTCTCTCAGGATGATTGGGAGCACAGCAGTAATGACAGCACCGGTTCTAGACCCAGTTCTGGTTCTCGACCCGGTTCTGGTTCTAGATCGGGCAGCAGAGGACGAAACAACCAGTTCAGAGCCCCAGCGAAGGTGACATTATATGTATATATTGATGTCATCAGGAATCTTTTTTTCAAGGTTTTTAAACTTTCACGCTGTGTGTGTTTTAGAATGGAAACAGAGACTGTTCTTTCGACGTTCTGGGGACGGACATTTGGGCTGCAAACCTGGACTGTCATGGGTGAGATTCACACACTTACTTTTAATAAATGTAGCCATTAAATAATGACATGTAATAGTTGGACTGCACGATTAATTGCAATAAAACCAAGCTCGTGATATGGCTTAGTGATGATTTAATTAAATAAAGTCTATAGAAACACAGAGTTCATTTACTTCTTTGTTCAGTGAATCAAGTAAAACAGTCTTCGATTGGTCGATCCAGACTGCTGATATGTGTCCATATTTTCAGCGGTCAGTGAATATTTTCATCTGCTCTGGTTTTTCTGCTTGTGCTTTGCAGTGCTGCTGACTCACAGTCTAATTTAAACCTCGTCACGGGCTAAATTTAATTAATGAGGCCGTCACCTTCAGCCCTCTCACTCTCTCACACACACACACACACACACACACTAGAGGCTAGTTCATCTTATATTAAATTTGAGCTGTGTGTAAACATCAGTGTTAACATCAAATCAAAACTGACCACAAGCTACTGTTCAAAAGTTTGAGATTTTGTTTTTGAAAGAAGTCTCTTCTGCTCACCAAGGCTGCATTTGTTTGAAAAAAAAAAAAATACAGTAAAAATAGCAATACTGTGAAATATTATTGCAATTCAAAATAACTGTTTTCTATGTGAATATATTGTAAAATGTAATTGATTTCTGAGATCAAAGCTGAATTTTCAGCATCATTACTCCAGTCTTCTGTCACATGATCCTTCAGAAATCATTCTAATATGCTGATTTGCTGCTCAAGAAACATTATGATTATCAACAATGTTGAAAACAGTTATACTGCTTCATGTTTTTTGTGGAAACTGTTATACATTTTATTTTTCATGATTCTTTGATGAATAGAAAGTTCAAAAGAACAGCATTTATTTGAAATATAAATCTTTTACAATATTATAAATGTCTTCACCGTCACTTTTGAGCAATTTAATGCATCCTTGACAAATAAAAGTATTAATTTCTTTAGAAAAATATAAATACTGACCCCAAACTTTTGAACATCAGTGTACATTATAGATTTCATAAGCTGTGTTTTAGTTTATTTTTCTAGATTGTTCAGTTTAGTTTGCAGGTTGCAAACACTTTAATTCAGAGTTACGCCACTGTAATCCGTTCAGAGCTCCATATCGCCTTTCAAAACAAGCTCTGAGGTTGCCTGGATTTATTCAGCTCATTTTAGGAAGAAAAAGAAAAAGTGCCTGAGCTAATTAGCGTCTAATTAGAGTCTTGAGTGTGTGTAGAGTTTCAGCAGACTAACAGAGTTTTACAGCCCGGATCAGGGAGAAATGGAGGCTTAGAATGCACTTGTCACGATGCATGTATTAAAAAAAATAAAATGTGACTTTAGACCCTTAGTTTAAGTGTAAATATACAGTAGTTAAGGATTTATGTTTTTTTTTTTTTCGTATTAATGTTGTGTTTTGTGTTCACAGAGGTGCTACGTGGGACATGCAGCCGGAGAAACTGGATTTCTCTCAGTTTCACAGGAGGCCGTACAGAGGGACACCAAAACACCTCCCGCACATCGACCGAGAGGGGTGAGACAGACGCTACCTTCAGTATCACTGACCTCAGAGAACCGGTCTGAATCACTTCACAGTAATGCACTGAATGCATTTATACAAGTGTATGTAAATCTGCGTGTCAGGGAGTTTTCAGTGTTCAGGATTGTTGTGAGCTGTGTAATGGGGTGTGGCTGTGTGTTCATGTGGCGCTCGGCTCCTTACTGCCCTCTACTGGATGAATGACAAATGAGAGAATCCTACTGTATCATATTTGCCAAATATTTCTAAGGCGTCTAATTATATGATCAACATGATCAAACCTTTGCTGAAAAACCTGTTGCACTCAATCTACTCCATGCCTTCTGTCTACTGATTGATAGTTTAGAACTTAAGCAAGTAAAAGGCCTTTTAGTATAATTGCACAAACGTCCACCTTCAGCTCGTGCTTCACGTCTTTATACTGTGAAATCTACAGAATTTTATAAAGTAAACATATATTGTTAGTAATATTTCTAGATGAACACTTACTGGGCTGAAGTCTGGGCTGATCATCAAAATGATGGCATTAATTTGTAGACAATTTGTTCAGATGTGAGTCTAAAATATGATCATCAGGCTTTTGAGGAATGCTTATTTGTTCATCTCAGTCATCTTTATTGTATTGCATTATATGTTTTGATAATCAGTAGTTAGTATGGAAACTTAAAAGCCCTCATTATGTATAACAGCTTATTTGTTGTTGCTTATATGTGTTAAAAATTTTACAGTAAACAAGCCTACAAGCGAGTCTTTGTCTGGCTGGACATCTTGTCACGTAGCATTATCTGTCTGTTCACAGGATGATAAAGGGCAAATTTGACGATGATGATGGTATTGACCTGGACAACATGGAGAAATTCCTGCCCAGCCTGCCGGTAAGAAACTATCTGAAGCTTTTACTCATCCTTCAGCCTTTTGGAGTCTGTCTGCAATCAGGAAAAAGATTTGAAGCAGAAATGTGTTCAGCTGTGTACCATCGGTGTGTATTGAAGAGCGCCCTCTGCTGGAGAGACGCTGAAGCGTGTTTTATTTGAACTGATCCAACACTGACATCTAGCGGTGAAGTGATGATATGACAGTGTGTGTGATATTACTGGATTTGGCTCGTGCAGGATGCTCATTTCTGCTCAGGAATGTACTATTTACACCGAGAATTGTATGAGTTACACCGGCCTTAATGTTAGTGTATGTGTGTAATTCAAGCTAAATTGAGTTTGTCTACGGTCCTCTTGTTCTAAAACACAGAATTAAGGGTTTTAATGCAGTTCTTCCCAAACAGTATGTGAGATTATGAAGTTGCTACAGCAGTTTATAAATGTGCATTGATTATTAATTTTAAGGCGAATTTTAGAAATGAGTTTAGCTAGGTACTAACATGCAAATTAGTCATTACATTAGTCTGAAATTTCATGTTCATGTATTTACGAACTGCTGTAGCAACTTTAGCTTCACATTCACCTCCATTTACCTACAGAAGGATACAAGAGAAAATGATGATAAAAGGATATTTCAAAACAAAAGAAATTATGCTTTAGTGGCACTGTTGACTAGCGTTATAATATTTAACGAAAAACCATTAAGTATTAAACAACTTATTTCAGCTAGTTGCCAAGGCAATATTCCTCATTTTCATTTAGTTAACTTGATGTACCAAAATAACTAAAACTAAATTGGAAAGAAAATGAAAAACTATGTGGACATATATTTTTAAGAAAAAACAAAAACATTAGCAAAACTGAAAAAAACAAACAACAAAATTACAAAACTTTAAATTAAATTAAGCTGAAAGTAGAAAATTAAAAAAAAATGTATATTAATAAAAACTACAATGATATTAAAATAGCAAAGCTGTTATTAGTATTTCAGTATGTACTTTCTCATCTCCTGCTTTTCAGTTAGTGCAGTGGCGCCATCTAGTGGTTTCATACTGTCATCACCAATAAACTGTCATGTAGCATAGATTTCTTTTTCTTTCTATCTTTATTTTCTTTCTGCTGCGTCTGGCCGCCGGCGAGTTTTTTGATCCACCCAGCAGGATGTTGTTAGCGTGGCAGCGGCAGGTCAGAAGGTCATCTGCGGGCAGCGTCTGGACGCGGTGCTGGCAGACAGGGTGGAGCGTGTGTGATGCCAGCCATTGTTCTTACTCAAGTGATCTGTTGTCTTTCCTCTTGTTCTCTCTGATTTTATGTGCATCTATTTATTTAAACACTTTAAAGGTGAACATGCAGATTGTTGGATGGTTAAAATGAACACTTTTTACAGTTTTTGGATTCAGAACATGGAAGAAAATTATAGTTGAGTAAACTTCTATAGAGGTACATAGGAAACCATTGAACATATTATTTTTGTGTTTCTGTTTTCTCCAAAAGCAAACAAAAAATCCACAATGCAAAAAAGAGGAAAAATATATATAACAAGGCAGGAGATAGAAAGATTTTAAAGTATAGTGTTAGAAAATTCTCTTTTGCTCACCAAGGCTGCATTTATCTGATCACAAATACAGTAAATACAGTTTCTATTTGAATATATTTTGAAAAGTAATTGATTGCTGTGATCAAAGCTGAATTTTCAGCATCATTACTCCAGTCTTCAGTGTCACATGATCCTTCAGAAATCATTCTAATATGCTGATTTGCTGCTCAAGAAACATTTCTGATTATTAGCAATGTTGAAAACAGTTGTGCTGCCCAATACTTTGTGGAAACTGTGATACATTTCATTTTTCAGGATTCCTTGATGAATCAAAAGTTCAAAAGAAGTTTTTCTCTCAAATAGAATTCTTTTGCAATATAAATGCCTTTAATGTCACTTTTGATAAATTTAATGGAATAAAAATATTAATTTCTTTTAAAAAATCATTAAAAAAACATTGCATGTACATTACATGTAAAAAAAAAAAATAATAAAATATTTGATTTATGATTATATTTATTGTGGCGAATTATCCTCAAACTGGAAAGGGTCTAGACAACAGTGTGAGGTCAGCCAATCACAACGGAGCTCATTTGCATACTAGACTGACAGGTGTTTATAATGAGTTTGAGTTGAAGGATCTTCTCCCGTCAGAGTTGTGTGAAATAATTGTTGGCATGAATAATTTATTTTAGTTACAAACAGACACACACACATGCAGTCTACATGCTTAATCCAAGACCTCACTGACCTCTAAAGTGTGTGTGTGTGTGTGTGTGTCAGGTGAGTGATTTTTGTAGCTGTATTGTTTGTCACCTGATACACAATATCCTGCCAGATTCACATGCCCTGTGGCACACACACACACACACACACACACACACACACACACACACACACAATCTGAGTGTTTGGCTGGTGCGTTTATATTGTGTGCTGTTGTTCTGTTTGTTTGTTGAGGATGTGTGTGTGTGTCTCATTGTGAGCGGATGTTTCTGCGCATTGTAAACTTTTATTGTCTTTAATACAGAGCAGAAGGAAGTGATACACCGTGTGTGTGTGTTTTATCACGTTCACTCTTCCCATTATTCCCACAAAATAGGCTTCATTTCCAATAAGGTCAGAGTCAGTCTGTCTGTTTCCGTCTTGATGGAGGTGTGTGTGTGTTTTACTTAACTGTACTTTGACCCTGAAGTTAAATTGGTAACACTTTACAGTAAGATCTCCTTTGTTAGCGTTAGTTAATGCATTAGTTTACATGAACTAACAATGAGCAATATTTATATTTTGACAGCATTTATTAATCTTTGTTAATGTTATCTTTGTAATCTTTGTCAACATATTAACTGATGTTGATGCACTTTTTGATTTTAAAATGTCATTAGCAAATGTTGAAATTAACAATAAGATTACAAAATACTGTAGAAGTATAGTTCATTGCTGGTTCACATTAGCTAATGTATGTAGCTAATGTTGACAAATGAGAATGTCTGGTAAATCTGACTAAACCTTGCTTTTGAGGATAAGATGCACAACGATTCAAAAGTAAATATTTTTTTTAGCATTTGCTATAGTCTATAGTCATTATAATTTATGTAATCAGCGGAAATCAATAGCACAAACTAATTTAAATAGATTAAATGTATGTGTGTCAGATATACAGTATAGTATATATAACGTCTGTGTATGTATGTGTGTATATATATATATATATATATATATGTACTTTTTGATTTTAAAAAATTATTAGTAAATGTTGAGATTAACATTGACATTAATAAATGCTGTAGAAATATTGCTCATGTTTTTGTAGCCTGTTAACTAAACTAAACCTACTAAACTTTGTGGTAATGCTTTACTTAAACCTTTATATATAACACATTATCAGATAGATTAGTAGATTTAATGCATTAATTGTGCCTTGTAATGCACATTTTAATGCATTGTATGATCTCATGAATAATTGTAACCACAGTTATAATACTTTATAATACTAATCTATTCATTCTTACACGTTTAGAACGTATAATGCAATAAAACACATGACAAACAAACCTTTATATGTAATGCATTTTAACTTTGGATTTTAACTAAGAATTATTTATGAAAAGATATCATGTTTCACAACTTTCATTATGAATAACTTTTATAATGCATAACTTTATAATGCATGATACATTTAGGTTTTCAGTAAAAAGAGACTAAAATGATTCATAAAACAGTAAATATTATTCTCTTTTTGAATTTGTGTAATAGTCATTATAATGGTTTGACTGGGTACGCTGGCGCGTTTTGGCTGCTAATAATTATTAATTATTATTGAGAATTTACATTCAAAGAAGGTGGAATGTCGCAAACTGGAACGTAAATGGCGTGGCTCTGGCTTGTCAGTTTTTCATCAAGCTTGGAAATCATGTTTGGGCCAGTATAAAGCAGAAATTGATACTGCAAGGTCTTCATATTTTTCTCAGATCATTGACAATAATCATAATAACCCTAGGCAGCTCTTTCACATCATTAACAGTCTATTGAAAGTAGACAGTGTGAATACTTTAACTGCGTCAGTTCAGTCATGCAATGATTTTCTTAATTTTTTTTAGTTCAAAAATTGACAACGTTCGCAAAGATATTCTTAATTCTTCTAGGCCTCATGTTTTTACAGTAAATCTACCAAGTTTTTCCGGTACACCCTTCTCTAATTTTTCCTTAGTCACTTTTGAGTCTCTTTGTGCACAGGTATCTCGTATGAAAGCTTCCACTTGCATACTTGATCCCTTGCCTTCTAGTTTATTCAAATCCTGTTTTGATTACTTGTGCCCTGCTGTTCTTACAATAATAAATGACTCCTTGTCCACCGGTGTTGTGCCAACAGCATTTAAAACTGCTGCCGTCACTCCTAAATTAAAAAAGCAAAATAGTGATTGGAACAATCTCTGCAACTTTCGTCCAATTTCACACCTTCCATTTATTGGAAAAATTTTAGAGGGTGTTGTTTTGTCTCAGTTACACAATCATTTAATGGTCAATAATCTGTTTGAGCTCCTTCAATCTGGGTTCAGGAAGTTGCATAGTACTGAAACAGCCCTGGTTAAAGTTGTCAATGACTTGCTGTTAGCTTCTGATTCTGGCTCTCTCTCGATTCTCATCTTACTTGATCTCAGTTCAGCCTTCGACACTGTTGACCACATGGTTTTACTTAATCGACTGGAAACTGTTTTTGGTGTATCTGGGACTGCCCTAGATTGGTTTAGGTCATATTTTATGGGTCGCAGTCAATTTGTTTTCATCGATGGTTCCAGGTCTGATGTGGATCCCGTTTGTACTGGTGTCCCACAGGGCTCAGTTCTTGGTCCCCTGTTTTTTAGCATTTATATTTATCCTCTTGGTCAGCTATTAAGATCCCTTGACCTCAGCTATCACTTCTATGCTGATGGTACTCAGATTTATATACATTCTCAACCTGGTCAATTTGTGGATGTTTCTCATCTTTCCAACTGTATTTCTGAGATTTAAGTTGTGGATGTCTGACAATTTTTTGTGTCTGAATAGCTCTAAAACTGAAGTCATGCTTCTTGGCTCTCCCCACCAACTGCGAAATGCTGCTTCTATAGATCTGTCAGTTGATGGTGTTACCGTAGAGCTACAAAGTAAATTAAAAAACCTTGGCGTTATCTTTGATGCCACCCTGTCATTTGAGCCTTTTGTACAGAACACGGTAAAGACCTCATTTTTTCATCTCAGAAATATTGCACGTATTCGGCCTATGTTGCCCTTTTCTGTTGCTGAAAAATTGAATAACTCTTTTGTTTTCTCACGAATTGATTATTGCAATGCTCTCCTTATTGGCGTGTCCAAATCTTCTCTTAACAAATTGCAATATTTGCAGAATTCAACAGCTAGAATTTGAACTGGGGCTAGGGCTGGTGATCATATAACTCCTGTCTTGGAGACGTTACACTGGCTCCCTGTTAAATACCGTGTAGATTTTAAAATTTTAATGCTTACATACAAGGCTCTGCATGGACTTACTCCACAATATTTGGCAGATCTTTTAACGCCCTACACGCCATCTCGCAATTTACGATCGTCTCAGCATGGTCTCTTAGTTGTTCCTAAAACACGGCTGCGATCTAGGGTGGACAGGGCATTCTCAACGCATGCCCCTAAACTTTGGAATTCTCTCCCAGCTGACATTAGGGATGCTAATTCTTTAGCTGTTTTTAAAACCTCTCTCAAAACATTTTTTTTTTAGGAATGCTTTTATTTGATTAGGTTTCCGTTGTATTTTTGTGATTTATTTCTTGTTGAATTTATAGTTTATTGTATTTATTGTTGTTTTTCTTTATGTAAACTTTTATGTACAGCGCTTTGAGAAAGCAACTTTTAAAGGCGGTATATAAAATAAATTTATTATTATTATTATTATTATTATTATTATTATTATTATTATTTATATAAAAATAACAGAAATCAATAGCACGACCTCATTTAAATCGATCAAAATTGTGTGTGTGTGTGTGTGTGTGTGTGTGTGTGTGTGTGTGTGTCTGTATTTTGGGTGAAAACATTGATTTCATGTTTTTTGCGTCATATGTTTTGACTCATATGCGTCTCTATAGTGTGTCTGTGTGTGTGTGTGTGTGTGTGTGTGAGAGATCAGTGGTCCGTCTGTGATGGGTCAGATATTGTAGACATGTCTAGTTCCTGCAGAACAAAAGGCCTCCAGTGGGCCAGACACTGAGTGCTCGCTCCCCTGAGCTACGTGCAGTCCGACAGGAGCAGAGAGCGAGAGCAGAGAGACCCCGGCAGATCTGACAAAGAACAATGAGGAGGTCAGACACCCCTCCCTTTCCTGTGATTGTCACACACACACACACACACACACACACACACAGCTCCTACCTGCTCGCTCTCTCTGTCGTAACGCTGGAATGAGGAGGTCAGTGAGGGAATCTTGGATGCGGATTCGCCAGTTGGGAGTTGAGGAATTTGTGGGCGGATGCTTGTTGGCCGATTCAAGCGACTGTATGACGTGTCGTGTTACAAAACCCACTGCTTTAGAGATAAAATACAACTATTTTGAAGTGCATGTGTGCATGTGAGAGAGAGATACAGTATCTTATTAGTGCATCACTGGTACTGCTACTCAGAGTTTGTGCTTCAATCATGTGTCTTATTTATTTACTAAGCAACTGCAACTCCCTGGTGACCAACCGGAACAGCCTAGCAACTGCATAGCAACCACCTGGTGACCTCATAGCAACTGCCTGGTTACAAACCATAACAGCCTAGTTAGCACATAGCAACTCCCTGGTGACCAACCAGAACAGCCTCATAACTGCATAGCAACTCCCTGGTGACCAATCAAAACAGCCTAGTAACCGCATAGCAACTCCCTGTGGCGACCAACTAGAACAGCTTAGTAACCGAATAGCAACTGCCAAGTGGCCAACCAGAGTAGCTTAGCAACTGCCTGGTGACAAACCATATCAGTGACCACATAGCAACTCCCTGGTGACCAACCAAAACAGTCTAGTAACTGCATAGCAACTCCCTGGTGACCAACCAAAACAGCCTAGTAACCGCATAGCAACTCTCTGGTGACCAACCAGAACAGCTTAGTAACAGCATAGCAACTCCCTGGTGACCAACCGGAACAGCCTAGTAAGCACATAGCAACTCTCTGGTGACCAAACGGAACAGCCTAGCAACTGCATAGCAATTGCCTTGTGACCTCATAGCAACTCCCTGATGGCAAAACAGAACAGCCTAGTAACCACATAGCAACTGCCTAGTGACAAACCAGAACAGCATAGCAACTCCCTAGTGACAAATCAGAACAGCCTAGTAACTGCATAGCAACTGCCTAGTGACAAATCAGAACAGCATAGCAATTGCCTGGTGACATACCAGAACAGCCTAGCAACTGCATAGCAATGCCTTAGTGACCACTCTCAGCACGGTAGCAAAAGAATAGAAATGTGTTAGAAATCTGTGTAGAATTCTGACGATTCGGAATCTGAAAAGGCAGTGATGTAGATTTGTTTGCTAGTTGAGGAGTGTGTTTGAGTGTGAGATCATGCGCCGACTCTTTGCCTAATTGGGCCTGAGAGAGCCATGATGTCCATCCCATCATAAACGCTCAGAGACTTGAACCCGCGTCACCCGGCAACCAGACCAACACACTCGCTGCAGACGCGTCCTAAGGAACGTAAAGCTCAGGCTGCTGTAAACAACACACGGGTCACTGCTGAACTCACTTCATACACAGTCCGAGAGATTGTGTGCTACACTCTTCGTCTGGGGAGCTAAAGAATCCACACTGACATTAAACAAGAATTGACTTGGATTCTGCAGCAGCCAGAATGTTTTTTTTTTTTGTTCAGCCAGAAGTATTTTTTTAGCCTTTGTTTTAGTGGTCAGTAATTTTTCTCCAGGTGTCCAGAATCTGGAAATATCAGGGAATGTTAAAACTCTGATTCCCAGGCCTGTGAAAGTCATGGAAATTAAAGGGGTCATATTATAAGTTTTCCTTTGTCTTTGGAGTGTTACAAGCTGTTCGTGCATTTATAAGATCCGTAAAGTTGCAAAGACTAAAGTCTCAAACCCAAAGAGATATTCTTTATAAAAGTTAAGACTCATCCACGCCTTTCTAAAATGCCTAATTTAAACACGCCCCCACATATCTACATCACTGTATTGGAGGATTTGCATAACACCGCCCAAATGTTTACTCTAAGAAAGAAGGGGTAGCTTTTATTCTCGCTGTAGTATTGTTGCTGCCGCTGCAATGTTGTGGAGATGCTGTGTGTTACCAAATATGGTAAGGGGCGTAACATTTCCATCACACGCTTGAGGTATTCGGCCAATCACAACGCACTGGATAGCTAGCCAATCAGAGCACATCGTGCTTTTCAGAACGATGAGCTATGTAAACATCGATGCGTTTCAGAAAGGTGGGGCAGAGAGGAGCAACAATAATGTACAATATGTGGAAATAATATAGAATAATTTTTTGAAACTTAAACCACGTAAACACATTGCATTACACCAAATACACAAAATAATTTTATTTTTTTAGCATCGTCATATGACCCCTTCAAACATTTCCATAGTAAATATAGATTTTTCTTAGTCATGCTCATTGCAAAACTATTGCATCAACTAGAAATTGCAGTTTGTGAGTGTAATAACTGTAAAATGATTCTTACAAATGCTTATCCAGTAACTGTGTTATTTTAGTATTTATGTACCTGTACTATTATAGTGTTTATTATTCATTTTAAAATTGAAATGTTGGCTTTCCAACTAACTGAAATATACTAAGTTTAAGTTTTTCATCTAATACTTATATTTTATGTGAATTCAGCTATATTTCAATTAACGAAAATGATAGCTTATAGTTTTAGTTAACCAGTGATCATGAACGGCTGAAAAAAAGTCATTGAAATTCATTGGTCTAAAGGTGTGGGAACCCTGATTCTCAGTCCCTTTTCTGTGTGTGTGTGTGTGTGTACAGTTGCTTCGATTGGAAGGCGTCCAGTCTTTATCTCTCGGCTCACGGTCACATGCCAAGTGTTGGGCTCTTTGACTGATGCTTCATTGTCTTCCTCATTGCACCGGCTAGCAACGCAGGAATTCCTGTGTCACTTTCCCTCTTGGAATTCCGCCTCATCATCCGGAATGTCGTGTCACAGACTCATGAACAGGAAAAGGGTCACGTTAATACCAGAGGTGACGGCTTCAGTCATCCTGCAATAGTCAGGCTAACAAAGAGCTTTCTCTGTCCGGTGGGTGCTAAGTTTAGAATCACAGATCTCACACGGGACGCTCTGGCTTTGTTCAAACAGCCTGCAAATATCTGATTTTTTTTTTTTTTTTTTTTTTTTTGGTGTGTCTGCATCTAATCCTTTGACACATTTGTTGTCTGAACAGCAAAATAAAAGCATGAAATTTGAAGTTTCTGTTTTACCAAATCAAAATAGTTGTGCAGCGTCTGCAAAGATTGGATCAAACAACCAGTGTATCACAGCGCAAGAAATCATCTAGATACTTCAGCTAGATACAGAATTTATGGACTTCATTAAATATGATTAAATTTCCAGCTTATTTCCATAATAAATCTATTTTATATATAAATACACACACACACACACAATTATGTTCAATATATATATATATATATATATATAAATTGTGTTTTTACTTTATTTTCTTAGTATAAATTCATCTCTCCCTCTCTCTCTCCCTCTCTCTATATAGATATACATATTTATTGTGTGTGTGTGTATATACAGTATATGTAAATATTAATTATTGATGATATATTAATTATATAATATATTTAAATACTAAGTGTGTTTAAGAAATCCACTTTCCTAGGAATTATTTGAAATCAGCAGTTCGAATTCTTTCCAGATGTCTGGGTTTTAAAGCTGATGGAGTGTCTTACTGAAGACCTGTAGAGTCTCTCTGGCTAATCTTTCTGAAATTAGTTCTGCACGGACTGTTTAAATCAGAATATGTAATATTCTCTCTGTCACGGTTCGTTAGTGTCCTGTGACGGGAAACGTCCTCACTCACTTCAGGTTAATGCCCGCTTTCATAATCCACGCCGTTTGAAATCCCATAACCCTCTAATATCATCTTGTGCAGGGAAAGTTGATGTTGTTTCTGTGAGGGAAGGTTTTGTGTCGTTTTATTGGCATGAGTGAATGTTGAGCTCAGGTTCTGTGGGTAGATCTCATTAGCGGTGATGGTCGTGAAGATTTTAGGACTGATGTCAAGCGTAATCCTACCCTCCTTGACAAATCCAAACTCTCTTGGACCCTTAAACGACTTCCCTTGGATAGAAGAGAGAGTCTTTCTGTGTATCATATTTGGTGGCTAATTAGAAATAATAAATATTGCTTGTCAAAAAGTCAAGTAAAACACATCATTTTATGTCTTTTTCTCACATCACATTTTAAAACTGAAAGTCCCACTGGGCAAAATAAACGTCTTTTTTGTCTTTTGTGATTTCTTTCACCAAGCTAACCAATTATAAATATATAATTACTTTGTATCATTTACACACACACAAACACACACACACACACACACATATATATATATATATATATATATATATATATATATATATATTTTTTTTTTTTTTTATCAATAATATGAAATAAAATATTGTGTGTGTATATAATGTTAATTTAAATTATTAAATGATTTAAATATAAAAAAAAATTTTTTCAAAAGTATTGTGTAAATACAAAAGTTCTTAATGTTATTAATGTTATTTCTTTATTAAACTCTTTAAGTCTTTTATATTTTTATTAAGTATTTTTATTTTTATAACATATTGTTATATTATACATTATACACATTATATAACTATAGTTACAAAGGGGAAAATTAAATTGTGTTATGAGGTACATTATTGTAGCCTGCTTGTCTGTCATGTTTGCTATACATAATCGTACTAAGTCTTTGTAGAATTTCTAAAAATGCTCTGTTATACCTGTAATACCCAATTTTAAATATTAAATATTTTTATTTTATTTTATTTTACACAAAAGAAAGATGCTATTATATAGTCAATGTTATATCCTGGATGTGGGTTTTTATATGATATGTGGAGAGACAGACATTTGCTTGACACCCTAACCTAGACCTCGACTTCTCACCGTTACATCATCATTACCTCACCTCTGTATCTCTGTGCAGACCAATCAGGTCCGAGTGGGAGGAGTCGTCATTCCCCACTCTGTGAACATGGATTCCGTTGTGACCTTTGACATCTGGAATGTGGCGGTATGCATAAGTTTCCTGCCGCGGGTGACTGCCCCGCCCTCCCGCCCTCCCGCCCTCCGCAGTCACGCATGCATCTGACCAACAATCCTACAGCCCGGGGTCAAAGGTCACGCTCAGCAGGGGCGAGCCAAACGGTGTGCGTATCTGTGTGTCACCGGCTTTGATCCGTCTGCCGTCGCTCACAGGACAAACACGCTCATTCACATTGTTTCACATTTAATAAAAACAATCAACCCTTATTTCAAATAAACCAAGGGTCTCCTCCCTGCAGATTATTCATCACATTCCTTACGTCTCAAAGATAAACTGATTTCCTTGTAATAGTTTACTTTTTTGCACAGGAATCATAATTGAGGACTTTAATCATGGCAAACGAAAACTCGTGCCTCGCTTTCCTTGGTTTCACGCTTGTGCAAATATTGACATATTTAGGTGCTTTGAAGTCTGAATGTGTTTGGTGTGGTTGCGATTATCATCTGGAGAATATTAGAGCCGAGAAGTCCAACTTGTGACATCCTGCAGGACTGCAACAGTAGCTCCGCACACACACACACACACACACACACACACACACACATACACTGAAGTTTAATGGACGCTTGAGGACCCACCTCTCTCGTAAGAAAGTTCCTCATGAAGTTTAGAAACCCGTGGACTTGATGGATTCTGATGGGACGAAACCCAAAATTACAGTTTTATCCTCACAAGTCTTTCTGTTGTCTTTATGGCTGCTTTCACATCATCAGATGGATGCGTTTTTGTTTTCCACATACATCTGGCACACATCAGATCCTTTTCTTGCATGTAAACGGCAAATTGCTTATAAGATGAGACTTTTTGGTATCTGATATGGGCCGCTTTTACATATGGACATCTGACCCATATCTAAACACTCATCAGATCTAGCTCTCCTCTGAACGCAGGATTTTTGGCATGAGAAACAAGGGCAGCAATAATGTAAGGACTTGATTTTGGCTCAACTGTCACTTTACATCGCAGTACTGTATTGCAAATATATATTAATAAATTTGAATTAGTAAATGATTTAAACACTTAATATTAATTATTATATTATATTATATATTAATAATAATATTATTTGTATATTCTTAATTATTCCAAAGTTTTGACTTGTAGTAAATATTGTAGATTTTTTTCCTCAAAATTGTGAGATAAACTTGCAAATGCATGGTAAAAACCAGAATTACGAAATAAAAAGTTGCAGTTACTGTTTTTGTTTTTATTCTGAGGCAGGATTTATCTATCTATTTATCTTTAGTCTGTAAATTTGTCAATTTGACATTTTTGATAAAACTGACCCATTACTTAACAGTTTAGCAATGATTACAATCCAGTCAAATTCAGATGGTTAAAATCAAATCCCAACCTTTATTATCTGAATCTGAATGAAGATCTGTGTATTTTTTTCCAAAAGAAAAGAAAAACAAAAAATATATATATACAGTGCCTATAAAAAGTCTTCATACCCCTTTATTTTTTTTCATGTTTTATGTTGCAGCCTTATGTTAAACTGCTTTTTTTTCCACATTAATGTACACTCCATACACCATAATGACAAAGCAAAAACAAAATTGTCACAACTTTGTAAATTCATTAAAAATAAAAAAACTGAAATAAGTACATTGCGTAAGTCTTCATACCCTTAACTCAGTATTTAGCTGAAGCACCTTTACAGCCTCAAGTCTTTTTGGGTATGATACGACAAGCTATGCACATCAGAATTTGGCAGTTATCTGCCATTCTTCTCCTCATCTCTTCACGTCTCAAGCTCTGTCAGGTTGGATGGGGCAGATGCACATTTTCAGGTTTCTCCAGAAATATTTGATTGCATCTGGGCCACTCAAGGAGTTGTCTATAAGCCACTCTTGCTGTGTGTTTAGGGTCATTGTCCTGTTGGAAGGTGAACCTTCTGCCCAGTCTGAGGCTCTGAATGCTCTGGACTGGGTTTTCATTAAGGCTCAATATTTTGGTGCATTGAGCTTTTCTTCTACTCTAATGTGTCCCTCAGTCCCAGCTGCTGAAAAACAGCCCCACAGCATGAGGCTGCTACCACCACACTTTACTTTTGGGATGGTGCTCTGCAGGTGATGAGCAGAGCCTGGTTTCCTTCAAACATGATGCTTGGAATTGAGGTTCATCAGACCAGAGAATCTTGTTTTTCGCAGTCTGAGGGTCCTTTAGGTGCTTTTTTTGCAAACTCCCAAGTGTGTTTTCATGTGTCTTCACTGAGGAGAGGATTGCATCTGGCCACACCAGCATAAAGCACAGATTGCTGGAGTGTTGCAGTGATGTTTGTCCTTCTGTAGGTTTCTCCTATCTCCTCATATGATCATGGAGCTCAACTAGAGTGACCATCAGGTTCTTGGTCACCACTCTAACCAAAGCCCTTTTCAATCAGTTGTTCAGTTTGGCCAGGAGGACAGCTCTAGGAAGAGTCCTGGTTGTTTCACACTTCTTCCATTAAGGGTAATGGAGACTACATGCTTCTGTCAAACTTCAATGCAGCATAATTTTTTTCTGAGCTCTTCCCCAGATGTGTGGTTTGATGCAAACCTGTTTCTGAGCTCTACAGGCAGTTCTTTGGACCTCAGGGCTTGGTTTTTGCTCTGATATGCATTTTCAGCTGTCAGACCTTTTATTAAGACGTGTGTGTGCCTTTCCAAATCATACCCATTCAATTGAATTTGCCACAGGTTAACTTCACTCAAAGTGTAGTATCATCTACAAGCAACATGAATGCTCCTGAGCTAAATTTCAGCTGTCCCAGATAAGGATATGATTACTTATGCAATGGAATCATTTAAGTTTTTTATTTTTAATAAATTTGCAAAGATGTTAAAAACCTGTTTTTTGCTTTGCCATTATGGTGTATAGAGTATAGATTGATGTGGAAAAAAAAATCAGTCAAATTATTTTTTTACATTGTTTATTGAGTTTTTCTTTTTCACCCAACGAACATAAGGATACTGATAAACGCAGGGCACAAGACTCTAGCTTTTTCTGTCATCTTTGGAGCTCCTATGAAATAACGAGAGAAAATACTGTTAAGTTCAACAGTATGATGAATAAATATTAATGGTAATACTTAACAATATTAATGTATTAACTAACAATACACATTACACAATTTATTAATCTTTGTTAATGTTGATAAAAATACAGTCGTTCATTGTTCATGTTAGTTCACAGTGCATTAATGTTTACAAACACAACTTGTGATTTTAATAATGCATTAGTAAATGCTGAAATTAACATGAACTAAGATTAATAAATGATGTGGGAGTATTGTTCATTCTTATTTAATGTTAACTAATGTAATTAACTAATGTTAACTATTAAACCTTATCGTAAAGTGTTGCCATATTAACATTTAAACTGATGCTTTAACCTGTTAACTTGCGTACCGGTATTTTAAGCTCTTTAACCTATAGTTGCGCCGGCGCCACTGAAGTCATGCAGTAAGAGCGCTGCTAATTCAGTATTAATGTGCATCTAGACTGACCGCAAATGAGGCAGTAAGTGCATGGACTGGTTGGAGGTCAACCAGGTACTGGCGCTGGAGTATTTACATGTGGTGTTATCCTAAGAGTCCTGTTCATTTTAAATATTGCGGTTATCGCCAATACCGGTATATCGTCACACACTAAATTAACACAATATCGATAATTGTTGCTTTGAATATCACGGTTATCGTCAATACCGGTATATCGCGACACCCCTAAAAAAAAAATAATAATTTTTATATATATATATTAGTGCTGTCAATCGATTA
Source organism: Spinibarbus caldwelli (assembly GCA_039654775.1). NCBI lineage: Eukaryota > Metazoa > Chordata > Actinopteri > Cypriniformes > Cyprinidae > Spinibarbus > Spinibarbus caldwelli. The sequence continues at coordinate 2,554,233 of CM077258.1, forward strand.
AAAAATTTAATCGCGTTAATCACAGTCATGGACTGTGATTAATCATGATTAATCACAAATTTAAAATACTAGGATTTACATGTAAATGTGTTGAAATGAAATGCATGACAAACTAGTTTAAGGAAACAGAACCTTTCACACCTCCGCCAGGTATGAGACATAATCCTTATTATTCTTTTATGATTATTCATTTGTTTTTATTCAGCCATTATCAGTCTTTATACTGGTAATAAAACGTTTACCAAGCCACTTCGCTTCAATCCCATTATACATTTACCCAACTATTATCAAAAGTATTTCTAAATAAATACAACAAAACATTTTCTTGCGACCTTACGTGAAGTATTATGACAAAATGCATTAAGAAGAAGAATTGGACCTGTTCTGCAGGTGCATTAGCGCTAACATTAGCATCATGCTTCATAAGACAATTTATGAGATTAATAGTACACTTTTACTCAGAACTCACTTTAAACCACCATCGAGTGTTTGTAATAACTTCCTTTTACGATCACATGTGGAATTTGGTCGTCTACTGTTGTTAAAATATGCTCTTTATAGCCTTTTATATCGCTGCACAAATTAGGATTTCAGATGTACACATTCATCTCAAGAAAATCACATACAAACCATATCCTATCGTAATCGTGTGTTTATTATCTTATATAATCTATAGTGGCTGTTGTCATGTTTATTTCTGCTGTGTAAAAGCCTTAACATGTGCTCTGCTGAAACTCACGTTGTTTGTGATGTTTACAACCGCCTCTCCGTTCTTAAATTGCCAGGAATACATTCCAACTATAATACACATTAGTAAAAGTATTTTAGTATACCCATTAGTATTTTAATTTTCATTTGTGTATATACACTTTGGGCGGCCGCGGTACATTATAAAAATAGGCCAAAAAAAAATCGCAACCCGCGGCTCTGTAATTTTTCCCGCGACTGTATTTTCAAAATAGCCCACTTGTGCCGTTACCCTGGCAACACTGGCTCGCTGTAACCTCATCACAGAAAGATAGATAACCTTCCACGCTGCGATGACGGGAACAAATTGGGGTCAAGCATTATCACATGATTAATTTGCGTTAAAAAAATATTAACGCGTTAAAGATTTTAGATTAATCGCATGCGTTAACGCGTTAACGTTGACACCCCTAATATATATATATATATATATATATATATATATACACAGTGTTGTGAAAAATTGTTGGCCCCCTTCCTGATTTTTTTATTTTTTTGCATGTTTGTCACACTTTAATGTTTCAGATCATCAAACAAATTTAAATATTAATCAAATATAACACAAGTAAACACAACATGCAGTTTTTAAATGAAGGTTTTTTTTATGAAGGGAAACCAAAATCCAAACCCACATGGCCCCGTGTGAAAAAGTGTTTGCCCCCAGCCCCTGTTAAAACATAACTGTGGTTTATCACACCTGAGTTCAGTTTTTCTAGCCACACCCAGGCCTGATTACTGGCACACCTGTTCGCAATCAAGAAATCACTTACCTGACCAAGTGAAGTAGACCAAAAGATCCTCAAAAGCTACACATCATGTTGAGATCCAAAGAAATTCAGGAACAAATGAGAAAGAAAGTAATTGAGATCTATCAGTCTGGAAAAGGTTATAAAGCCATTTCTAAAGTTTTGGGACTCCAGCGAACCACAGCGAGAGCCATTATCCACAAATGGCGAAAACATGGAACAGTGGTGAACCTTCCCAGGAGTGGCCGGCCGACCAAAATTACCCCAAGAGTGCAGCGACGACTCATCCAAGAGGTCACAAAAGACCCCAGAACAACATCCAAAGAACTGCAGGCCTCACTTGCCTCAGTTAAGGTCAGTGTTCATGACTCCACCATAAGAAAGAGACTGGGCAAAAATGGCCTGCATGGCTGAGCTCCAAGACGAAAGCCGCTGTTGAGCAAAAAGAACATAAAGGCTCGTCTCAGTTTTGCCAGAAAACATCTTGATGATCCAAGACTTTTGGGAAAATACTCTGTGGACTGACGAGACAAAAGTTGAACTTTTTGGAAGGTGTGTGTCCCATTACATCTGGCGTAAAAGTAACAGCATTTCAGAAAAAGAACATCATACCAACAGTAAAATATGGTGGTGGTAGTGTGATGGTCTGGGGCTGTTTTGCTGCTTCAGGACCTGGAAGACTTGCTGTGATAAATGGAACCATGAATTCTGCTGTCTACCAAAAAATCCTGAAGGACAATGTCCGGCCATCTGTTCGTGACCTCAAGCTGAAGCGAACTTGGTTTCTCTAGCAGGACAATGATCCAAAACACACCAGCAAGTCCACCTCTGAATGGCTGAAGAAAAACTAAATGAAGACTTTGGAGTGGCCTAGTCAAGTCAAGTCAAAATTTATTTCTATAGCACATTTAAAAGCAACAGTGTTGCGCCAAAGTGCTGTACAACAAATACAAATGTAATACAGCAAATACAGTATATAAAAAGGCATAAAATACAGACAACAAAGTGCTGTACAACAAATACAAATATAATACAGCAAATACAGTATATAAAAAGGTATAAAATAGTAACATTAAAAAAAAAAAAAAATATTGAATCTAAGCCAATTGGGAACGGTTAACCAAATTGGCTAACATAACTGGCATTATTCAAAAGCCAGGGAGAACAAATAAGATTTGAGAGCAGACTTAAAACTAGCTAATGAAGGAGCGAGTCTCACATTTACAGGCAAACTATTCCAAAGTTTCGGGGCTGCAGATGAAAAAGCCCGGCCACCCTTGGCCTAGTCAAAGTCCTGACCTGACTCCTATTGAGATGCTGTGGCATGACCTTAAAAAGGCGGTTCATGCTCTCAAACCCTCCAATGTGGCTGAATTACAACAATTCTGCAAAGATGAGTGGGCCAAAATTCCTCCACAGCGCTGTAACAGACTCATTGCAAGTTATCGCAAACGCTTGATTGCAGTTGTTGCTGCTAAGGGTGGCCCAACCAGTTATTAGGTTTAGGGGGCAAGCACTTTTTCACACAGGGCCATGTGGGTTTGGATTTTGTTTTCCCTTCATAATAAAAAACTTAATTTAAAAACTGCATGTTGTGTTTACTTGTGTTATCTTAGATTAATATTTAAATTTGTTTGATGATCTGAAACATTAAAGTGTGACAAACATGCAAAAAAATAAAAAATCAGGAAGGGGGCAAAAAAAATTTCACACCACTGTGTGTGTGTGTGTGTGTATGTATATATGTATATATATATACACTGTGTTCCAAATTATTATGCAAGTGACACATCAATAGGATTTTGGTACAATAAAGAGTCAGATTTTTGTTTGTGTGGTTTTTCACATCTTTTTAGTTAACTGGTATCAATCTCAGACAGGTTTGTTCAATAGTTTGCCAGTTCTTCTTAGGTAAATGGAAACCCTACTTAAAGAGGTTGTTCCACATTATTAAGCAAGTCACAGTTCTCATGAAATATGGTGAGGAAAAAAGATCTTTCTGAAGATGAAAGTATGAAACAATGCAATGTCTTGCAAAAGGCATCAACACAAACAATATTTTGCGAAAAGCAAATGGAAATTATTTAACTGTCAAAAGATTTGTGAGTGACTTAGAGCACAAAAGATCTTGGTCAGATAAAGATTTATTAAGGAAAGTTTCTGTCAAACAAGTGAACTGTATTGTAATACCTGCATGAAAATCCTTTTTTATAAATAAATAAATAAATAATATATATATATATATATATATATATATATATATATATATATATATATATATATATATATATATATATATATATATATATATATAATATTTATTTATTTATTTTTTAATATGAAGTAAAATATGTAAATATAAAATATTAAAGGGAGTTTCTGGCAAAATGTGCATCATTTTTGGCTTTTGTAACGTTTTTTGAATGCATGGGAATTTAGAAATATCAAAATCCTTTCCTCATAATAATGTATGCTATGTAAAAGAGAGAACAGAACATTCTTCAGCCATTCACTGTTTGTGTTTCTGCAGAAGAAAGTAAGTCATACAGTTTTGTAACAACTCAAATGATGCCAGTCAAGTGTGTGTATTCCTGCCAGATGTTTGACGTGGTGTTTTATCATCATGAATACATCCTGCGGTTGTGTTTTCTTTAGTTTCGGTTGTTTTTGTCGTTTCTTGTAATAAATGTGTTGGCTGGCGACGCTGTGTCCGGCTCTGGCAGGCTTTCTCTGTGGGGGCGGGGTTAAGCATTAAAAGCCCTTATTACCGCACCGACGAGGAAAAGCAGCCAATTACACTAATCTCCCGCCACATCTGTGTCCAATCAGAGACAGCCAATCAACATACAGTGGTTTTGGCTTCAGAGCCTCAGAAGGATTCGAAAGAGAAACCCTGAGGACCGTGTGTGTGTGTGTAGATGCTGCCACCGCAGCTCAGAGCTCAAGAATGTTCCATTATGCTGTGAAATGGAAGGTTGTCAGCGTTTAGGGTTTTATTACCCATCATGCACCAGTACTTGTTTCGCAGATCCTGTCGATAAACCTTGGTGTTTTAACCTCCTGTAGTATCCAAGAGAGACTGAAAAGCTTTATCTGTAGTTTGTGGTGTGTCTGTAGATGATGTTCATGCAGACTGAGCTCTGAATCGCATGCACAAACATACACAGATCTGCATTCACATCTTCATGACATACTTTCATGTGAAACAATATTATGAATGATAAAGGGTGGGATTTGATTTTAGCCATCTGCATTTGATTGAATTTGTAATAATTGCTAAACTGTTAAGTAATGTGTCATATATGACAATATTATCAAAAATGTCAAACTGATAAAATTACTCTAATGCAAAATAGTGATACAAAGCTCAGTTATATTTTACAAATACAACAAAAATGCATGCATAATTTATGAAAAATCATATCATACGCACACATATGTTAATGCATGTGTGTATACTGTATTTTCAAACAATATTTTAAAATATTACATCCTGGTTGTATTTGTTTTCCAAAATTATTTTGTTATATAAAATGTTTTATTAAATTTTTTTTTATTTAATTATATAAAACTGTTATGGAATCATTACAGTAATGAGAGTTTCTGAGGAAGTGTGCAATAATTATCATGAAAAAAAAATCACAATGATACCTATCTTAATGATCCTGAAATAATAAAAAATGTCAAATTGACAAAATTACTGTAATGCAAAATATTAATACAAAGCTCAGTTATTTTTTTTACAAATACAAGGATGCATGCTTAATTTCTGAAACAAAATGTGTGTGCGCGCGTAGTATTTTGCCAAGTATTTTACATTTTTATGAAGTGTTTGTTTTAAATTATAAGTTTTTTAATAATTTTGTATTTATATATACAAATTATATTAATATTATTTGTATAATACATTACATAAATATGTAATTACATTAATATAATAATCATTAATAATTAATATATGGACAAAATATGTATAAAGAATATATTATTAATTAATATAAAAATCATACACACATTTGTTAATGCATATGTGTATACTGTATATTTTCAGAAAATATGTAAAAAAAAAAAAAAAAAAAATTATATCCTGGTTGTATTTGTTGTATAAAATTAATTTTTTTGTTGTTGTTGTACAAAATTTGTAATTAAATTATTTTTTATTTAATTATATTAAACATTTATGGAAATTACCATTGAAAATAATGAGAATTAAAAAACATTACAATAATGAGAGTTTGTGCATGTGCATAATTATCATGAAAATAAAATAATAAAAATCTTGAAATAATAAACTAACAAATGTTTTAAAATTGCATAATTTCTGCAAAATTTTATTTTTTTGTACTTTTATTTGTGAGGTTCACGCTTATATACAAACTGTACATACTTTTTGGTTTGGCATTCCTCATGTTATTTTCTCTTTCTTTCTGCAGGTTTTTCCTCCTCTGCCTAATGAAGCTGAGATCGCACACACGAAAAAACTGTTTCGTCGCCGCAGAAATGACCGCCGGTGAGTTACTCTGTCTCAGTGTTACTGTTCGACTCTCTTTCAGTTGTTTAGTGCAAATGTTACGCACAGAACGCTGACGTTAGACTCGTAAAGCAGAGAAAACAGCAGCTCACACTTTCCACACGAGTCAGACTGTTAATGCGGTGAAAGCGTCAGCCGGTGTAAAACGTAACACTCTGTATCTGCATGTTCTTTACTCAGAATCTTCTCTTTTAATCCATTAAAGCACTTCCACTTTTTTTCTTGCACGTTCTTGTAAGGAAAAATCTCTGTTGTGATTGCAGTTGCTAAGAAACGGCAAAAAAATAAAATATTTTGGTCTAAACTTGTGCGAAAGAAAAGGAGGGAGAAAGAAATCAAAAGCTTTGTGTTATTCAGGGCTTTGTTGATGTGAAGAAAGGCTCTGATGTCCTTGTGAGTGAAAGCCAGTCTTGACTGCATGTCTTCGCTGGACGCTTCTCATGTGTGCTTTGTGATGCCGCTGGATTCGAGGACGTTTACGCTGGTTTTGGCTTTCTTTGACAGGACGTGTGGAACAGAATAGATGGTTTATATGTGAATAAAGGCTCTTTTAGTTTCCCAAAATGCATTGCTGCCTGTCCTTTAGTGGCCTTTACTAGTGCTTTTGATGCCTGCGAGTCAAGGTTTGTATGGTTAACTAAAACCATGAAACGATTTTGATACTTGAAAACTAAAATAAAATATATAAAAAGAATGTAATTTATTTATTTTCAAAATTACTAAAACTGTAATGAAAATTCAAATAAATATTAAAAATAAAATGAATAAATGTTAATATCTAAACAAACATATAAATATATAACCAAACATTTTTGTTTCTTAAAATATAGTAAACTGAAATCAAATAAAATAAAAAATAAAAAAAACTTATTACAGAAACTTTTTTCATTTCAAAATTACTAAAACTGTAATGAAAAGTAAAATAAATATTATTAAAAATAAAATTAAAATGAATAAATATTAATATCTAAACCAATATTTAAATGTATAAACAAACATTTTTGTTTCTTGAAATAGAATAAACTGAAATTAAAGAAAATATAAAAAACTTATATAAAAAATATAAAAACATATTTTATCTCTGCTAGTTGCCAAGGCAACATTTCTCATTTTCATTTAGTTGATGTACTAAAATAACAAAAAGTAAAAAATTAAAACTATATTGGCATATTTAAAAAGTAATGAAATAAAATGACAAACAATAAAATGACTAAATCTTTATCTAAAAAATAAAATCAATAAATAATTACAAAAATAAAATTTAAATAAATGTTAATATATAAACAAACAAATATGAACAAACATTATTGTTTCTTGAAAACATCTAATATATGTAAATATTAAAATGAATAAATGTCTTATAGCGATGCAGTAAAACCTCTCAGAATATCTTAGCAATTGCATAGCAACACCCTGGTAACCACCCACAGTATCCTAGTATTGTGTTTGCGAGTTTTGCACTGGCAAACAACACAAATAGCGTACAATGTCATTTTTGCATGTCTTACTTGGCGTTCAGACCACAGAATATGAGAATATGTCTGCTTTGACTACAAAAGTTAAATGTAAGAGAAAAAAACAATCTAGGGAATCTATTTCTCTCTCTGTGTGTGTGTGTGTGTGTGTGTGTGTGCATCACTACACAAAATGATTCTCTTCCCACATCTCTCTCTCTCCCACTCCTCTAACAGAAGGCTTTTCAGCCTGTTATTGCTGCTGTTGGCCACCCACAATGCTTTGCTCCTGCCAGAGAGGACTCTGCGGTCGTGTTGTTTGTTGGCATTGCATCTTGCCTTTTCTTTCTCACTCGTTCACTCTCTCTCTCTTTAGATTAATTTGCTGAATCGAAACATCTTCGGAGTCACACTTATGAACTACAGCATTTTGCTGACAGGAAAGCAGCAGCAGTTTGATTTCATTAAGAGCCAATGACTTAAGAGAGGTTACTGATCAGATGAACATCAGAATGATTTCTGAAGGATCATGTGACACTGACTGGAGTAATGATGCTGAAAATTCAGCTTTGATCACAGGAATAAATGACATTTTAAAATATATTTACATGGGAAACAGTTATTTTATATTGTAATAATATTTCACATTTTTACCGTTTTCACTGTAATTATGATTAAATAAATGCGGCCTTTGTGAGCAGAAGACACTTCTTTCAAAAACGTTATCTTATAAATCATACCAACCCCTAACCTTTGAATGATGTTTTTTTTATTTGATTTGATTTTATAACACAGACCTGTTTTAATTTATATTGTTTGAGGCAGAGGATTATGCTTCTCAGGTCTGTGTAGGCTTTTTTGGCATGCTTTAGTAGTTCAGAGCCTTTAAAGAAGCTCAATATCAGGTGAATTTGCAGCTGATGACTCAAATCTACATTCTGAAATAAACCCAGACCCTGTTCATCCGCTGGATGCGGAGTGATGAGGACCTTCACAGTTGAAGAGAGAGGGATGATATGGACACCAAAAGCATCAAAAGAGTTTTTCTTTGAGGATCCTTGGCGTAGAAAATGCACATACTGCTCACAGAAAGTGTTTTGTCAGTGTTTCATATTTTGAAGAAACTTTCATCACCGAAACCATCCTGTCTTTTCGTACTGCAACATATCTTTGATTTTCGCAGCTTTATGTAGATGCAGATGCCTATTGTTGCCCTTAAACCCTGTAGCTCCTTTAACATTTTATTTAATTTAGTTTATTATTTTATTTTTATTTTTAATTTACTTTTTTTTGTTTTTATTTATTTATTTATTTTTATTTTATTTTTTTTACTGTTTTTATTTTATTCTATCTTATTTTGTCCCTAGTAGGTTTCATAATTGTCCCAATCATTTACTCCTGCGTTTTTCCACCTTTCATCTCCAAAACCATCCTGTCGTTTCTTATTTATTGCAATGTTTCATTGGTTTTTGCAGCATAATGTAGATGCCATGTCGTTTTGTAGTCACCCTTAAATCCTGTAGCTCTTGTAAAAAAAAAAATAAATAAATAAATAAAATAATAATTATATATATATATATATATATATATATATATATATATATATATATATATATATATATATATATATATATATATATATATATATATATAATTTTTATTTACTCCTGCATTTTTGTTTTTTATTTATTTTGCAGCATTTCTTTTGTTCTCGTAGCATTATGTAGAAACCCTTAACTCTGTAGCTAATGTAGCAGTTCAGTTATTTTATTTTATTGCATTGCATTTTATTTTATTTTTTAGCTCCAATAGATTTCAGAAAATCTTTCAATAGATTAGCTCTTAGTAGATTTTGTAATTGTCTCAATCATTTACTCCTGCGTTTTTTGTGTTAGTTGTTACTGTTCCAGCTCCTCTTTTCCTTTTGTTCTTCATGCTTTATTTAGTTCTCTCGTATCTTCTTGTTTTCCATCCCTGCTTGTTTCCACTCTCCCATCAACATTGTTCACGTGTCATCTCCCTGTGGTACCTGTAGCCGTTCCGATCCGCCCCAGGACCAGCTGACGGTGCTGCTGCCAGCCGATGGGAAGCGGCAAGTGTCCAGGTCAGTGTCTCAAAACGGGTCCAGCTCCTGAATCCTGTCCGCTTACTCTTGTTCTTCCACTTACAAGCTTGGCTCACGAAAACCGGACTCCTGAACTGCTTATGGAATCCGGCCCGCTCTTGGGATTCAAACTAACCATCTTCTGGCTGGATCTGTGACCCTGAGGTCCGGTTTGCTTTATTCTGCTTGCACAACACAAATCCTCTGTACAGTATGTTCTCATCCTCTTCTGCCTCTCTTCAGTTGAGTCATCATTAATCTGCAAACTATCTCCGTACAGTAAGTCCAGTACGGAACAAAAATCTAAATCCACAGGCACTAAGGTGGCGGGAATGAGGGATATTAATGAAGGTCACTAACGGTGTTCAGCTGCAATGATTGGAGAAGATCTGGTGGAGTGAAAGGTGTGCTAAACATTTGGTGTCAAACAATTATGGATTTTTTGATGGCCATAATTAAAACTTATCATCCAATACCGATTATTAAAAAGGCCAAATATTGTCCAATTTATCGGTCTTGGCAATATATCGGTTGAACACTGCTAGGCATATATATAAAATCTCACACTTTATTTTAAAGAAAAACGTATCGTCCATTGCTGATTCTTAAAAATGACAAATATCAGCCAATTTATAAGGTCTTGGCAATATATCGGTTGACCACTACTAGATATTACCTGAAAATACAGAAATGGATGTTGATGATTCTAGAATCTTAAAAGTTAAGACACTTATTGGGGAAATGAAACCTATCGTTCAATGCCGAAATTTAAAAAAATGCCAAATATCGGCTGATATATCGGTCTTGGCAATGTATTGGTCAACAACTTCTAGACATTACTTAAAAACACAGAAATGGGGTTCATTGCTTCTGGGATATTCTATAGATGATCTGTTTTATGCACATGGTGGAGAACTAATGTTCTGCGATGGAGAAAATGGGCTTTTTTTATTTTATTCATTATGTTGTCATTTTCTCATGACGAGTTTCACGTGTGTTATTTGTCTCCTTGAACATTTTAGAAGGAATTTTTGATCAACAATATGAGATATCGAATGCCTTGTTCTTCTGTTCCTCAGTCTTATTTTTATTTGTGTTCATTCAGATATGGTGTGTTGTGAGTGAGATCTTTAAGTTGACCATGATGCAGGCGTGAAGTGTGAAGATTCCCGTCGATGACAGACCTGTCAGTCAGGGTTTATCTTGTGTAAAGCAAACACTTGATGTTAATGTTATGTAAGAGGTTTTCTCAGAGCTTTTTGTTGTATTGTGGTGTGTGCGAATGAGGGAAGGGAAGGGTGGGGTGTGGACGACATTCAATCTGGCTCTTGAGCTGTTTAGAAGTGTATGTCGGTGAGAGGTGCGCAAACACACGCACACAATGTACAACATGCATTTAAATTATTGAATGAGAATCAGCACTAAGATAAGTAAAAATTTGAAACATAATGCATTCTGATGTTAGGTGTATTAGGTTAACATCTAACATTATTTGTCAATTTTCCAGCTTTTGTTTCATCTTTTTAAAAGTCAAAGGTTAATTTCTACATCTAATTGAGATATTGATGAACTCTATATACCTGAAGTCTCTTGTATATGATTCTGTTGAGCAGATGTCTGATTTAAAATGAATAGAAGTGCTTTGATTTTTCTCAAAAACACATTCAAGGACGTCATCATAATCTGCTCCAAACTGAACTTTTCCTCAAAGATTCTTTTCATCTCAACACTTATTCGTGTTCTGTTGAGATCTGCATTTGTGCAAGGTTGAGATTTATTTTCACAAGGTTTTTAAAGAAACTAAAGCACAGTTTGCACTTGATGAAATTAGTTAAAATGCTAAAACTGCATGTTTATATAACACACACACAAATAGTAATAATATATAATATGTGATATATATACACAGATATATATATTCATGTTATAACATTATTTATAATATAAATTTTTTTTTTTTTTTTTGTAGGTTAATTTTTAAAGAAAGGTCTTTTATTCAGCAAGGATGCATTAAATTGATCAAAAGTAACATTTACCATGTATAATGTTAGAAAATATTTCTATTTGAAATAAATGCTGTTCTTTTGAACTTTCTATTCATCTAATAATCCTGAAAAATCAAATGTATCTCGGTTTCCACAGAAATATAAAGCAGATTAACTGTTTTCAACATTGATAATAATCAGAAATGTTTTTTGAGCAGCAAATCAGCATATTAGATTAATTTCTGAAGGATCATGTGACACTGAAGACTGGAGTAATGATGCTGAAAATTCAGCTTTGATCACAGGAATAAATTACTTTTACAATATATTCAAATAAAAAAGTTATTTTCAATAATATTTCACAATTTTTACAGTATCTTTGGTCAAATGAATGCAGCTTTGGTGAGCAGGCAAGACTTTTTTTCAAAAGCATTTCAAACTTTTCTGTGATGGTCTATATGTGTCGTTTTCGTATTTCCGCCAATGCTGGAATAGATACGTGAAGCATCTGTGTGAAACATGTTCCCGCGGAGCGGCGTGAAGGGTTAACCTGCGTAAAGCCTGAAGAATGTGACGGTCAGCACCTCGACGTCTTATTTTCAATCTGTCATTCAGCACACTCAGTGTGTCTCCCCTAAAATTAACCCCTAGTAAAACCAGAACACCACAGTCAAACATGACCTTAACCTGGACGCCTCGCTCTAAAGCTGTCAATCAAACGTGAAGCCCGTCCTGTGAGCGAGGAGATTCCCGTGTGTGTGGCATCGTGTGTGTGTGAGGGTTTAAAAGAGCACAGAATACCACAGAGGTTACGTTTGTTCATGGTCACTAGTGAAGATGTTAGTCTTTGAAGTGTCCGCTGATGTTGTAGATTATGTTCGCTGCAGGACTCTCCATGCTTGTTTATTCTTCATAGAAGCAGTAAAATATGACCTTGTTCCTCTATAAGTGTTATTTTAGTATCACTGATATACTATATTATAGTTTTTGTTAACATTTTGAATTAAACTTTATTTTTAGTTAAAGTTTTAGTAATTTTGTGTTTTTGTCATTTTTGTTAGTTTGTTAATGTTTATATAATTTTTATTAATTTATATGTATTATTTTTTTTTTTTAGTACTTTATTTCTGTGTGTATATATATATATATATATATATATATATATATATATATATATATATATATATATATATATATATATATATATTTTTTTTTTTTTTTTTTGCTTTTATTTATTTATTTATTTATAGTTTTAGTCATTTTAGTACTTAGACAATTAGTTAAATTAAATGAAATTTAGAAATGTCGGCTTGACAACTAGCTGAAATAATTACTTTTATATTAAATATTTAATTTAATAAAATATTAAATATTTTTTATATTTTATATTATAAAGTTTTTTTGTATTTTATATTATTTTATTTGACTTAATATTTATTTATTATTATTATTAGCTATTATTTATTAAGTATTTATTAGCTTAGCTTTAGTCATTTTAGTACTTCAATTTAAACTAAATGAAAGTTAGAAATGTTGCCTCAGCAATTAGCTGAAATAAAATGTTTAATTTTTTTAAATATTTTATTTCTCTTTTATTTTTTATTTCAAATAACATTTTGTATGGTATTAGTTAACTATAATAACTCTACAATGCTGACACTGGAAGATGCTGCATAACATGCAAAATTCATAATGTTCATTTTGTTTCATATTGACATATTATGCTGTTCATGTTGGTTCCTGTTTAGTCATAGTGAAATCTCATTGGTCCAAAATCCTGTATATTAAACATCACATATTTTGACTGGTTGGGATTTCGCTTTCAGTGATTCCAGAAAAATGCACCTAATTTAGATGAAGTGCTTTACAATTTGTTTGTGAAATGTTTAACTCTTGAATCCAAATATTGTCTTTTCTTGAAAAGAGTAAATAGTCAGACTATTGCAGTCAGTGGTGCACAGCATTTGTTCGCATAATGTGCACAAACACACTCACACGTGACGCGGCGTGCTCTGGATGCACACGTCAGTATGCATACACATGTAATGTACACACAGTAAAGCCCATAATCCAGTGTCAGTCTTTAGGATGACTGGAATCTGCTGGTGAAGATAGATCATCCCATCAGCCTGCTGCAAACATGGAGATCTGGGTGTTTACATATTGACTCACATCTGCTGTTAATCATTACACACACATTAACACACTGTGTGAGACTGCGGTTATTATTAGTGGTGTTTAAGTCAGTCCTCACTATTACTGTTGCTCATATTCAGGGTTAAGGCCCATTCACACCAAAAACTACAGCTATGAAGATAACTAGATATTAATGTCCATACCAGCACACAGATGTTGTTTATTATAAGCGTGTTGTTGTCTGCCACTTTAAATGTTCAAGCTCTTTAAAGCCTGATGGATTCTGATTGGCTGTCAGTGAGTGTATCATGTCGATCACCTGTAAAAATCATTCGTAAAATGATTCCTGTGGTATCATTCCTCTTTGTTCTTATCATTATACTTGTGGTGTGGACGTCTCCATTCTTAAGAATTAAAATGATTTTATTAAAACTTTTTTATTATTATTGTTTTTACAATTAATTAATGAATTAAGGTTTATTTATTTATTTTGTGTATTTATTTTTTCTTTGCTTTATTTTATTTATTTTGACTTAACCAACCAAAATGCTCTTATTGCGTGTGGGTTGTCCTGCAGCGTCTATCAGATTTTATTTATTTGTTGTTTGTATTTATTTATTCATTTATTTGTATTTATTTATTTATTTGCTTTATTTTTTCTTTAGACTTGACCACCCAGCAGCACACTCTTAAAATTCAGTCTGTGTAATTTGCGCTGTAGTGTTGACCAGAGTTATTGTTAATTAATTATGATTAATAATTATTATATTAATAATAATTATTATTAATGAATTTATTAATATATTATTATAGAATATACAATATAATAATATATACAAATATATTTATATATCTCTTTATTTTCATTTTTTTGTTTTTGTGTATTTATTTGTTTGTTTGTTTATGTTGACAGCAACATCCACCAGGATTTATTTATTTAATGCATTCATTAATTTATTTGTTTTGTATTTATTTGTGTATTTGTTTGCTTGTTTTGTGCATTAATTTATTTTTGTGTATTTATTTATCCACCCAGAACATCCTCTCTACCGCTTGGCAACATCCTGTCAACTACTCAGAACACCTTAGCAACTGCACAACAATGCATTGACTACTAATTTCAACACCTTATCCTCAAAATACTGGCAGCCACCTAACAGTTCCCTAGCAACTACTCAAAACACTCGCAACCACATAGCAACGTGCAAAACAAAATCCTTCGGAATACCATAGCAACTGTCTAGCAACACCCTGGAAACTCCCACACAACAAGCTCATTGACATAACGATAACTGGCTCTTTTTGTTGTTATTCTAGGAGACAGCAGCGCCTGCCTGGAGTAGGAGGAGGGGCTGCTGGGAAATCCCAGAATCCTCAGCAGCAGCAGCAGCAGCAGCCCAATCAGATGCAGCAGCCCAACACAGACCACCAATCAGGTGCCGGCACTAAGTACGGGGGGTGGGGTTACCAGGGCCAGCAGAACCAGGGCGGGCGGCAGGGCGGCCCGCATCACGGCTACAGCCAGAACCGCCGCTGGCATCAGCATCCCAAACACCAGACGAACAGTTTTAATCAGGGCCCCTCGGGGGCCGACAGGGGCTTCACACGCAATACCAAAGAGACAGAGAATGTAAAACATGAGGAGCCGGTGCCCAACATGGAGAAAGGAGCGAAGGATGAGCCTGCGAAAGAGGAGAGAAAGAAAGGAGACAAGGAGGAGAAGACAGAGAGCGGGAAGATCTGCTTACTGCAGTCGTCTAAAGAGAGACTGAGGAGGAGATTGAAAGAGAAGGTGATTGCTGCTAAATACATTAGCAACATACTATCAGGTGGTAAAACATGTTAACAACATGCTAAAACAAGCCAGAAACTTGCTAAATACATTCTATCAATATTATCAACATGCATGTTAAAGCAAGCTAGAAACATATTAAACATGCTAGCAACAACTATCAATAATGTTAACTATCAGTAAGACGTGCTAGAAACATGCTAAAACAAGCTAGAAACTGTCAGTGTGGTAAAACATGCTAAAACAAGTTAGAAATGTGCTAAAAAGTAACACACTGTCAGTGTGGTAAAACGTTAGCAACATGCTAAACAAGCTAGAAACGTTTTTTTTAACATTATAAAAGTATTTACTGTCACTTTTAATCAATTTGAACACATCCTTGCTCAATAAAAGTATTACTTTCTTTCAAAAATCGTACTGATTTCAAACTTTTAAACGTAGTATATGCTCTTCCTCTGTGTTCTAAGTCATGTGACCGCTCTCGTTGTTCTCTGATTGGCAGGAGGAGGTTCTCGTGGCGACGGCCGGACCTCAGCGGAACCGAATGGACAGATTGTTAGAGATTCTGAACAGCATGAGGAACAACAGCAGCGGCGTGGAGAATCAGCTCACCACGTTCATGGAGGAGGCGCAGAACTCGGCTAATTCGGAGGAGACGCTGAACGAGATCGTCCACACGATTTACCGCAAGGCGGTCAGCGACCGAAGTTTCGCGGCCACGGCAGCCAAACTCTGTGACAAGATGGCTCTGTTCATGGTGGAAGGAACCAAATTCCGCTCTCTATTACTCAACATGTTACAGGTAAGAACTTAATGTTCGTAACTTACTTGATCACGTTCTGCAGGTTGTCTCCTATTGGTCAGTGATGTGTCTCTGAGGACCAATCGGATTGCACGATTAACAAACATTATCCCACCTGCTGCCCAACCACATCCATCTCAGCTCTTTCGTTCCTCTTTTGCATCTGCAATTTCTCTTCTTCCTCTTTTTCTGAAGGGCTTGAAGAAGCCGAAGTATCAGGATGTGACTCACGCCTGCAACCCAGCTGAGTGACCCTGTACAATTTCCTCATTGGACAAAAGGGACTTTTTAGGCCCCGAACGCTTTCACCTCATTTTGAAATGAAGTTTCTGAAAGCAAATGAATAGATTTTGAAGAAATAGTTCGAAATGAAATTCTGCCATCGTTTGTTCAGCCTCATTTCCTGTGGAATGCAGAAAATGAAGGTTTTTATGTTTTTTCTCTTGTCTGCTCTTTCCCTTATAATCAGAAACACCAAAAAAAGTGACTCACACAATTTACATTTTGCATGAACAAGAACAGCCGTTTCTGAAAATGGCCATGAAAAACTACATTATGACTAGCTTGGCTAAAATTATGTGTGATTCAGTGTTATTAAAGTATTATTTATATGCTATTATAGTTAGATAATTGAGCTCAGGAAAAGCGCTATAACTTTATTTATGCTTAATATTAATAATAATTTTTCATTCATATTTAAATGAGCTTTGTTTTCAGTTTTAGTTTAAGTTTTAGTAATTTTGTTATGTGCTTTAAGTTTAATGTCATTTAAATATCATTTTATATATATATATATATATATATATATATATATATATACATACATACAGATAATTTTATATATATATATATATGTATATATATTACGTCAAAGTATTATTTGAAGTTTTTTTTTAATGTTTTAACCAAATCAATTTTTATTAAATTAGTTTTAGTTAACCGTAACAAGGTTACATTTATATAATATGAACTTTTGATTTGTGAAGCAGCAGGGATATATATGTGTATTTGTACAGCGTGTCTCTGTCTTTTGTTGTTTGGGTCAGTCTGTCTGTACTGTGGTTTCGGTGGTGAAGCTCTAAGTATTTTGTCATTGTTTTTGGGAACTGACTGCTAGACTCATTTCTCACTGTGATGTGACACCAGAACTCTGACCCGCTTCTGCTGTGGCCAAAACACACATACTGCTCCACACACTCATAAATACACAAAGACCAACACACGCAGCATATCAAACAAGCACGATCCTGCTAACGTGTCAGTAACAGGGTTGTGAAAGGAAGGTACTCCAGGCATCTACCAATGCTACCTATGTATTTTTTGACAAAATTAAACATTTAATGTATGCAAATATATTTCACATCACTTTTGATGTATCACTTTTTATATAATATGTACTCTACATATTACTTCATATTATTATTTTGTGTATATACCATTCAAAAGTTAGGGGTTGGTAAGATTTGTTATTGAAAGAAGCCTCTTCTGCTCACCAAGGCTGCATTTATTTGATCAAAAATACAGTAAAAACTGCAGAAATTGTGAAATATTATTACAATTCAAAAGAGCTGGTTTCTATGTGAATATATTGTAAAATGTAATTTAATACTGTGATCAAAGCTGAATTTTCAGCATCATTACCCCAGTCTTCAGTGTCACATGATCCTTCAGAAATCATTCTAATATGCTGATTTGCTGCTCAAAAAACATTTCTGATTATTATCAATGTTGAAAACAGTTGTGCTGCCCAATATTTTTGTGGGAACTGGGGTACATAATTTTTTTTCAGGATTGTTTGATGAATTAGAAGCTCAAAGCATTTATTTGAAATAGAAATCTTTTGAAATATTTCAAATACCTTTACTGTCACTTTTGATCAATTTAATGCGTCCTGAATAAAAGTATGAATTTCTAAAAAAAAAAAAAAAAAAAAAAAAAACCTTACTTTTTAATGATAGTAAAATTGTTTTAACGGATAAAGTCAAAAGTACAAAAAATGTTGTTATTTATATATTAAGATGATTATAAAATAATAATAAAAATATAATCATAATATTATAATAATGTAACTGAAATATTAAAATTATTTGTCATAATAATAATAATAATAATAATAATAATATTCTAATATAATTATTGTTATTATTGAAATAATAATTATTGATTATTATTATTATTTATTTTTTTTTTTGTATGTGTAGTACCCCTGTTAACCCCACGTGGACCATCAGTCTGGAGTTTTGCGTGTGTTGAGGAGGATGAATCATCCGGTTTGTCCTCACATAAACCGGCGCTCTTCACCCGTCTGACGCTGGAGCAGACGCTTTCGTTCTGACGGGGTTATGTAACGCAGATACGCAGATGCGGGCATCTCTGACCCCACTGAAAGGACACGTCTGCTGCGACTCATTTAGCAATCTGCCTCAAACACACACGCGGCTTATCAGAGAACAGAGACAAGCTGCCAGTGTGTGTGAAAGTCCATTCATAGTTAATAGGTTTTTGTTTTATACCTAACACCGCTTTTTAAATGCCTGGTTGCCACGGATACACTCATATGAGATGCTATTTGAAGTAAAAACAAAATCTTCCAGAAATGCCTCTAATGTCTCTATCTTTCCAGCATTTTTGTTGCAGAAGCTTAATAATCGTATCTCATCATATCTGCTGAATGAGACCCAAAATGTGTTCCTTAATAATTTCAAGCTGCTGATTCCAAAAATAGTGGCTGTTTTGCTCTAATGCGTCACACTTTCTCACAAAAATATGATGCAATTCATAGCATTTTTGCTTTCGATGACAATTGTCTTGTATTGTCCCTTAATCAGCAGAAAAACTTGAATCCTGTCAATTTCACGTGCATGACATTATTTCATTATTTTATGCTGAATCCTGATTCCACATTTTCTGCTTGTTTGAAGACTGCTGTTGTTATTTTGCATTAAAGCTGATTTTATATATATATATATAATTATTATAATTATAGACTTATTATGTATTCCTATTTAGCTGTATGTGATGTAAAGCTTTTTTTTTTTGTATTTTTGAACTCAAGTTCATTAAGGTATTATTGGGCCTTTTTTGCAAATCAGTGGAAATTTTTTTCTGTCATAATCAAACATATTATTTTGAATTAATTTAGTTGATTCTAAAATTGCCAATTTGTCATTTTTGGTATGCATTTGTATCATTTGTGATGTGTCTGCATGCTAGAAATTTTTTTGATTTGTCTTTTGTATTTATTTGTTTTTATTAACATTTTAACCATTTACAACACAAACAAAGCCCAGTACTTACAACTTACAAAAATAGAAAAGAGATAGATAAATAAATAAATACATACATGCATACATAAAAATACAAACCATATATATAAGACAGGAGCATTATGATATACAAATAAATAAATAAGTTAAAAATGAGCAACCAAGTAAACCGTATATATACAGTTGCATTATGATATACCATACTTCAATATATATTAATACATTAAAGGAATAATTTCTCTAATGATGTTTTGCCACCCTTTCACTGATCCAGGTTAACAATATATTTTTCCTGGTAGCAAATATTTATGTATCAAATAAATGTCCAGCAGATTTGATCGGCAGTTGCCTGACTGGGAGGCCTAGAATAAAAAGCAAGGAATCCAAGTGTAGATGCTGGGAAATTGAATGTTAAACATCTGTATGTCTCTGTGTGTGTGTGTGTGTGTGTTGATGTGTGTATCATGACAGTCTCTCTCTCTCTGTGCGTCTGCAGAGGGACTTCACGCGGCGTGAGGAGCTGCAGCAGACGGATGTGGAGTGCTGGCTGGGCTTCATCACGTTTCTGTGTGAAGTGTTCGGCACCATGAGGAGCAGCGCTGGAGAGCCGTTCAGAGTGCTGGTCTGCCCCATATACTCCTGCCTGAGAGAGGTACACAAACTACACAACACATCAGCTACACACTGCACACCCGACTCACTCTCGCTCTGATACAGATGTGATATAAAAATGACATGTTAACTCGGAGAGAAAGAGGAATGAGCAACAGCCAGACAGAGATGGAAATCAAGACAAACTTCCTACACATTTAGTTCTTCTGCTGTTTTGAAATAGTATATATTTCCTGTATATCAGCTCACCATAGACAGCTTGAGCTGAACACTGGATAGGCATTGTTTTTGTGTAAATGTGAATGGTTTTGTATTTAAATTAGTGCTGTCAATCAATTGTAAAAAATTATTCGCACATTTTTTTCTGAAATTAATCGCGATTAATCCCACATAGCATTAAAGTTTTTAAATATACTTTTGTAGTAATTTCACATTCAGTCTTATATTAATGTAGACACAACATAAAGACAATATATTTTTAATATTTTTTTAATGGCATCATTTTTTATGACTGAAGGTGAGTATCACTGATACCAATACTACTGATGCCCCAAGAAATTGCTCTTTTTTTCTTAATATTTAACCATTGACTATATGTAATGTTGACTGTTCTAACATTACAGTATAATTGAGAGCTATCAATTTTAACATTTATTAGACTTTATAAAATAACAACTTCTAATTTGAGTGAACTTAAAACAATCCTCACATAAACCCATTATAATAAATGTCATATTTACTGTGCCCAAGTAAGAATCAAACAGAAATTGAATGAAGTTATCAACACTAAATTCTAAAGCTACAAAAGTTATTGATTTCCTCTTTTTTTCTTTTTGTTCTTTGAACAGACATCACAGCAGCTGGTTATGAGGTTATTTGGGTGCTATTACTTTAAGAGCTGCCGCTGCTGAACGTGACGTGGATCTGACACGCATGCTCGTAGTTTCATTTGTGCTTTAAAATGAAATGACAGGCTGACAGGACAGGAAAATGCATTTTTACTGATATATGGCCTGACAACATCTCACCTGACCGCAGTTCACTGTTGTTCTACTGAAGCTTCTTGTTACCTGTACTGTTTTCCACGCTCGTTTGACTAGCACCTGGTGCTGAGTTGAAGTTGGAGTGCACGTTTCGAGTTGGATGTGCTCGTAAAGAAGTTCTGTCTATACAAATGCAATTCTTGTCAAGAAAAAAGAGACAAAAGCAGCAATTGTGAGTGGGGTAACTACGCCCCTGTGTTAACTGCGTTAAATAATTTTAATGCTGTTAAACTGAAAAAATTAATCGCTTGCGTTAACATGCTAATTTTGATAGGACTAATTTAACTGCATTTTTCTGATAAAGGTAATGAATTTTACATAGTTCACAGCTGAATTTAAGTAACTCTAAAAAATTTACATTTTTTCCTCCAAATAAAATTGCAATTGCAATTTAAAATGCCGTAAAAAACAAAAATGTGATTTAGGTATCTATGACATAATAATAATAATAATAATAATAATAATAATAATAATAATAATAATAATAGAAATAATAAATATAATTGTTATTATTAAAATATAATTGTTATATTTATTTTTAAAAAATTTGTGTTTTTTGGGGGGGTAAGACAGGCTATTCCTATTGTAATATTTCACTGTAAAATAAATAAAACATTTTAGGATATATAAGGATTATTTTAAAAAATATTAATATTATTATCATTAGTTATTTGGTCAAGAATGAAATGTATATATTAAGATGACTATAAAATAATAATGATAATAATAATAATAATAATTCTTGAATATTTTTACAAATATTACAACAGGAATATAAGATATATTCCTGTTGTAATATTTGTAAAAAAAATTCAACAATTATTATTATTATTATTATAATTATTATATTATTAATAATAATTCTTGAATATTTTTTAACTTACCGTGAAATATTACAATAGGAATATGTCTTTAGTTATTTTATATAATAATAATAATAATTTTCAATGAATCCTGTCAGCTCTGCTGGCAAGGTTGTTTTGAGTTGTGAACGTTGATGTAATTATTATTATTTTTTTAAATATCAAACTCATTCATTTCAAAAGATCAGGAAAAATTCGTTTTTTCATAATCCGATGCCTTTAAGACTTAAAGATGTTTTTTGTCTGGTGAAATGCCCCGATGGCTGTTGAATAGGGCTTCCCTGTCTGCGATGAATCCTGTCAGTTGTTCAGGTGATGACAGACGCGATCCGTCAAAAGCCAAAGTTTGATTCTTCATCAAAGAGCTGTGATCTGGGTGAGAGTTCAGCGTGTGTTTGTGCCGTATGAATGCCGCTATTCAAGAGCGCAGCCGGATTAACATGGCATTCGTCTCTCGTATCGGCACGTCCCGACACGATGGTCTGAGAGTACTAACAGGCACCTTGTGTCGGTGTGTGACAGCAATTACGGTGTGTTTACAGGCCCGTCTCAGCCAGGTGTGAAGTGTGTGTTGTGTGCGCGGCAGACCGGCAGAGCAGGTTGCTTAATTACAGGTGATCCAGCTGTAGTTTGGAGCTGACAGGTGTATTTGGAGCACTGAGGGTGTGGGAGAAAATAAAAGACAGGATGAATGGAGGGAGGGAGGAAAGAGACCGTCTGTTGTTCATTTGAAAGCTGCTGGAGCTGTAGGGTTGGACGCGTCTCTGATCTTCTCAAACCCTTTTGTTGGATTCTTTTGTGCAGTTTCGTCACTTTTACATACAGTTGCATACAGTTAGGACTCATATACATGACATTTTAAAAAATTTCACAAGCAGTTGCAAAGAAACAGCAAGTAATGCACTGAAATAAAAATGCAATTTTAAGTAGAAAACTGAAATAGTATTTTCTTGTAAAATCTACTCCGATTGTCTTTTTTACAACTTTGAAAAATTATTTTTACAGAGAACAATTACATTCTACACAATTCACTAATTGTTTTGAAATTCTTCTGAATTTTATCTGCTTTTAATTCTTATCTAGGAAAAATGTAGAATTGCCTCTTAAACAGTGAACTTGTAAAAATTTGCTCAAAGAATTGTTTAAAATTATTTTAACAAGAATTTTGTCTTTAAAACAATCCCAAATATAATATAATATAATATAATATAATAAAATTAATATAGTATAATATAATATATTTTAATATATTATATTAATATATTATATTTTGATAAATATAAATTGTATTATAATTATATTATTTATATTTATTAACATATATGCTTAGCTCTTTGTTGTGATAAAAGTTGACTAGTTAAAGGGCTAAGCCCTTTGCTTCCTTAGCCCTTTGTTGTGAGAAACAGTAAAGTGTGTTCAGATGAATTCAATTTCCGTTTTGTCAAACTGGTATAAAAAAGGTTAGTATACCACGGCAGCCCTCACTGGCAAGGGACATAAGTATCGCTTTTGATTCATCCTCTTTTCTACACCAGGAGATTTCGTAAAGCAGATTTCATTATATCTATTTCTAGTCATTCAAGACTAAACCTCATGGCCCTGACAGAGATGTGGATCAAACCAGAGGACACTGCTACTCCTGCAGCACTCACCAATAATTTCTCATTTTCCCACACTCCCCGTCTGACTGGAAGAGGTGGTGGTACTGGTCTGCTTATCTCTAATGATTGGAAATTTATTCCTTTACCTTCTCTGGGTATTAACAACTCCTTTGAATCACATTCAGTCACTATTGCCCACCCTTTTAAAATCCATTTTGTAGTTGTTTATTGACCCCCAGGATCACAAGGTAACTTCTTGGATGAATTAGATGTGCTGCTCTCAACCTTTCCTGAGGATGGTACGCCCCTAGTTATGCTTGGAGACTTCAACATCCACCTAGATAAACCTCAGGCTGCAGACTTCCACACTCTGCTTGCCTCTTTTGATCTCAAGAGAGTGTTAACTACGGCTACTCACAAATCAGGCAACCAACTGGACCTTATTTACACACGACACTGCTCCACTGATCATGTGCTGGTTACTCCACTACACACCTCGGATCACTTCCTACTCACTCTTAACCTCAACATGATTTCTGACACAATACATGCCCCTCCACCATTCCTCATCTTTCGACATAACCTACGCTCACTCTCACCTCCCGGCTATCTGCTATGGTTTCATCTTCCCTTCCTCCCCCTAAACAGTTAGCATCTCTTAATGCTAACAGTGCTACTGATACTTTCTGCTCCACTCTTACATCTTGTTTAGACACTGTCTACCCCTTGTCTTCCAGTCTTCCAGGCCAGCCTGTAGCACCCCTTCTGCTCCTTGGCTGTCTGATGTTCTCCGCGAACATCGTTCTAAACTCAGGGCTGCTGAAAGGGTGTGGCGCAAGTCAAAAAATCCTACTGACCTTAATGTGTATCAGTCACTCCTCTCTTCCTTCTCTGCTAATGTCTCCACTGCTAAAAGGACATACTATCATAACAAAATTAACAATTCGCCTAACTCTCGCATGCTCTTTAAAACATTTTCCTCCCTCCTTTGTTCTCCTCCTCCCCGTCCTTCATCAACTAACAGCTGACGACTTTGCCATGTTCTTCATTAATAAAATTAAAACCTTCATGCACAATTTTCCTCACCACAATCTGTTTAGCACATCTTACCAGCAAACATACACTCGTTCACATCCTTCTCTTCACTCTCTGAGGCAGAAGTCTCCAAACTCATCCTTTCTAATCATCCTACTACTTGTCCGCTTGATCCTATTCTATCTCATCTCCTTCAAGCCATTTCTCCTGCAGTTGTACGTGCACTCACTCACATCATTAACACATCCCTTCACACTGGTGTTTTTCCCTCAGCATTTAGACAGGCTCGTATAACACCACTACTTAAGAAACCCACCCTTAACCCATTTCTTTTAGAGAACTACAGACCGGTTTCCCTTCCTCCTTTCATTGCTAAAACACTTGAACGAGCTGTGTTCAACCAAGTCTCTGCCTTTCTCACACAGAACAACCTCCTCGACAGCAACCAGTGTGGTTTCAGAAGTGGACATTCAACCGAGACTGCCTTGCTCTCAGTTGTTGAAGCCCTAAGACTGGCAAGAGCGGATTCCAAATCTTCAATACTTATCTTGCTGGATCTGTCCGCTGCTTTTGACACAGTTAAACACCAGATCCTCCTGTCAGCCCTATTGAGAAAGGGCATCTCAGGAACCGCACTCCAGTGGTTTGAGTCTTACCTCTCAGATAGGTCCTTCAAAGTATCTTGGAGAGATGAGGTATCTAAGTCGCAACATCTAGCTACTGGGGTGCCTCAGGGCTCAGTTCTTGGACCACTTCTCTTCTCTGTCTACATGGTATCACTAGGTTCTGTCAACTCAACCTTGCCAAGACAGAACTGCTTGTGGATCCAACAAACCCATCGTTTCATCACAATTTCACCATCCAGTTAGGCACATCAACCATAACTCCTTCAAAAACAGCCAGAAACCTTGGAGATATGATTGATGATCAGCTGACTTTCTCAGACCACACTGCTAAAACTGCCCAGTGCTGCAGATTTGCTTTATTCAACATCAAGAAGATCAGGCCCTTTCTTTCGGAACATGCTTCACAACTCCTTGTTCGAGCTTTTGTTCTGTCCAGGCTGGACTATTGCAATGCTCTCTTGGCAGGTCTTCCAGCCAGTTCTGTCAAACCTTTACAATTAATCCAGAATGCGGAAGCAAGATAAATTTTTAATGAGCCTATAAGCTTATGTTCTGCAAGTGAACGTCGCTTTATTGTGCCATCCCAAAGAGGCACAAAATCACTTTCACAGACTTTTACATTAAATGTTCCCTCCTGGTGGAATGACCTGCCCAACTCAGTCCGAGCAGCTGAGTCCTTAGCCATCTTCAAGAATCAGCTAAAAACACATTTCTTCCATCTTTATTTGATCCTCTAACTCTAGCTCTCTCTATTCTAATTCTATTCTTAAAAAAAAAAAAAAAAAACTAACACTAGCCTTTCTAATGTTTTTGTATTCTATCTATTTGTTTTCTTTTTATTTATTATACAATTAACAAAAGCAAAAAAAAGGCCTCTAACACTAGCTTGCTCTATTCTTTTTCTATTCTATCAGTTTTCTTTTTATTAATTAAATAATTAAAAAAAACAAAAAACAAACCTTGCTACATGAACTGCATTAAGCTAACTGAGACTTGTTATAGCACTTGCATATCATTGCTCTTTTGTTGATTTTGATTGCTTCCATTGTCCTCATTTGTAAGTTGCTTTGGAAAAAGCGTCTGCTAAATGACTAAATGTAATAAATAAATATATATATATATATATATATATATATATATATATATATATATATATATATATATATATATATTAGGGCTGTCAGTCTATTAAAATAGTTAACTCGTGATTAATCGCAACTTAATCGCACATTTTTATTTGTTCTAAATGTGCCTTAAATTAATACCTTAAATTAATCAACAAGAGCTTGGACAAATATGGATGCTTTATGCAAATGTATGTTTGTTATTATTGAAACCATAGTCAACATAGAGCATGAAGACTAGACATGTTTCAAAGGTCATAGATGTTTTTCAAAGAACTTGCTCATGTCTATTAGACACATGAAAAAAGAAATACCAGGTTCCTATTACTTCTTTCTTTGCACTGAGCAATTTACTTACACAAACCTGTTTACATTTTTGCAGGACAGGGCAGCTCACTTCTTCTGAACATGCAAAATGTACATTTATTATTTATTATTACATTTTTTTGCCTCTCTGTGCCCACATACTTTATTTTGATGCAGCTAAATTCTCAATAAAACTGTTTTCATTGATATATTTTACTGTTTCTGTTGTCAGACAACGGAATGAATATGAAATAGTGACTGAAACGTGACCCTTTAAGACTACATAACCAGCTCTCCCTTCCAAGATGTTAATCTGCACAAAAATCCTGATAATCGGGCCGTCATCTGATGAAATCAAATGCACATAAGATAAAGATAATAACTGTGCTGTGATTTCGGCTATACTTGCATGTAAAATTAAAGAAGCAACATAATTTTTGTGTTTAACTGAAAGCACTGCTCCTCTCATCCGCTCGCTGAACAATGCAGACGCACAGAGAGAGAGAGGTGTGTGCGCGCGCTGGGAATGCAAGACCTCACATGGCAGTACCAGCGAGTCTCAGAAACTAAATAAGGTTTGGGCAAACCCTAAAGATTTGTCACTAGGCGCTTTTTGGAAGGGAAAATAGTTGCTAAAGGAGTCTGCAAAGTCCTTAAGTTGGCAACGCTGTACATCTCCATTTCTCCAACTACGGACTAGGCCACGGGTCAAACAAAAAATGCACGCTGCATTAATCGCGCGGTAATAAAATCAGTGCCGTTAAAATGAATTTGCGTTAACTTTGACAGCCGTTATATATATAAAAATGAATTTGCGTTAACTTTGACAGCCGTTATATATATATATATATATATATATATATATATATATATATATATATATATATATATATAATATATATATATATATCCATGTTATATTGTATTATTATATATATATCCATGTATATTATATATGTAATTTTATAATATGATATTTTATACTTTATTTTATATTCTTTGTTATATTTTATAAAAAACAAACATTTTTATTTATGTTATGAGATTGTGATTGTGTCCTGAAATCATCAATCAAATATTATAAAAAAGAACTCTAGATGTAAATGCAAAAGGAAAGCTGAAGTTTTTGGTTTGTGTTTTTGATTTAGACATTTGCACATTACTTGCACTTCTTGCAGCAATGTTTTTTTTCCTGTGACATGAGTCAGCATTGCAGACGACTCATTTTTAAAAATAAACTATTTTTCAGAGTCAAAGAAAGCAGCATTAAATTTATGCATTTCACAGACATTTTTATACAAAGTGACTTACAAGAGCAGTTAGTCAAAGAGCCAACAATATTCGTAATATACGATCAAATGCCAGGTTTATTACACAACTAGATTAGGAAGCAAGCTAGAGAAGAGGAGAAATACAGAAAATGAAAGGTTTTATTTACATTATTAAAGGATTGATTTTTAGACATGCATATAATCATTAAATACGTCTCTTAGTGGTAGTGGAGGGTTTGACCATGTAGGATCATGTTAATTTTGTCTGTAGGGAGCTGATCACAGTCGGTCTGATGGAGGATGTTGATTGTGATGTAGACGTGTGTTGTGTGTGGGGTTAGTTTGAGGTGGTTTCTATAACGCGAGCTGTGCTCCTGTTCTCTGGGGACGTCATTATGGACTGTATAACTCTAGACCTAAAGCAGCCGGTTCTCTGGAGACCAGAACAACGAGACCCCATCAGTAAATTACCCCAGACCACCAGGACTAGATCTCTCCAGACACCAATATACACTTTCACTCCTTCAAACGCCGCGGGCCATGGATTCACGTCTGCCGTAGCTTGTCATATATTCAGACAGTTTCTCTGGAAATTATATTTGGATATTTTTTGGCTGATTTTCTTTTATAATATGCTGGCATGGGTCCTTCAGTCTTTGCAGGTGAAATTTTATTATAAAGAGAAAAGATTAAAAACAGATTTCTCTAGTTGAGGAAAACCTGAAGATATCTGAGATTTTTAAGGCTGGAAATGACATGAATATAATGAAATCTTACGGTCAAGAAAGTCTCTATTGTGAAATTTGTAACATATATACTGTTTAAAAGTTTGTTGTTCGGTAAGATTTTTTAAAGGTTTTTTTTTTTTTTTGTTTTTTTTTAAAGAAGTCTCTTCTGCTCATCAAGGCTGTATTTATTTGATCAAAAATACAATAAAAACAGTAATATTGTGAAATATTATTACAATTTCAAATATCTGTTTTCTATGTGAATATATAGTAAAATGTCATTTATTTCTATGATCAAAGCTGAATTTTCAGCATCATTACTCCAGTCTTCAGTGTCACATGATCCTTCAGAAATCATTCTGATATGCTGATTTGCTGCTCAAGAAACATTTCTAGTTATTATCAATGTTGAAAATAGTTTTTGCCGCTCATATTTTTGTGAAAACATTGATAAATGTTCAAAACGATAGCATTTACTTTGTGTTCACTGTAATTTTTGAATAATTTAATGCATCCTTGCACTTTTTTACTATTTTATTTTATTTATTTTGTTTTACTTTATTTTTATTTAGTTATTTTACTTATTTTATTTTTTTTACTGAATTTTATTTGTTTATATTTTTTTGTAGTTTTTATTTTATTTTATTTTATTTTACTTTATTTTATTTTATTTTATTTTATTTTCACTTCATTTCATTTTATTTTAAACATCCAGTACTCAGAAACGATTGGAAGTCATAGAATTTTGGGAACCCTGTAAGACTCTTCAACATTAATTGCAGGCTGTACTATCATTTTGACAGATTTTCTCAACAAATACAGTATTTTATGCATTTGTATAGACTAGATACAGAACAGCAGAGCTTTGCCGTAACAAACAGGCCAGATCTGCCATCTGTTTAACATCCCACTAATTGACATTTGCTCATGTTAGCAAAGATCATTCTGGCATTTTTTCTACTTTTCACTACTTGCATGTTATCTTTGATTTTATAGAGAACCAAGACCAAAAGTAAAGGCATCATAATGTCTTTTGAAACCAAAGAGTAATATAATATGTAGACATACTGTAATAGGTTGGAAGATTAGCCAGTCATAACAGAGGTCAATTACATACAAAGTCTTAAAGGAACAGTAACCACCTGTTTGTAAGAACTCTGCGTAACATTATAGGTAAACATTAGGCAAACAAGTGTAGGTTGTGGCTCTTAAAGTAGCTGATCTGTATAAATGTCTGCTGTTGTGGTCACCATGAGTGAAGTATATTTGAGAGCGAGTCTGTTTGAATGAGATTCCTGGTTTTTGTGGCTTTGTGTGGGAGCTGTCAGCTGTTTTCTGAGACAGAGTCCAGAGCCGCTCGCGTCAGCTTTGATCAGCCCCTGCAGGCCCCCTGCCTCACAAAAGGCTGCCTGTGTCACTGCCCAAGCGATTTTCCCGCCCGCCGCTCTGCAAGTCGTCTCTGTAGATCTCTTCAGACGCTTGTACACACACACACACACACACACACACTGATCCACAGACAGCTCACCTTCAGGGGCGAGAGCTCCAAAAAGGAGCAAAACACCATTAACGTATCATTAAAGTTGTCCATGTTTCATCTGAAGTCATGTAATAGCTGTACAAGTTTGAAAACAAGAGTTTAATCTTAATTTAGTCACGTTTAGTTTGAGGATAGTAATGGGGTATTTGACCTAGAAAACACCACTAATAGTTAGGGTTGGACGATATGGCCAAAAATATTATCGCAATATATTTTTCCATATGATTTGATATCAATATTTAACATAACATTCATTTTATACCATTAATAGGGAAGGAAATGCATTCCACATTTTTGTTAAACCTTCTGAATGTAATCATAGTTTGTTTGTTTAAGGGAAACTTCATAGAAGTTCATAGAAACTTCATACCTTTTCATTTAGGGCCCCATCAATTCAGATTTTCAGATAATTGGATTCTTTGTTTTATTAAATTTTTTTTCTGGATCTCGAAATAATATACAAGTTAAAAAATGTGTTATGGACTGAATTCATAAAACTTTAACAAATGAATCAGTTTTTTATAATGTAATCAAATGAAATACAGTATAACAGTTAATTTACAACAAAACACTGCATATTTATTTATGCCAAATAAGGTGCTGCACACCGGAACTTTAAAATATTAAAAATAAATAATATTTTGGTTGTATGAAATTCCTGTTTATAATAATAATAAGAATAATAATAATGTTTTTAGCAATAGTAATAATAATACAGATTAATACATATTAATTATAATTAATAATAATATTATTAGCAACATTTATTATTATTATTATTATTATTATTATTATTATTAACAACAGCAACAACAAATATAATAATAGTAATAATAATAATAATATTAATTATGTTTTAATACATTTTATTATAATATAATATAGTAAAATAATAATAATAATAATAAAGGAATATCGCAAAACCAGGATATTTTTATTATATTTCAATATTCAGAATCATTTCTAGTTATAATTCATATGTAGTATGTGTTTTTTAGTGCAGTGTCGTCACTCAGTCATTCAGATGAGAAAGATGTAGAAATACTAATTGCAAAAGAACTGTCGGCTCATTTCTGAATGAATCACTGAGTCATTAATGAGTTATCATGATTTGAACAGAGTTCATGTGTGTTTGGGTCATATCAGCAATTCTGCATTACACAAACACATTAGCCAAGACAAAAAGAACATTCTTACATAACGTCAAATGACATAATCGTGTCTGTTACGGGAAGAGACAGCTGAACATATGGGAAACCAGACCACAGGATGCAAATATAGTCACAATGTTGTAAAATGCATAATGCTAGGAACATTAATAGATGCTAAATGTGTGCATTTGTTTGGTTATTGAAGTATACAGGTGCTTTTCTTTTCTTTCATTTTAATTGCATTCATGCATTGATCATCTTTGCACCAAAGTAAACGGTTCTGTTTTCCATTTAACACACAGAAATAAGTCTTGCGTCAGGCTCAGCTGCAGAATAATAAAGTGTATTTGTCCTGTTGAGTGAGTTGCACTTCTGTTTTTGTGGTCGGAGCCAGCGCTTTTCTGTCTGTCGCAGCAGTCGTCTGTGGTTCAGACTGGGACGCGGCTGATATTGCTCTCGCTGGCGTCTGTCGGCTGGTGGTTTTTGAGGAACAGTGAAAGAGGAAGTGAAAGATGATTGGTGCAGTGATGTGTGGCCTGTATATACGTCTGGATTACCAGCAGTGACCTCCTGAAAGCTGAAGTCTGTTCAACACGCGAGACGAGAGAAGAATGCAGATTAATGATGCATGTACTAGTAGCCCAAACCCTGCAGGAAAAAAACATGATTTTTTTTCATGCAGTTTCTAAGATGTAAAACATTGTCTTAGTGTACCGTGATTAATCAACTAATTGTTATATTTTATATTAGTCATATCTATTATTTTACCCTGTAGTACTACTAATAATAACTATTATTATTATTCTTATTAACAACAACAACAATAATAATAATAAGGATTAAAATGGGTTATTATTAATAATAATAATAATAATACATAATACTTATTACGTATTTGTAGTAGTTGCGGTAACAACAGCAACAAATATAATAATAATAATAATAATAATAATAATTTTTAAGGAATATCATAAAACCAAGATTTCTTTTATTATAATAATAATAATAATAATAATAATAATATATAATATAATATCATCATCATCATCATCATCATCATCATCATTATTATTATTATAATTATTATTATTATTATTATTATTATTAATGGTATAATCTCAAAATTGACTTGTCTGAAAACACTATTACTACTACTACTAATAATAATCATATGTATTAAAATATGTGATAATAATAATCATAATAATCATAACAATAACAATGATAATAGTAGTAGTAATACATATATTAATAATAATTCTTATTATTATTATCATTAGTGGTAGTATTACTAACAACATCAACAAATACAATACTAATAATAATACTAATAATAATAATTATCATTATTGTTAGTAGCAGTAGTATTGATGTTGTTGTTTAAGAATATCATAAAACCAAGGTTTCTATAAAAATAAAATCTAGTGATAATAGGTTTTGATAATAATAGTGATATATATTAGTTACAGCGTTGACTCTGTTCACCTGAAATGTCTTGATTTAAATATAGACTCAATGGATGCAGTGGATAAAAGCATCACCCAAATGCATAAATGTGAATGTTCTGAAGATGTAGAATGTTTTATGAACTGCTTGACTGTGATTGGTCAGTCGCTGAAGTGAGGTGTGTTTTCTGTGTTTTAGCTGCTGGAGTCTCCGGAGGTGAAGGAGGACGCGGTGCTCTGCTGTTCGATGGAGGTGAGTTTAACACATTCGTGATG
This sequence comes from Spinibarbus caldwelli, assembly GCA_039654775.1. Lineage (NCBI taxonomy): Eukaryota > Metazoa > Chordata > Actinopteri > Cypriniformes > Cyprinidae > Spinibarbus > Spinibarbus caldwelli. Next base: position 2,587,417 of record CM077258.1, read on the forward strand.
AACGAGAGACTGAGACCAGCGACCGGCCCAAACCCTCGTCTGACTGTGTGTCTGAGTAACTGCTTCAGAGGAAGATGCTTTCACATGAAATGCAAGCGGTTTTATGTTTGTTTGTTTCTTTTCCTTCCGTTTGGTTTGTTTTCTCAGTTGTTTACAGCGGTGAGAGAGCATGTGTTTGCACAGCACGTTCTTGTGTTCAGCTGAGCAGAATGCATAAGTCTTAAGATGTGTTTTCAGTGGCCAGGCTTACCAGCATTTATTCACATCAAAGGCTAGATGAAAATAACATTATCATTTGAAAAATAAAATTATTTATATTTTTATACAATAAATATAAATAAAAAACCTAAATAAATACATATTTTCCATTTCAAAGAGAAATAATAATGGAAAATAAAATATTTAAATATATAAATAAAATGTTTTAAATACATGAATTATGTTTCCATCTTTGTTGCCACAGTTTTGGAAGTGCCTTTTTCTGTTCTAAAGAAGGGGGGTGTCCCAATACATTTGACCATACAGTGTATGTACAAGTCATTGGTGTTTGGTGATGAGTTTTTGGCTCAAGATCTGCATTTAAAGTCACACCAGAGGTGTATATACAAATATATAATATAGTATATACAAATACTTCAGTGTGTACTTGAGTGTGGCTCCATCCATCCAGTAGATGATGTCCCATCTGCCCACAAACCGGATCATCAGCAGACAGTTTGTCTGGACATCCGACGGCTTCCCTCCAGTCTCTCTCTCTCTGTGTCTCTGTCTCTGTCTCTCTCTCTCAGACTAGCATCTGTTTCTCTGTGCCCCCTGTGGAGTTGACCTCTGACCCTTGCTTGAGCCTGAGTGTGTCCATCTCCCTTTGAACATCTTATTTCCTCTCAGAAACCACTCAGTGATTCCTGCCTCTCTTTGTCTGTCTTTCACCACCCCACTTTAAAGTAGTATTACAGGATATTTGGAGTAAATGTCGATGCACCACATCCGTGATGTGCTGCTGTCAGTCCACAGACAAACATTTCAGCTCCAGCCTCTGTGTGATTCTCACATGAAGCATGTCCGGTCACATCGAAATATATTTTGCAATAAGAAAATTAACCCTTTTTTTTTTTTGTGACCTTGTGACATTTAAACCCTAGTCTCATAATTACATTACACAAGTGATGCATAATGAAATACATAGATACTGACAATAGACAATTTAATAAATACATCATTTTTTTTGCGTTAGGGTAATGATAGCAATGTATTGAAGTATGTTTTTTTTTTTTATTGTCATATATATATATATAGAGAGAGAGAATCACAAAAGAAGCTTCACATTTTCACACCGTTTTAAAGTAATGATGATCATTTTGATAATTAAATTTTTATATTTAATGAATTTAATAAAATTAAATTCAACAAAATAAATGTCATATTTTCTATTTTGAAGATTTAGTATTGGGATTATACTTTTAAAAACTGAGATAATTTATATATATATATAAATTATCTTTATAAAATGGATAAAAATATCCATTTTATAAAGTTTTCAATTGTTACATTTATTAATTATTATTATTTTTTTAATTGTTTATTTATTTATTTTGTGGTGCAGTGAAAACACATCGCAATTTCACACTTTTTTATAGTAATAATAAATTTGAGAATTAGATTTTTATAAATTTTTGATTAATTGTTAATTTAAGAAAATTAAATTTAACAAATGTAATTAATTTTCTATTTTTAAGACTTTTGCATTGTGCCATTATTTAGCGTTATGATTATACTTTCAAAACTCTGTGATAGTTTTATATATATATATATATATATATATATATATATATAAATATATATATATATATATATATATATATATATATATATATATATATATATAAATAATATATGCACTTAGACACTTTGACACTTTATCCAAATATATACATGTAGTGTATACACTAGTCAACATTTGAAGTGGACCAAAACCTTTCATCAAAGTTGCCCTAAAACCTAAAACCAAAATGCGTTCTTGTCTTAGGACAACTTTGATGAACTTTTTCGATCCACTTCAAATATTGACTACTGTATATGTGTGTGTATATGTGTGTGTGTGTGTGTGTGTGTGTGTATATATATATATATATATATATATATATATATATATATATATATATATATATATATATATATATATAAAATATAAGAAATAATTTATTAAATTATTTCTTTTTATTTATTTATTTAAAAATGTATTTATTTGTGGTACCACACAGTCAGTTTCACACTTTTTCTGGGATAATCATTTTGTTAAGAGAACTGAGAAAGTTAGTACTATTTGGGAGGATTTGTCAGTATTGTTTCTCTCTGTGCTTGTTCTTGCAGCTCCAGAGCACCGGCCGGTTATTGGAGGAGCAGCTTCCTGAAATGATGACGGAGCTGCTGGCGGCCGTGCGGGATAAGATGCTGTGTCCGTCTGAGTCTCAGCTGACGCGCTCGCTCCTGATGGAGGTCATCGAGCTCCACGCTCACCACTGGAGCCCGCTGGAGGCGCTGACCACCGCCTACTACAACAGAACCATCCAGAAGCTCACCGCGTGACTCACACGCACCGCTGGAGGCCCTGACCACTGCGAACCACAACACAATCATCCAGAAACTCACTGAGAGACACGCAAACCAACCACTAGAGGCTACGGACACACTACAAACACACACAAGCTTTCTGTAATAGGAGGATAGAATCGGGCATGGATGGATGAGACATGAGGCATTATGGGATATGGGGTTGGCCCAGGGGTCAGAGGTCAGAGGCTAAAATATGCAGATTGAAATGAATATGTATATGTTCACACTTCACATCTACATATTCATGAGGTGAGCCAGACGTGCAGACGTGAAACCAGACAGTCATTAGACGCACGTGTGCAGACACCAGTCACTGTGTCATGCTTTCCAGACTAAACCTCCACAGAAAGACAGCGCAGAAGAAAATAAATACAAGCATAAAAAAAAATCAATCAAAAGAAAAAATGTATTTTGCATTAAAAAATGAAGCCTATATTTTATATTGTCATTATTTTCACAATTACGCACATTCCCCCCCCCCCCAAAAAAAAGCATTATTATCACAATGCAAAAATGTAATTGAATTAAATCATTTTCCATAATGATACAAATTTTAAGAAATAATTTTTAGATTTTTTTGCATTGTATCATTTTCATCACAATCACATTTCTACCCAAAAATCGATCATGATGCATAAATACTTTTATTACTACAATTACAATTTAATTAATACATTATTATTTTGCATTAACAATGATCATTTTCAGAATGACATTAATTTAATTTTGTATTTTTACTTCTTCCTGACAATTAAGCGCATCCTCCTTCCCCAAAATTGATCATGATGCATAAATACTTTACATTTTAATTAATAAATGAATAAATGTTTTTTTTTTGCATTTGAGTAATGATAATTTTGAAAATTAAATTATTTTTATTAAATGTTTTAAATTTAACTCAATTTTGTATTTTCACAACTATTTAATAAGCACCAAAAAACACCCTCATAAATGTTACAGTTTTATTAATACATCATTCATTTTTGCATTAATGATATTAATTTTTGAGATATATATATAATTTTTTTTTGTTTTTGTTGAGAATTTGGGTTACAAATATGCTTAATATTCATGAGAATTGACACAGTGCAATTCTTATTGTTCCTGAAAATATTAAGCAGAAAATTTTTTTTTTGTTTGTTTTTATAAAATTTTTTGCATTATTTTCATGATCGCTAAGCACTCGCCTAAATCTTTTTTTCTTTTTTTTTTTACGATTTTTTTTTTTTTTTTTTTTAATGCATGATTTTTATATATATTTTAATTAACCATTTTTGGGGGTAATTGTAGGTATGTGCTTAATATTCATGGAAATAATGCCAATGTGCACAAAGTCTTAATGCTCCTCAAAATAGGCTTCATTTTCTTTAAGCAAAATCAAAATTCCCTGTTCTATTTTTTTCTTTTGATTTTGTTGTAAGATATTCTCTGGCCATGTTCATGAATTGTGTTCATTGAATTGTGAACCCCAGAGACTGGACGAGCTCTCGTGTCTTTTCTTTGGCCCGGGGGCTGCTCCTCATCCATCCGTCCCGTTTGGCCCCCCGGGTGTTAGGAGCCGTCGGCCGACAGGGGCATCCAGCTGGAGTCACACTGGCTCTGCAGGAGCGAGCCTTTCTTTTGTCACACACACACACACACACACACACACACACAGTAGTTGGGAGACACACTTTAGTGTGTGTGTGTGAGAGTACACATTCAACATGAAGTGGTCCGGTTCTTCATGAACATCAGTCGGATCGCTTGAGTTTCCTGTTCCCGTTCCGTCTCGGGCCACGTCTCTGTTTATAATGTGTTATAGTGTCCTTAATATTATGCATTATTGTTATTATTATTATTATTATTATTACTCTTTCTTTTTCTCTCAAAGTCGCATTTTTTTACAAACAACGTATAAATGTCCATGTAATAGGCTCCGTTTGTGAAATACAAGCGAAACGCGAATCATTCGTAACATGTTGTGTTGTTGAATGATTCACCTACTCGTTTTTCACGAATGAGGTTTGTATGTTTTTAGTCGTAGATCTGTTGCACAGGATTACTTTCGTTTTTGCACTGTTTTAAGGCAACTGCTTTAAAAAAAATTAAAAGAAAAAGAAGATAAACGTGTATGTAAAAAGTGATGCGGGTTGTGGAGGATTTCGAATGTTAGTCGAACACTTTTTGCTAGAATGATTCATAGAATCAGGTTTTTTGGGAGAAAATAGTGGCCTTCGAAACCCCTGCGAGTTGAATCTCTAGCTGATAGAAAGGCCTGTGCAGCGAAGACCATTTTCTTTTTATCGCCCTGCGACTTTCAGCTTCCTAAATAGACAATGTGAGATGTCGAAAAAAATAAAAAATCGAGCATGAATCGAAATGAAACTAAAAAACAATGGCTATTGAGTATATAGGCCGTTTTGCCGTGGTCGTTTTTTGCAAGTCGTTCTATTTAAAACTATTTACTTTGAACTAAATTTGTTTGCCGAGGATGGTGGTCGAAACTTTTAACGGTATATCTAGCTATTACGTGTCGATTTCTCTGGCTTTGATGACTGTGTGCATTGATATTGATTTAACACAAGCCAGTCATCTAGTTATAAATAAGCTACAGTACATGTAATCTTGTAAACGGCATATGAATATGAATTTTAGACCATGAGGAGGAACATAGGAAGTGTTTTTGAACTTTTTTTGCGTAGTCGATGGCCTCCAGCTTAATTTAGGGGAGGAAACACATGCAGAACCTCGTGGTTTGCCGGCCGGTTTGGGGTTTGTGTATTTTCTGTCTTGCATCAAGAATCCACATGAAAAGATAAATGCACACATGAGGGTTGAATCTGGCTATTTCACCCTAAATTTTAAAAGAAAAAATATTTAAATATTTTGCATAAAGTAGATTGAAGTTTTCTTCATGCAAAATATGATTTTTGCAATTTTTTCTTTTGATTTTTTGGTCAGATTTCCCCTCAGAGTGATTTTATACATGCATACTTAATAGCTGATGCTAGGTGAGTGTGTGCTTGTCTTTCAAACATGATTTCAGTTGTTTTTGTATTTTAGAGTTTCCTTTGATTTGCTCTCAGCATCATCAGGGTTTGTTTTAGGCTCCACCCCATTCAAGCAGCAGGCATCATGTGACCTTCAAGTTCTTCAATGTTGCGACCCACCAGACTATTGAATGCAGATCATCTTCATTTGCATCTTATTGACATGCAAAGCAGATGTGGCAACCTTGTCAGCTGACTAAACTGTAAATCTGGGCTCATTCAAAGATGTCAGCGATTGTTTTTTTTTTGTTTTGTTTTTTTTATGCAACTGAAAATAAACTGAGAAGGGGTGTAACATGAAGTGTTTGTCCTTTTCTTTGATGATTATTGCTTAGAGTGATCTTTGCTGTCCATTTTTCGTCCTTTCTTGCAGAATGAAGAACTTCAAGTGTTATGTTATGATTTATATATGGTTATGTATTCATATTTTGAATGAGATTTTATTTGAATATTTTCGGTTTTCATTTTAATTTAAATTTGGCTAATTTTATGTACTTTTGTTATTTTTATTAGTTGTTTATAGTTTCAATTAATTTATTTCAGTTTTTTGCAGTTTAAAATGATTTCATGATTTTGTTAATAATTTTAGTTTTTAGTTAACAATAACAACACTGCTTTTTGTGTTGTTTTGTTGGCCCTGCGTTTCCTATCCCAACTAACAAATTTATCTACTAAATATTTTCTGATCATTGCATTTTTTGGGGTGTCAGGGTTCCTTAATCCTAAAAAAAAAAAAAATTCAAAAATTTAAATAAATAAAAAATCTTTTTAGCTTAGGATTCTAATATTGTCAGTTTTTTATTGATGATATAAATTCTTTATTCTATATATATTCAATTCTGCTTCATCTAGGTTTATTTTCCACATTATTCAAACATTTCCAATTATATAAAGTATTAAAAGAATACGTGTTTACAAGAAAGTTCTTTTTCCATAACACTCACTCTTTTCTGAACATTTTGAGATGCATTAGCATTTAAGTTCATCAAACCTGGTTGTGCAAAGGACTGTGGGTAATGTTAACTCAAAACGCATGAATGCACACTTTGAAAATCCACTAGAAATAGTACACCATCCAGACTCCTCTTGAACATTACTAATAAAAACCAACAAAATACTAATACAAAATGACAAAAGCTCATAAAAAAAATTACTAAAAATAAAATTAGAATGAAAACTGGAAATATACAAATAAAAGCTCATTCAAAATATTCATAAATACTAATAAATACTATCAGAAGCAGATATTGACTGTAATGTGCTGTCTCTATGTCTTTTTTTAACATCTAGCAGCCCTTTTGTTTTCTTCTACACCCCCTTCATCATCATCATCATCTCCATAGCACCCCCCACTCTGTTTGTGTGATTAATTGCCATGTCCGGGGTGAGTGTGTCGCCCGATTGTTTCTATTGTTTGTAGATGACAAAGGAGCATTTGGCTCCACACACACACACACACACACACACACACAGCTGGACGCTTGCTGCAGCTGCCACACAGATTCAAGCGCAGCGATCTGACAGCTGTGCAGGAGGACAGAGATCAGCTACCTGCAGTGAGAAAGTGTGTGTGAGTGAATGACGGTCATGGGGCATTGTTTGCAATGACGGCCAGTGCATGAGACCAGATTCTTGACGGAATAGTTCACCCAAAAATGGGTGAAATTGTGCTGTCCAAGATGTAGATAAGTTTGTTTCTTCATCAGATTTGAAGAAATGTAGCATTCCATCACTTGCTCACCAATGAATCCTCTGCAGTGAATGGGTGCCGTCAGAATGAGAGACCAAAGAGCTGATAAAAACATCGCAATAATCCATAAGTAATCCACACCACTCCAGCCCATCAGTTAATGTCTTGTGAAGCAAAAAGCTGTGTGTTTGTAAGAAACAAATCCATCAAGACTTTTTAACTTCAAACTTTTGCTTCCAGCTAAAAAAAGGACTCCTCTGTCCATAATAACACTTTCTCCAGTGAAAAGTCCATCTCCTGTTGTCTCTCACATCAAAATCCACCCACTTATTTGTTTAGAGCTGTTTTGGACTGTTTTGGCTTGTAAAAGGTGCTTGATCTGTGCAGATTTCTCTCCTGATTCAGACCAGATTCAACATCTAGCAGCCCTTTTCACTGGAGGAAGCGTTATTATGGATTATGGACTTGGTATTTTGGCTAAAAGTGATGGTTTGAATAAAAAAATGTCTTAGTGATGGATTTATTTCTTACAAACACACAGCTTTCGTCTTCTCAAGACATTAACTGATGGACTGGAGTGGTGTGGATTATTGTGATGTTTTTATCAGCTGTTTGGACTCTCATTCTGACGGCATCCATTCGCTGCAGAGGATCCATTGGTGAGCAAGTGATGCAATGATACATTTCTCCAAATATGATGAAGAAACAAACTCATCCACATCTTGGATGGCCTGAGGGTGAGGACATTTTCAGCGAATTTTCATTTTTGGGTGAACTTTTCCTTTAATACTTCAAATATGTTTAAATATGTAACTCAGATATGTTCTGTTTTACAGCCATTTGTCGTTTATATTTCTCTCTCTCTCTCTCTGGAGGAACTGTACAACCATCGGCCCACATCCTGCCCCTGCCAGCGAGGAAATGATGTCATGACCTGTTCACTTCCTGAATGAACTGTTTAATGGTTCTGTTTTTCTGCCACATAACGTATTGCTGTTGGAGCCTGGAATTCTCTCTCTCTTGTTCAATCCCTTTCTCTTCTGCTCTGTTTTTCCCGCTTTCATCCCCCCCTCTTGATGAAAACCCAAACCTCTCTTCATTTCCAGCCAAGCCTGATCCGCTTCCAAATCCTCCCTGCCCTGCCTGCCAACACCAACAGGCCGTCCGCTCGGAGCGCAGAGGAGGCAAGGAACTCAAAGAGGCTTCTTTCTTCAGCCTGCAGAGGGAAGACTCGCGTGACAGCGTTTGCTGTAGGGGTTAATCTGAGCGCTCTGATATCTGGATAGAGAAACACTGAGAAAAATGTTTGTAGTTCACCCAAAAAAAATCTAAATGACTTACCTTCATGTTGTTCCAAATTTGACTTTCTGTTTTCCTTAGAAAAAGGAAATGTTCACGCTGCTGTTTTCCATAAAACACAAACATGCACTGATCTGTAAAAATCTATCTGTTGTTCTGTAGTTCTGTCTGTCTATCTGTCTGTCTGTCTATCTATCTATCTATCTATCTATCGATCTATCTGTCTGTCTATCTGTCTATCTATCTGTCTATCTGTCTATCCGTCTGTCTGTCTATCTATCTATCTATCTATCTATCTATCTATCTATCTGTCTATCTGTCTATCCATCTGTCTATCCATCTGTCTATCTGTCTGTATATCTATCTATCTATCTATCTATCTATCTATCCGTCTGTATATCTATCTATCTATCTATCTCTCCATCTGTGTGACTGTCTGTCTGTCCATCGTTCTGTCTGTCTGTTTTTCCTCTGCAGGAGATTATATTATTATTTTAGTCTCTGCAGTGTTGTGTTAGTCACACACACACACACACACACACACTCACTCACTCCCCCGGTGTGTGTCGGCATGTGGTTTAGGTGTCAGCTCATGAGCAGCAGGCAGTAGCACCTGATGTCTTTGTTGCTAAGCTCCTGCTCCTGTCTAGCAACTGTCACCGCGAAACTATCCTGGGAGTGTTCCCCTGTTGCTACGCGACGTGAACTCCGGTGACAGGCTGATGGTTTGACCCCTGCTACGCTCGACAGCGACAGCAGCAGCGACATGTCGCCCTCATCTCGTCTCTCCTACTTCAACCTGAGGTGTGTTTCTGTTGTCAGAGTAAATAGACAGTGGGTGAACGACCATTTAAAATTCCTATAGCTCACTAGGCACTAGGTCAAGGGTTCGATTCTCAAGGAATGCAGGAACTGATTATATGTATATCTTGTAGGGATGTGCATCTCCATAACTGAGGCCGATGCGATGCACATCTCGATGCATAGCCAACGATTTGAGACATTATAGAGACATAAGCAGCTACTGATGCGATACACTTCACTCCTATTAAGATGCAGTGCGATTCGATTTCTGAGTAAAAGTAAAAGTCTCAGTTTTGGTCCGTCTGCACTGAAACGCAACCCCAGAATTTTCAAACTAAAATGGGGTCTGCAGCGTTTTCGAAAATCTCAGTTCTTGAGGGCCAAAAACGCTGGAGTAGTGTAAAAGACAGGCGTAACCGTAGCAAAAGTTATGCGTTTTAAAATGAAAGCGCACTAGTGTGAACGTAGCCTAAACCCAGTGTGTCTATTTTATCAATCGCTAGTGCACCTCTTGAGATCAGAGGAGTGATGGTTACCTGCACAGCTTTTACTAGCTGGAATTTAATTAAAGTTGAAAATAACCCAGAATATTTCACTGATGAAATGGCAGTCGCGTCCCTTCAGCTGAGCGCTTGAGTTTTCATGCCGGTCAGGAGGTTCTCAAAACATCTCCAGCTGCACACACACACACACACACACACACACACAGCTCATTGATTTGCGAGGTGGCATGCGTCTCGATGAGTGAACGTGTGTGTTTGCGCGCATGTTTAAAGCAGCTCCACATGAAAGTTTGAACCCAACACCGCAGTCACGTGATCTGCTCTACAACGAACCCCGTTGTTCGCGAGCGGGTTTGATTTGGCCGGCCGTCAGTTATTGCACACACAGGTGTGTGTTTGTGTGAACGGCAGGATTATTTGCCTCCGCCGTCACTGTGGTTTCTGTCCTAGTTTTGAGTCTTTGATGGTGGATTTTATCAGGATTTAGTGCAAAATAAGTGACATTATTAGCTTACAAATCATAAGCGAGATTTGCTACCAGATGACAGTAATTAGAGATGTTTGCTAAATCAAGAATCGTGTTTACTGTTGCTCATGTTTAGTGTTAGTGAACGTTCAGTGTGTGCATCGATTGTGAGACGCACCATTCTCACCTGCTGGACCATAAAACAGGCTTAAAAAACTGTGATGCACAGCACACTGATTTTCATCTTCACTATTTTCTCATGTTTTCCAATACAAATATTTAAAAATTCTTTAATGAAGATACATTTACTCAAGAAGCAAAATTTTGATAAAACACCCTAGCAACTCCATAGCAACACCCTGGAAACCCTAGCAATGAACACCACTATAAGAAAACGCATAGCAATTGCATAGCAACACCATGGGAACTATTCAGTACGCACAGCACCATAAGAAAATACCTAGCAATTGCATAGCAATGCCTTGTCAATGCACAGAACCATAAGAAAACACCTAACTGCATGTCAACGCTCTGGATACCGTGTGTGTGTGTGTGTGTGTGTGTATGACACCCTAGCAACTGCATAGCAATGCCCTTGCAATGCACAGCACCATTAGAAAACACCTTGCAAATGCATAGCAACACCCTGGAGATCATAGAAACCATACAGAGCACCCTAGCAACTGCATAGAAATGCCTTGGCAACGCACAAACCATAAGAAAACATCTAGCAATTGCATAGCAATGCCCTGGATACCACCCAGAACACATAGCAACGCCCTAGCAACGCACACTGTGGTCAGATTTGCACACATTCTTTATATATTCCTGAATAAATAAACATGTTGGGGGGGTGGGGGAGTTGCTTCCTCTGAAAGGATGGATCAGTGTTCTTTTAGTATTATTTATTTATTTATTTATTTAATGGTATTGTATTTATTAATATTTTGAATTATTTATATATATATATATATATATATATATATATATATTCAATTTTCATTTTAATTTTAATATATGGTTTAATAATTTTATTATGTGCTTAACTTAACAACTTAAACTTATTTAATTTAGTTGCTGAAGCAAATTTTTGTATAGATTTTTTCATATATTTTTTTATTTTACTTTATTTTTTTGCTTGTTTAGAAGTCCCTGTATGGTTTTTTTTATGTGTTCTCTTTTTTGTAGTGAAATAAGTATTTTGTTAAATACTGTTTAGCCCAATTCTTTTGACCTTTTCAGCAAATTACAACTTAAATTTCAGTCTGTATCTGAATGCTGGTCACTATTGCATGGAAAAGGGCTGCGTGAACATCCTGCTAAACATCTCCAGAAAACAAAGACAGTGCGGGTGAGTGAACAATGTTCCTTTTACACATGCAAGTCAAACTCTCGTGTAGTGAACCACTGTATTCTTTTTTTTTTTTTTTTTTCAAATAGTTTCTCATCTTTTTAACTTTTTAAATGAAACTCTCTATTATAGATGATATGATAATGAGTGGAAAAAATCTCGAATGACAAAGAGCATTTCATCATTTCTGTCTGGCTCCTTCACACACACATTCATGCCGTGTGAATATGATGCGGGCGGGAGCACGACCGCATGAATTGACATGCTGTGAATAACAGCTTCCTGTCTCCTAGAAACAGTGTGACGGTGAGCGCTGTCAGCATGCCGCTGTTCGCATTTCCCACTCTGTGTGTGTGTGTGTGTGTGTGTTCTGTCTGTCTGACAGACTGAGATGAGGAAACAGCATCAGCCTTCAACATCACTTTAACTTAAACTGTCTTAAAGTATTTTTCACCCTTTCAAAATGCCGCTCATCACCAATTCACAGCCAGTGTTTGGAATATAGTGCAGTGCACAATATATACTGTATACAGACTATTTTTCTACTACTTTGTATGTGAAAAGGTTGTCAGCATGTAAAAATGAAAATTTACCATACAAAACAGTAGTTTGCCACATTTTTGTTGTTTAATCAGCAAGTAGCTTTAAATTATTATCTTAGATTTAAATACTTTAAGTATTTTTTTATTTTTATTATATTAAAAATAAATAAAAATAAACATTCCTAATATAAATATTAATAAATTAAAATAAAAAATAATAACAAAATATAACTTCAGTATAACTTTAAAACTTCAAGTTTTTATTATTATTTTATTATTAAATTATATTACAATTATATTATTTTATTTATAATATATTGAAATACATTGTTTTATTATTATTATTATTATATTAAAATAAATTATTTTATGTTTATAATTGTTTTATATTAATAAAATATTAGGTATTACTAAACATTTTATTTTATTATTAATATTTTAGATTAAAATAATAATAATAATAATAATAATACTTGTTGTTGTTGAAGTTTTTACAGATTAATTTAAAATATTTAAAATATTTTATTTTAGGATTATTTTCTTTTGTATTAATTTTTTTTAAAACTCAAGTATTTAAATCTGAGATTATAAAATGAAACCACTTTCTTAATTAAACGTGCATAATGATGATTATGTGGTAACAATGTTGCAAGCAACTTTTTTTAAATGTTCATTGTTACATGCTATTATTATTGCTATCGTTTTCACTGAATGTTTTGGATTTCAGTCAGAAATACTTCTAGCTCATGCATCACACAAGAGGTCGATTTGATCGCATTGCATTGTGGGATGCAGTCTGTGTTCCAAAACATTCTTCATAAAACAAACATTTCCTGCTCTGAAATCTGATTGGATAAGCAGCATTCGGATCTGTCTGCATACTAGAGTGGCGCGGATTGTTGAATGTGTGTGTGTGTGTGTGTGTGTGAGATTGTGAATGAAGGCTGACTGGAGCCAGAACCTCCTCTCTGTCTCTCCCACCCAGCAGCGCTGGAGCCCGAGCACCAAGGACGCGCGTCTGTCTCTCGCCACAATAGACTATTGAGAATATGAGACACAAACAGGCTGAGGACTGACGCCGTCACCGCTGGAGCAGACAGACAGATGGACAGACGTAGAAATGAGCGTTTACATGAGCAGATATTTCATTTCTCCGTCCGCTCACCCACAGCATTCCTTTGTGTGCTCACTATTATCATCTCTCTCTGTCTCTTTTTCAGCTAGCAGACATTATTGTATTTCTTCAGGATCAGTTCTGGTCATATAAACGTCCTCAGTTTCTGTACTTTTGTGTCTGGTGTGAATGTGTAAACTGTCATTCGTCTGACAGAGAGAAATAATCCTGTGAGTTATCACATATAAGTTAAACAGTTCTGTGCTGTCATTATTATTCACCTCTCTGGGATACTTGATGGTGATTGGTTAATCACTGCATTCTACAGTCAAATTTGTCAAAAATAATACGTAAAAATAATTTTAAATTATTATAATAATTTTAAACATATAATTAAAAAATAATTAAACTATTAAAATAATTAAATGATCAATATTTATGATTAATAAATAAACACTGGTGTTTTTATCATATTACTGCCTACTTGGATTGTGTATTACAGTGATTTTACCATGTTTTAAGGGGATTCAGGCACCGAACACCTAACAACGCAAACAACTATAATCGTGGTAAAATCACAGTAATGCATAGCCTTTCACAGTTTATTGCTTTTATAATGGATCTTTATTATGATGACAGCATTTGGAGTCAGTATTTTTTTAATGTTTTTCAAAGAAGCTTTTTCTGCTCACCAAGGCTGCATTTATTTGATCAAAACAGTAAAACAGAAAAATGTGAAATATTATTACCATTTAAAATAGACATTTTCAATGTGAATATATTGTAAAATGTAATTTATTCCTGTGAACAAAGCTGATATTTCAGCATCATTACTCCAGTCTTCAGTGTCACATGATCCTTCAGAAATCATTCTAATATGCTGATTTACTTCTCAAGAAACATTTCTGATTATTATCAATGTTGAACATTTTTTTTTTTTTTTTTTTTTTGGAAACCATTTTTTTTCAGCATTCTGTGATAAATAGAAAGTTCAACAGAACAACATTTATTTGAAATAGAAATCTTTAATATCATTATAAATGTCTTCACTGTCACTTTTGATCAATTTAATGTGTCCTTGCGGAATAAAAATATTAATTAATTTTGAACAGTATTTAAGACAGAAGTATAAAAATGAAAGTAATCTGAGTGACGTTATTATTTCCCCTGTCAGAAGGTCATTGTAATGAAATACAGTAAATCTTTGACAGCCTAACTACAGTATACAGTGCTTGTGATCATACTATTGATTGCTCTGTTGATTAACTGATGTATTTCGGCTCAGTTCTGATTGACAGCGAGGCGGCAGCGATAAGATGTTGGGTGTAATTGATATGATAATTCATCTCTTTCTCTTTCTCTCTCCATCTGCTAAACACAGCTCTTCTGCATTGTCTCCTGCGGCCAAGTGTTGCCCCGTCGCTGAGGGTCAGAGGTCACGCGGGTCAAGCGAATCTGCCCCGCCACGTGAGCCAAACAAAGATCCATTCATCACACACATACACACACATACACACACACACACACATACTTGAATTTGTGGTTTACGGGGACTCTCCATAGGCGTAATGGTTTTTATACTGTACAGACCGTATTTTCTGTCGCCCTTCACCAACCCTACACCTAAACCTACCCCTTACAGGAAACTACTGCCAATTTTTAAATTTCATAAAATACTGTTTAGTATGTTTTTAAGCCTTTTGTTTTTACGGGGACACAGGAAGTGTCCTCATAAACCATTTTTATGTATGTTTATGTTGTAGTACCCATGTAATTATATACATTTGTGTCCTCGTAAACCTTATATACCAGTACACTCTCACACACACACACACACACACACACACACACACACACACACACACACACACACACACACACAACTAATCGCTCACTCTCCCCTTTTGACATGCACATCCTCATTCTCTTTTCATACAGTCTGTCTATTGCTCTCTCTCTCTCTCTCTCTCTCGCTCTCTCTCTCTCGCTCTCTCTCTCTCTGTCTCTCTCTCTCTCTCTCTCTCTGTCGCTCTCTCTCTCTGTGTGATATTCTGGCTGACATTGCTGGCGTGGACAAAGTCTTCCACTCTCATCTCTGGCAGAACAATCCTTTCAGTCCCCTACAGTGAGTGTGTGTGTGTGTGTGTGTGTGTGTGTGTGAGTGATCCTGAAATTCCTCTGAATTCCTCACATTGGTTAGATGCTTTCAATAGCCTGTTAAATGCAGATTGTATTTTTTCTGATTATTGTGACCCAAAATGACTAAATTTAAGTCAAATCATTTTCACTTTATTTATACACTGAAAAATGATTTTCTTACTCAGTAATTCAGTACAATTATCTGAACATTCTTAAATAAAGATACATTTACTTGAGAAGCAAAATGAAATAAGGTAAGAAGTCTTATTTTCTGAAAAAATGTACCAAAATTGATTGAGTTTATGCTTAAAACAAGAAAAATATCTGCCAGTGGGGTAAGAAAACTAATATTTCACTTTGAATTTGAGTTTACCCCACCTGCAGATTTTTATTTTTTGTATTAAGTTAGGCTCGTACTCACTTACTCACTGTAACATTAAAATAACCATTTTCTTGTAAAGATGCTTTGAAGCTTTGATTATTGACAAGTGCTACACATATAAAGTAACAAATAAAATCTAATTTTTTTTCAGAAACAAGACATCTTAATATCCAAGACTAAATTTTATTTATTTATTTATTCATTCATTCATTCATTCATTCATTCATCCATTTAGCTTCTCAAGTAAATATGTCCTTGATTTAAGAATGTTTAGAAATTTGTATGGAAAACAGTCAAAAATACTAAAATTATTATTATTATTATTTTAAATATTATTATTTTGTTAATTATTGTTATTTTTATTTGTTTATTTATTTATTTATTTATTTATTTTTGTAGTGTAGCACTTTATACAGTACAATACAGATTGTTTCAAAGCAGCTTCACAGTAATAAACAGGATAATAGTGTGAATGTTGCAAAATTCAACAATTTCAGCAGTAAAGCAGCTCCACAGAAGACAACAGTGTCATTATTCAGCTCAGTTCTGTTCAATGCTGATTCAGTTCATTTCATTAACTGTGTCAATGTTGCAAAGTTTATCAACTATAAAACAAATTCACTTTCAGCTATAAAGAAGATAAAAGTGTCATTATTCGGCTCAAGTTTTGTTCTCATCTAAAAGTGTCAGTTCAGTCAAATCAATAATTTTATATATTAACTGCCCCCCTCCTCATTCATTGTCATTGTTTTGAAAAGAGCAGCATGGACATTTTATTAAACAAATTTTGTTCATGACATGAGGGTGAGTAAATGACTGCATTTTCATTTTTCATCTCATAGAGTCACATGCATGTTGCAAATGTTAGATTCTAGTCTGATACTTGTGAAATAAATTCACTGTAAAGTGTTTGCATAAGTCGGCTCGTATAAAATCACAGCTCACATCAGAGAATCGCGAAAGTTTTTTTTTTATTTTCTCACCTTGCGCTGTGAATACATGAACCGCTGTGCAGGTCACCAGATTGAATTTATCTGGCTCTCGCCTGCTGAACAGCGTTTGAAGGCCAAACTAAATAAGAAAGTGTGAAATCTTGAACACACAGCGCAGTATTAGTGAGAACTGATGTCTGAGAGAAACACGTCAACTCGAGAGTGTGTGTTTGCATTGAATAATCTGAATAACCACCGAATACTGACCCAAATATGTCATTTCAGCAAAATAGGGTCAAAAAGTCTTTATACACTTTATCCACTTTTTAACAAACTTTTTAAAGTAAGTATGTACATGCATCTACTTTTCTGTAAAAGCCTTTTTGGTTCTTAATGGAGTGAGTGTGTACATTCATAAGCGTTTCATGTAAATCAATGATTAAATGTGTTAATAAACCAAAAGTGTAACACGTCATTGATCTGTTTGTTTCCGAATCACGACCAGCCCGTCACAGCAAACACTTACTCAAAAAATGGTGTGAGTTTGGGGCGTGGCTAACTGTTTGACTGACCAATGATGGATGGGAGGAGTGTTGGTTAAGCTTATATGGTACAAAAATTACACACTTCAGCTTTAAAGCAAGGAATTAAAGGTGAGTGTTTGTGTGTGTGTGTGTGTGTGTATTTCCCACTGTCTTCCACTCTGATTCAAGATTTCATTACTAACATACTTAATTGCCAAAGTTTGTCTAGAGTGCGGTCAGAGATTGTGTGTGTGTGTGTGTGTGTGTGTGTGTGTGTGTGTGTGTGTGTGTGTGTGTGTAAGAGAGATTCCAGACAGACCACCCCACTGCCTGGTTTTAGGGGGTCTGTGGTCTCATTCCTCATTTCCTTCTGTCGCAACTTCTCACGCACACGCACACACACACACACACACAAACACCGTGGAGTGTTTCTAACTGTGAAGCATCAGCAGCTCGTGTTATGTTGGCCGTCACCATGGCAGCGTTATATTCCTCCAACCAGGAACCCCAGTGAGCTGCAGCGGCCACAAAAACTGTCTGGACACTCCACTCCACACTTATAAATATATTAATAGAATTAGATTAAATAACAGAACATAAAACCACCTGTCATTTATTTTAAAGTGACACAACACTTACACACTTTCCGAGCAAAACATTTCACAGAAAGGTGTTTGTTTGGTTTACTAATACTTAGGGTCTTTGTATTGTCATTTTCCCTCCAAAATGATGTAATTTCCTGGTGGATGATGATATTAAGGAACTGTCTTGTATCAATTATAATTTTACAAAAGATTTCTGTTTCAATTAAATGCTGTTCTTTTGAACATCTGAACATTTATTCTGTTCAAAAATCATGGTTTCCTCAAAAATATTGGGCAGCACAACTGTTCTCAACATTGAACATAATCAGAAAAGTCTTTTAACTTCAGGCTTTTTTTTCTCATAATTTTGTGGGGGGGGGGGGGGGGGGGGGGGAATCAGAATTGTGAGATTTAAACTCAGAATTCTGACTTTTTCCAAATTTTCATCTCACAATTATGTTTTCTTGTTTCACAACCAAAGAAAAATTAAATAAAAATATTAAAATAATATATATATATATATATATATATATATATATATATATTTCAGCAAGTTACCAAGGCAGCATTTCTCATTTTCATTTAGTTTAAGTTGAGGTACTAAAATAACTATAACTTAAGAAAAACTAAATAAAAATATTTAAAAACCAGAACCTAAAACTTCAGTACTTGAAATACGATAAACATTACCTGAAATAAAATAAACCATTTAAAAAAACCTTTCAACAAAAATGACAAAATGACATGAAGAAAATAAACAAAACGTAATCATGACTTTTTATCTTTTATCAAGATTATATCTTGCAATTTGAGTTTATAGCTCACAATTCTAACCTTTTTTCTCAGTATTGCTAGAAAAAAGTCTGAATTGTGAGATATAAACTCACAAGAAAAGAACTGCAAGAAAAAAAGTTGCAATTACCTTTTTATTAATTTATTTTTATCCCATGGCAGAAACAAGATTCCATACTATCATTCCTCAGTGGCGTTATTGTTATAGCTGTGGTGTGAACTCTGTTGTTCTTTTAAATTTAGAACGATTAGAAGCTTCAGCAGCTCATGTTCTGTTGGCCGTCACCATGGCAGCGTAAATTCCTCCAATCAGGAGAGATATATTTATGAATATCGTTACAGTGAACAGGTCTTCATTGTGTCTCTGTGTTCACTTGAGTCTCATCTCGTCTCATCTCGTCATGTTTGTGTGTGTTTGACAGCTCTGACCGCAGCAGATTCTAACCTTTCAGTCTACCTCTGCGGACACACACACAGACACATACACTCGGAGACACACACTCATGCAGATACACAATCACACACATATAGACACACACACACACACACACACGCACACACAAACAGAGACACACACGCAGACTCACGGACACACACACACTTATGTAGATACACACACACATAGACACACAAGGAAACACACATATACACACAGAAACACACACACACACACTCATGTAGATACACACACAGAAGCAGACACGCACTCATACAGATACACATACACACACAGATCCAGCAGACACACACACACACAAGCAGACACACATATACACACAAACGGAGACACACACACACGCAAACTTGCACACACACAGACACACACACACACTCATGCAAATACACATTACACACACACACACACACACACACACACACACAGAAGACACAAGCAGACACACATGCACACAAATGCAGACACACACATATACACACAACCAGACACACACACACACACACGCATTCTGTGGGAAATGCCCTGTATTTGAGGACAGTACAGGCACACACACGTACAGACGCAGCATCAGACACACACCCACATTCATTCTGCTATTCAGAGTAATTGTCCTGCATGCTTACATGACTGTAATCGTGTAATTCATCATGTAAATGCCAGTAATGCTACTTGAAGTTATAATTAAAGCCAATTAACAGATATAATGACCTGCGTGTGATGTTTCCCGCTGTAATGTTTACACGCAATATTAAATGGTTTTGGTTTATCACTGCAGATGGATTATATTAGATATATGTATAGAATGATCTGGAAGCATCACCGACAGTGTGTGTTAACGGATAGTTCACCTAAAATGATTTTGTCATTATTTACTCATCCTCACATCGCTCCAAACCTGTGTGACTTTCCTTCTTCTGTGAAACAACATTATTATTATGAACTAAAAAAACAAAAAAACAAAAAAAAAAAACTAAGCATTAACTGAAATAAAATAAAATATTAAAAAGATTTTTTTTTTTTTACTTTTTTTATTTCAGCTAGTTGCCAAGGCAACATTTCTCATTTTCGTTTAATCTGAGGTACTAAATTAACTAAAACTTAATAAAAAGCAAAACCTAATAAAAATTACAATAACACAACAAAATTGCTAAAACTTCAGTACCTGAAATAAAATAAACATTAACTGAAATAAAATAAAACAAAAAAACCTTCAACAAAATGACAAAACACAATAAAATTACTAAAACTTTAAAATTAATTACAAAACAGGAAATACATATTTAATATTTTATATATTTTATATACATATATATAGAGAGAGAGAGAGAGAGAGAGAGAGAGAGACTGTTGCTGTAGAAGTAGAAATGTTATAGTATTATTTATAGTATTTATTAATATTTAGTTCCTATTTTCATATTAATTATAGATTGAGTTTTGTTTTGTGATTTTGTCTTTTTTTTATTAGTTTCTGTGTTTTTTTATATACTTATATTTTACTTTATTTTATTTTCATTTTCTGTTTTAGTTTGTTATTTTAGTACTTCACCTTAAACTCACTTAGTTTCCCAGCCAACATTTCTTATTTTCTGATTTTAATTTATTAAGTTTGTTTATATTTATATTTTGTTCCAGATTTATTTTAAGTACCGGAAACAACTTAGTTTTAATTTTAGTTCCAGTTAACAATAACAACACTGAGAGGAAAAACTGATTACACTATAATGTTTGCTTTTCAGTGTTGAAAATGTGACACATACTTTTGTTATGTCATGAATGCAATTATGTACAATACATGAATCATTTGCATTCACATACATATGAAATGTATTCATTTATTTATTCACATACGGCCCAAACATTGTATGTTGTGTGGAATTATGTATGTATGTGAATAATAAATAGATAAATTATTATAAATTATTAAATAAAAGCGTTTACACTGTAGGAATTATAATTGGGCTTAATTTATGTGCAAAAAAGTGTGTGTTTGATTATAAAAGATGAGAAGAATCAATATAATATGTTGGAATTAGTTAATGAGGGTTCAAACAGTACTGAGACAGTCTGACAATTTTTGTACCCCCGTTCGTTTTGCAAAAGTAGCTGATGCGGTGAACATTATACATCTTAATGTCACATACACACTCAAAGTTCGTTAAACCTCTCAAACCTCCCCAAGTTTCAACCAATCAGATGTTACATGTTTGTCTCAAGTTTATCTCCTCCGTCCTCATCAAACACACGCTAAATAACTAACGACATCGGCTCAGACGCTGTGTGTGTGTGTGTGTGTGCGTGTGTGTGTGTGTGTGTGTGTGTGTGTGTGTGTGCACGTGTGTGTGTGTGTGTGCGTGTGTGTGTGTGTGTGTGTGTGTGTTCATGTGCTCTCAGACTAATTATCTCTAATTGACCTGGGGAAATGTCAAGCCTGTATTAACGCTGCATGGTAGCAAGAAACGATCAAGACATGTGAGGGAAACTGCAGGCTTTAGTATGTCTCACACACACACACACATACACACACACCCTGTGCTCTATTGTTGAGAGATGCAGCCGTTAATGTCAGAGATGGGCTCAGGTTTGAACACATAATGCAGAGCTTGTCAGAGCACGAGATCAAGCAGAGATGAGCTGCAAATTATCTCAATGTTTGGCCTGATTTCGTGACAATGATCAATCATCATCATGTTTTTAATTTAGAATCACAGCAAATGTGAATTCTTTTAATGATTATTTATAATAATGATTATTTGTTATGCATTCAGTGATATATTTTTAGCTTTGAACTGACTGCCACATCATTTGTTTCTTGTCTCTCATGTTAATTATTCTTCTCTCTTGTTCTTTCATGTCTTTCTGGCCTGTTCACACCAAGCCACATTTTTGGCATGAAAAGCATGCACGAGAGCAGCACATCTCTGAGAGACATAAACACACTGAAAAGGTCTTTATTTTATTAAAAATTTTTTGTTATTATTTTAATTGCTGAACATTTGATTCAAGTGTTTTAAGGGCACTTTTTTGCGTTATTTTAAATTTTTGTGTCATTTAATCTTTTTTTTTTTTTTCAAGTCTACTATTTAAAAGAGTATATTTTCAAAATAATAATTTGAATGCTGAATAATACTTTCAGGTGTCCACATTGTATTCAAAGAACAGTGACTTTTACTTACTTTTTTAATGGAGTTCAGGTTATTTATTTATTTATAAATGAATGGATTAATGAATGAACAATTAATTTAGATTTTTCAGAAAATTACAAAAGTTTGTCATTAAATTAATGTTTTATATTTTTAAATATATTTATTTA
Source organism: Spinibarbus caldwelli (assembly GCA_039654775.1). Lineage (NCBI taxonomy): Eukaryota > Metazoa > Chordata > Actinopteri > Cypriniformes > Cyprinidae > Spinibarbus > Spinibarbus caldwelli. The sequence goes on from CM077258.1 coordinate 2,609,951, forward strand.
TTAAAATGACAAAAGTTTGTCATTAAATTAATATTTTATATTTTTATGTATTTATAGTTTTTATATTAGTGTCATTTAGTCATTGTGGTTTTTGTTTTTTAGTAAACTTTTTTAAAAATTATTTATTTATGAATGAATGAATGAATTAATTAATTAATTAATGAACAATTCATTTAGGTTTTCCAAAAAAATTTGATATTTGACAAAAACGTTTGACATTAAATGAACACTTTATATTTTTATGTCGATTAGTTTTTTTGTTGTTGTTGTTTTTGGTTTTTATAGTCTACTTTTTTAAAATAATTTTTTTAAAAATTCAAAAAATAGTTTGAATGCTGAAAAATTAATTCAGGTATCCACATTTTTTTTCAGAGATTTTTTTATGTGAAAGTAATTTTGCCAATTCTGTTTATTTGTTTGTTTGTTTGTTTGTTCATTTATTAATGAATGAATGAACAATTTATTTAGGTTTTCAGAAAATGACAAAAGTTTGACATGAATTAATATTTTATAATTTTGTCTCATGCAGTCATTGTGTGTTTTTTTAATTTATCCATCATTTTATTCGTTTATAAGTTTTTTTTTTTTTTTGAAAATGACAAAAGTTGACATGACGTAATGAATGCTGTTGTATTTTTGTGTCATTTCGTTGCATTAGATTTGCTGTTAACAGGCCTTTTCTCTTCCATTCTCTTCATTCCTTACACAGCTGATCCTCAGACGTCACAGACACACACACATCAATCTTTCCTTTAGCTCGACTGACAGACCTTTATTGTTGCACAATAGAAAACCCCCACAGCACACAGATTCATCACCAGCCCCCAACAATCCCAGAATCCCCCAAGAGAGCCGCAGATGGTCACCCATCACACACTGCATCAGATAACTGCAGTTTATCTCTGCAGATTAATATTCATCAAGAGCAACAGAACACGCTAATGTGATCAAGAGTCCAAACAGACACACAGCAGAGGCCACTTCACGTCCAACACACACAGTCTTCACCAGCATTAGCCTCTTTCAGCACACAAACACACGTTGGTAAGTCTGAGACTGTTCTTGTGCATCTGAGATGTCTCTCATATCTCTGACACCTCCAGAGCAGCTGTTTTTATTGTTTTAATCAGTCAGCAGCAATCAAACAGTCCGCAAAAACCTAGAGAGCCGCATGCAATATTCATGATGAATGCTGCAGCTCTGCCGTATAATATTGCATTTCAGTTATTGTCAGACGCACCGAGGAACAGATGATCATATCACGACATTTCAGTGATGTATGTTTTTAATACATCTGCAGACTATGAAGTGTGAGTGTGTGTGTAATATTTTTTGCAGTTGTAGATGTAAAATACATACATTTTTTCCCTGTATTTTTCATGTAGTAAATTGCATTTACAAAAAAAAATAAATAAATTTTTATATATATATATATATATATATATATATATATATATATATATATATATATATATATTCATTTTAATAATTTAAAATATGAATACAATGAATAAATCTAAATCATTTATTCATTATATTATATTTTACATTTTAATTAAATATAAATATGGAAATATTAAATATATTATAATCATTTAACTTGCATTAATAATTGTTTGTTAAGGACAATGTTAGTTTTGAAGTTTAGGGTTTTTCTAATGGATTTAATATAGATTAATATAGATTAATCACTGCAAGTTAATTTTTCACTGTTAATTAAGTCAGAAAAAGCTTTATATTATAAATGGCACAGTGTACTTTTGTACACTACCAATCAAAATTTTGGAGCTGGTAAGATTTTTAAATGTTTTGTAAAGAAGTCTCTTCTGCTTACAAAGGCTGCATTAATTTGATCCAAAATACAGTAAAAAGAGTAATGTTGTGAAATATTATTATAATTAAAATAGCTGTTTTCTATATGAATATGTTGTAAAATGTAATTTATTCTTGTGATGTAAAGCTGAATTTACAGCATCATTACTCCAGTCTTCAGTGGCACATGATCCTTCAGAAATCATTCTAAGATGCTGATTTGCTGCTCATTTTATTTGAAATAGAAATCCTTTGTAACACTATGAATGCCATTATTCTCCTTTTGATCAGTTTAATGTGTCCTTGGCTAATAAACGTTTCTTCAAACATTGGAACAGTAGTGTATTTTGTTTAAAATCAACTATTTCAAGTTTCAAACCTTATTCATGCATCCACATATTTAGACATTCGAGAACTTTTTGTGTAATGAAAGATTCCATGAATGTTAAATGTTCTTCGCGGAGCCCTCAATGCCTTTCTTTTTAAAGCCATGTTTGGAACCAGATATGAGAGAAATGTGCACTATGTGGTGAATTTGTGCTTTATCTGTTTCAGTAGCTCAACACTGGTGTAGGGTTTATTAATCAGATGAGGTGTTTTTGTCAGCGTTTCTGGAGAATAACCTCACTCAGGAGTGACATCACTGTGGTTTCCTGTCGGTACGGCAACCGTCGGCCTCGGAGGCAGAGACACGACATGTGAGAGATGTGCTGCTTCCCTCGCTTCACACCTCGTCCCGTCTCTCACACCCGCTCGCTTTAGATCTGCGAGCGTGAAATAGATTTTTGAGCGGTTCTGAGAAATCACGACATCCTGCCTCTTCTAACACACCTTCATCATCATCATCTTGATTCTGCCCGGCTAACATTCTTAAAATAATGGAATGTTCTTATAACGTTCTCAGAACGTTCTGGCAAGGTTGTCCCAAAGTTATGAACAAACATTCTTCCAGTGCTGTAATAGAATTCTATTGTAAAGTTAACTGTTATTTAACAGCATTCTCTAACATTAGCACAAAAAAACATTTACACATCGTTCAGTGTTTTTCAGAAACTGTTTCGTTGGATTTCATCTAACTTTTTTTATGTTAATATTTATGGTTCAGAGAAAATTCAAAAGTAACATTCTCATAACGTTTGATAAAACAGAATGTTGCCGTAACGTTTTCTTTAACATTCACATAACCAAGAAAAAAATGTCCTTTCAATGTTTAAAAACTAGATGTTTTGAACGTTCAGAGAACATTCAGAAATAACGTTTTCATAACTTAACATGAACATGTAAGCAAAATGTTCTTAGAACGTATTTTTTATTAGCTATAAGCTTGACTGACTCTTACTTCAGTAAATGAAATAAAATTTGTTAATGTTTTGAAAACATTAAAGACCCCAGAGAACTCCTCTGCTTACAAAAACATGTTCTAAAAACATTTTTGTAACGTTCCCGTTAAGTTAAAAAAAAACATTATTTGGAATGTTCTTTTTTTATACGAATGTTCAACTAAAACATTTCAGGAAAAAAATATTCACTGAACAGTGTATAAATGTTTTTGTGCTAACAGTTTGAAAATATTATTATAGACCAGAGAACTTTGAATAAATGTTCTATTTATTGGAAGAATATTTTTTATAATTTGAGAGAACGTTCACTGTTAGCTGGGTCAGTCCACACACACACACACACACACACACACACACATTTCAGTCTGCTTGTGCATCGTGCACTAGTGTGCATGTGTGATGTCTGTCTGTTAGAGTCAGGATAAGGTCACTGAGTTTGTGTGTGTGTGTGTGTGTGTGTGTGTGTGTGTGTGTGTGTGTGTGTGTGTGTGTGTGTGTGTGTCAGAGATGGGCACTCGAGTTAGTGACTCGGACTCGAGTCGCACTCGATTCGCATTTTTATAGACTTCAGACTTGACTCAGACTCGACCTGAAATGACTCCAGACTTGACTCGACTCGAGGAAAGGACTCGTGAATATTTTAAAAGCAACTCGAGTCTTTTATTCTTAAATGCTTATGTACTGTAACTGATGTTCAAAGGCGGACCGCATCCGCACCCCGGAATCCATCAAGACCGCGAGCGCAGCACCGTTTTAAGTAAGCAGCGCGTCAAAACAGCGGAGCAGATCACATAACAAGCGCTCAGGGTCGTTTATGGTAAATATCTTTCAGCGCTATATCCTCTAATATTTTTATCTGAAGCCAAACGCGCTTTATTCAAGCCTTTTCAGCTCCGTGCGCGCTCTCTCTCTCTGTCTCTCCGGACGCGCGCCGGAGCCAAGTTCTGCGGATGACGCGGTTATTTTAACAACAACAGAAACACGGTGAGCAGCAAAATTATTGATTACTTTCACTAAAACACAGCAGAAAAAACAATGCTGCAAATATAGTTATTTTTCTTACTATCTATTTATCTATCTATAACCTATGGCTCTGACTGTTCAAACCAGATGTGACTAGACGTGTCTGATCTATAGCATTATTAATCTGTAGGCTAAGAACATTTCAAAAGAATCATGTAATTATAATTGGGAAAATTGTTGTTAGATGGCTAGGATAGAACTTAAAATTTGAAACTGCTAGTTATTTTTCTTTTCTGGTCAAGATGAGAACGTTTTAATTAGGCCTATTGTAACTACATTGTTTTTAAATAGATAATGCTTTTAAGTAAAATATTGAAATAGTATAGATTTCAGGAGGAAAACCCTGAACAGAAACATGGCCTGGCATGTATCTAAATATATAAATACAATACATGTAAAATGTAATTTATTTATTTTTTATTTTATTTTATTATTTATTTATTTTTTTTGTCTGGACCTCTGCTTGGAAGAAAATATAGAGGTTGCACCTCTTGGAACTTTAATTGAATACCCCCTGACTTATAGCTATATCATAAAGAAATACTTTATTTGTATGGTTTTGTGATATCGGTGTCACATAGGCTATTTTCTTATGTGTCATGGTAGATCAGACTCTTTTTATAGAATTTGATTACAAAAAAATTGTTTTGAACATGGTAGTGGATATAAACATAAGTAAAAGGCTGGATGTATATTAACCTTATATCTTAACACCTCTCTTTTTTTTAAACAAAGTAGATCATAGATCATATATTTTGTCTATAGCCTATAAAACAGCTTCATAAATAGAAAGATTTCAATACATGAGGATTCTGAATGGGATTTTTTAGCGAGCCATTAAATGACTTGAGACTCGACTCGGACTCGTGACAAAGACTCGAGACTTGACTCAGACTCCAAGTTAAAGACTTGTGAACATCTCTGGTGTGTGTGTGTGTGTGTGTGTGTGTGTGTGTGTGTGTGTAAATGTTGCATGAACACTGGCTCTGCATGCATGCATTATCATCACATCATTTCTAATGGAAACATTCTTTGCTTTGATTTCTGTGAATTTGAAGTCACACAATGAATTCCTCCTGCTTGATGTTTTGTGCTGTAATCAAAGAGCAGACCAGGTTTTTTTTTTTTTTTTTTGAAAAGCAGTTAAGAGTTCAGAATTTCATTCAGGTTTTGGGTGAAATGCCAAACAGGCATCTGAGGTTCTGTCAGGACTGTGTTTGGCATTCAAGCTGTTCATGTTTGAAACCTAGACTTCTCAGATCTATTTTTAGCTTTTGCCCCATTTCTATAAACCATTTGAAGCCAGTGATTTGATCACAGTTAAGTAGTGACTAAAAAAATAGATAAAATCATTGTAACATATACTAACATTTAAAAGTCTCTTCTGCTCACCAGAGCTGCATTTATTTGATCACAAATACAATAAAAATTACTCTGTGGTTGTTAGTTGTTATAGATTGTTGCTAGGGTGTTCTGAATGGTTGCTATTGGGTTTCTAGGGTGTTGTTGATAGATTATTCAGGAATCCTTGATGAACAGAAAGAACATTGCTATGTCTGCCAGGGTGTTGCTTGGTAATTGCTAGGGTGTTCTAGATGGTTGCTAGGGTGTTATAGATGGTTACTAGGTGGTTGCTATGTTGTTACAGATGGTTACTAAGGTGTTCTAAGTGGTTGCTAGGGTGTTCTAGATAGTTACCCGGTGGGATATTTTAGCTGTTTTCTTATGCTGTATCTTGCATTTCTCTGATCTTCTGGTTAAAATAAAAATCGTCTTTCTCCTTCGTTGTGCGCCTGTGGGATTCTTCACCTGTTTTGTCATCCAGCGGGTGAGGATTTGTCATATTTATTGCTGCTAAGCTGAATATCAGTCATGATGATAATGGTTTTACAGTGTTTGTCATTACAAAAATGCATTTGTTTGCACAGACTGCAGGAGGATGTTACACTCCATCTACAGCAAACGCACTTCAGCAGGTGTGTGATTGTTCTTCTTACCTGACCTTAGACATGGGGAACTGCTTTAGTTTAGTTAGTGCACAGTGAAATCGCTATTGTTTGATATAATGCGGCTGGATTGAGCTGTCAGGCTCATGTTGATGAATATGAAGCTCAGTGTTGTGTGTATTTTAAATCACTTCAGAACTTCTTGGGTTACACTCGATCACCTCTATTGTCAAAAATAACACTCATACATCATCTCTATTTCCAGACGCTTTGTTGCTTGGCAACTATATCATTGTGGTTTTATTGGTCACTAATTACGGCGATTCAAAACACGACTTTTAAAGATGCATAGAAATGTGAATATTTCTCAGGTGCGGTGTATTTTAAATACAGGCAGAGTTTCACATCATCAGCCCTTCTAATTCATCTGCATTCTGTCTTTATGAATATCTGTTCTTAAAATCAGTCTTTGAGAGTGTCTTCTACCAAAAATCATTATGATAACTGTAGTAAATAAAGTGATGACAGGTAATGTTACTACAGTGGTTGCTAATGTGTTCTGGAGGGTTGGTGGTTGCTTGGGTGTACCGGATGGTTGATAGGTGGTTGCTAAAGTGTTCTAATTGGTTGCTAGGGTGTTCCAGATGGTTGCTAGGTGGTTGCTAGGATGTTCTAATTGGTTGCTAGGATGTTCTAGATGGATGCTAGGTGGTTTTTAGTGTGTTCTGGGTGATTTCAAGGATGTTCTAGATGGTTGCTATGTGGTTTCTAGGGTGTTCTAATTGGTTTCTAGGGTGTTCTAGATGGATGCTAGGTGGTTGCCAGGATGTTTGGGTGTTCAAGTTGGTTGTAAGGGGGTTACTAGGATGATCAGGGAGATTTCTGGGGTGGTCTGGAGAGTTGGTGGTTGCTTGGGTATTTTGGATAGTTGCTAGGGTGTTCTAGATGGTTGCTAGGTCGTTGCTAGTGTGTTCTAATTGGTTTCCAGGGTGTTCTAGATGGATGCTAGGGGGTTGCTAGGGTGTTCTGGGTGGTTGCTAGGATTTTCTGGGGTGTTTTTGATGGTTGCTATGGTGTTCTTGGGGGTTGCTAGGTGGATGCTAGGTTGTTCTGAATGGTTGCTAGGGTATTCTCTATGGATGCAAGGTGGCTGCTAGGGTGGTCCAATTGGTTGCTAGGGTACTCTGGATTGTTGCTATGGTGTTCTGGTTGTTGGAGTGTTTTGAGTGGTTGCTAGGGTGTTCTGAAATGTTGCCAGGTAGTTTCTTAGGTGTTGTAGATGGATACTAGGTGGTTGCTAACTTGCTAGTGTGTTCTGGGTGATTTCTAGGGTGTTCTAGATCAGTGGTTTTCAATCCTGTTCCTCGGGACCCACTGCTCTGCACATTTTGCATGTCTCCCTTATCTGACACACTCATTTGAGTTCATGGAGCTCTTTCTTAATGAGCTGATGATCTGTATCAGGTGTGTAAATTAGGGAGACATGCAAAATGTGCAGAGCTGTGGGTCCCCAGGAACAAGTTTGAAAACCACTGTTCTAGATGGTTGCTAGGTGGTTGCTAGGATGATTAGGGTGATTTCTGGCGTGTTCTGGAGAGTTGCTATGGTGTTCTTGAGGGTTGCTAGGTTGATGCTAGGGTGTTTTGAATGGTTGAAGCCAGGTGGCTGCTAGGGTGATGTAATTGGTTGCTAGGGTACTCTGGATTGTTCCTGTGGTATTCTGGTTGTTGGGGTGTTCTGAGTGGTTGCTAGGGTGTTCTGAATGGTTGTTGTTCTAGGTTGTTGCTGGGTTGTTCTAGATAGATGTTAGATGGTTGCTAAGGTGTTCTATATGGTTGCTAGGGTGTTCTTGATGGTTGCTAGGTGGATTCTTACTGTCAGAAGTGAGAACAGTCCTGCACCCTTGAGTCTCTGTGATCTTCTGGTCTTTATCTTGCGGCTCTGTTCCCTCCTTCAGTGTATGTCACTCAAATCCACGAGATTCTGATCATTCGCCTGTGATGGACTGAACACTTCATCTCATGATCAGGCATTTTCTCTAAGTGCCTCAGAGTAGGTGTGACTCTTTCTGACTTCAATCAGTGTGACATGACATCAGTTTTGTGCATGTGTGTGTTCCCATAACATCCCATAATCCACCTGTCCTTTAGCATGGTGATGTGTTGATGTGCTGTATAGACATGCATTCAACCCTGCATGCTGATTGTTTGACTGTGAACATCAATCATGCGGAAGGCGGAACACATTCAAACACACTCGAAAATTCAAAAAGAAGCTTGTCTTCATGTTTTCATTTTGACAAAGATGCTGCCAAAATTTACAGAAAATGATTCCTGTTGGATGTTTTTGATGCTTAAAATTTGTAATGTAATGCATTCACCTGCTAAACGATAAAATAGGTTAAAAAATCTAAAGACGATCACAGAGATGGAGGAGTGCAGGACAGCAACTGTATATTTGAGGTCCTCTAAAGAGCCTTTATCAAAAATAAATTAGGGAAGTTTGTGTTTGAAATTGACCAATCTATGTCTGCTGGTTATGGTAAATGTGAGAGTTCAGTGCTGAACTCTGATTGGTGAATTTTATAGATCTCCCATGAGTAAGCAAGCACACAACACACCATAATAGATTAAAAAAAAAAAAAAAAAAATTAAATAAATAATAATAAAAAAAAACTGAACAAAATATCTGGGTCATCTTTCATCCAAAATCCTAAGTAAGTAAATGCTGATTTAAATTATTAGGATAATTAATATATTGCATTTGCAATTAATGTATTGTAATATAATTACATTTAATGACATTTAATTTAATATTATATTTTATAATTATGATATTGCATATATAATAACAAAAATTACTTTAATATATATATATATATACAGTTGTGCTCAAAATTATTCATACCCTTGGTAAATATGATCAAAGGTGCCTGTGAAAATAAATCTGTATCATTAATCCTTTTGATCTTTTTTTTAAAAAATTGACAAAAATCTAACTTTTCATTGGAGAATAAGAATTTAAAATGAGAGAGAAATCTCATTATGAAATAAATGTTTTTCTCTAATACACATTGGCCACAATTAATCATACCCTTTTATTCAATACTTTTTGCAACCTCTATTTGCCAAGATAACAGCTCTGAATCTTCACTTATAATGCCTGATAAGTTTGGAGAACATTTGACAAGAGATCAGAGACCATTCCTTCATCCAGAATCACTCCAGACCCTTCAGATTCACAGATCCATGTTGGTGCTTATTCTCTTCAGTTCACTCCACTCATTTTCTATAGGGTTCAGGTCAGAGGACTGGAATGGCCATAGCAGAAGCTTGGTTTTGTTCTCAGTGACCCATTTTTGCTTTTGTTTTGATGTTTGTTAGTGGATCATTGTCCTGTTGGAAGATCCAAACATGGACCAATATAAGATTTCTTGCATGGACAGTCAGTTTTAAATTTTTATCTGTTGGTATTTAATTGAATCCATGATGTCATGTATCTGAACAAGATGTCCAGGACCTCCAGCAGAAATATAGGCCCACAACATTAAAGATACTGCGGTATACTTCATTGTACACATGGGGTACTTTTTTATCCCAGTGTGCACCAAACCCATCTTGAGTGTTTGCTGCTAAAAAGCTCTTTTTTGTTGTTGTTTAATCTGACCACAGAAGCCAGTCCCATTTGAAGTTCCAGTCGTGTCTGATAACTGAATATGCTGGAGTTTGTTTTTGGATGAGCGAGGAGAATATTTCTTGAAACCCTCTCGAACTACATGTGGTGATGTAGGGGCTGTTTGATATTTTTTTTTAGGCTTTCTGACCCCAAGACTCAACTAATCTCTGCAATTCTCCAGCTGTGATACTTGGAGAGTCTTTGGCCACTCAAACTCTCCTCCTCAGCGTGCATTAGGACGATATAGACACACCTCCTTTTCCAGGAAGATTTGTAACATCTTTAGTTGATTGGAACCTCTTAATTATTGCCCTGATGGTGGAAATGGGGATTTTTAATGTTTTAGCTTTTTCTTACAGCCACTTTCTAAATTTGTGAAGTTCACCAATTTTTTGCTGCACAACAGATATATATTCTTTGGTTTTAAGTAATTAATTTGATTAAAGGAATTTGACCTTTGTGTTATTCATATTTATATTCCTGTGAAACAGTAAGATAAGGCTGGACAATTTCATGTTCCTAGTCACCCTGGTGTGATAAAAAATGAATATGAATGGGAATATACTTCAGAGATATTTTAATCATAAGAATTTATAGAGGTACCATTAATTGTGGCCATTGTGTATTAGAGAAAAATATTTATTTCTTAATGTGATTTTCTCCTACTTTCACTTTTTTTTTTACTTCAATTAAAGGTTAGATTTTTTCTGAAAATTTTGAATGACAGATCAAATGGATGAACAATGCAGACTTATTTTCACAGCCTTCTTTGATCATATTTACCAAGGGTATGAATAATTTTGAGCACAACTGTATATATTACAGTGCCGTGTTTCTTTATATATATATATATATATATATACCTCATATAAGCGTGTGTATTATATGTGTGTGTGTGTGTGTGTGTGTGTGTTTCAGTGTTTGCTCTGTGTGTTTGTTTTTCCACAGACCCATAAATAGTGATCCAGCTCTGTACACAGCCAGATGACACGCTTCATATTTGTGTGTGTGTTTGTTTATGGCACATGTGTTTCTGCTTTCTGCTGTGTGTGTGTGTGTGTGTGTGTGTGTGTGTGTGGTAACGGGGGTGTTGAGGACTCCCTGTAGTTCCTCTTTCAGACACTTTAATTAGATAAAAGGCGTCTGGATTAAAGGCAGTTCCTTAATGCAAACTTCCCTCCAGTGCAGTGGAGAGTTGATTTATGGGGCTTCAGCAGACAGAGCCGCCCAGTCAGGAGCTCCGCAGGTGGGGGAGACAGCAGTCCTGCACCCCCCACTGACGGAGAACCAGACACCGGTACAGACACACACTCAAACAGAACTACAGACAGATACAGAGCAGACACACATGCTTACACAGCCATTAACAATGGTAAAATACTTGGTATTACAAATTAATATGTAGAAACAAATTTTTAGTTTTAGTCATTTTAGGTTTTCAAATTACAATTATTTATTAATTATTATTATTTTTAATTATAGCTGCCAAGGCAACATTTCATCTAATATTTATATTTTATATATATTTTATAAATAAATAAATAAATAAATAAATAAAAACATACAAATGAAAGGCCAGTTCTCTCTGAACAAAGATAAAAATGAATCTTAAATCTCTTATGTGAATAGAAATGCATTGATTTCAAATCAAAATTTTGTTTGTTATGAATATTCACTCTCTCATGCACTTTCTAATTTACTATGTTTATGTTCTGGACCCAAAAAACAGTCAAGCTTGGCAAAACTTTACCACACTTTGTGTATTTATGCTAAATGTACTAAATACACAAGCTAATTACAATATAAATATTTTAACATTGTAATTTAAGTACAAAGCGGAAAATTCCACATTCTATCACTGTTCCAAAATCTAATGAACTGTGTGGCATTTTAGCATTAGATTAGAGTTGCTTATGCTTATTATAAATATACAATTTATTCAAAACTGGAAATCATGGGTGATAATCAGTGCCATCTGCTGTGTGCTAGTCAAGCTTCTGTTGTTGCTGCTCATGTAAAGTATTTCAGGTTTGTCTCTTATTAGAATGTTGCTCCCTATGTAGACTTCGAGGCAGTTCACTATGTTTTGGCACAGATGTGATACCACATGCGTTGATCTCGCCGCAGGTCTGATGGAGTCCAGATCTCTGGTTCTGTTTAGCATCAGCGCTCACACATTTATAACTGTTTGTTTATTGAACCGATTTATTGTTTACAGTGTTTATTTGTTTGTTTGCTGGTCACAGTGCTGTTTTTATACGCTGCTGCTTGGAATATCCAATTTGAATTGAGAAAATTAGGGATGTTGGCTTTGTAAACCTAAAATGACTCATCAAATATAGTTTGAATATCAAAACATTTAAATATATCAAGTTCATTTCAAGAATATTGTCTTGATATGCTTTAAAAGTTATTAAATTTTTATGTTGTCAGAGAAAAGTCCTATAATTGTTTATTTTTACTACTGGCAAATGTTTGTTTGTTTTTTCTTATTTTAAGCATAAATCTAATCTCTAGTTTTTGTTACGTTCATGATGTGACTTTTTACTTGGTAGGAAATAAATTAGACGTCAGTTTTAATTTGAAAACTTGTCAAAGCACCATAAACTTAGTATTTTATTTTATATTTTAGCCATTTTTTACAGTCATTTTTCTTTGGTGCATAAAGTTTTTTTTTTTTGTCTCTCTTTAAGAAACAAAATATCAAGGACACGAACGAGTACAGTTGCACTAAAAAAGAAAGCAAGCAAGCGATTTTGTATGTTTTGATCAAGAGCTCTGACTATAGCCTTCGGTTTCTATGGAGACAGAAGTTTGTGAGTTTGACATGTTATTTTCTGGTTTGAACTTCTGAGAGAGAAAAAGATCTACACAATCGGTGCTGTTTGCCCGTGTGCATGTGTGTGTGTGTGTGTGTTTTCTCACTGTAATTTATGGCAATCCACAAAGGAATACACACAACTCCGCTTTTCCCCAACAACAGCCAGAGAACACAACTCTCTCTCTCTCTCTCTCTCTCTCTCTCTCTCTCTCTCTCTCTCTCTCTCTCTCTCTTTCTCTCTCTCTCTCTCTCTCTCTCTCTCTCAGATTTCTGGGCTCCGTCTCATTCGTTCATTGGTTTGTAAGTGTTGTGAGTTCAGGGGTTTGTTCGCGTCCTGTGGGCTCCTGTTTTCATATTGAGAATGTTGTATCATGAGAGATTTATAGACGCATTTATTTATCATGCGTGACTATCTGAGCATCTGGAGATTTGAGGAGTTTGTAAGTAGGTAACTAAGTCAAGTCATGCTTGTTATGGTTAGTGATTTGAAAAGATGCCTGAACTTAGACTAAACTACAAGTTTAGAGTTACTAAGATTTAAAAAAAAAAAAAGAAATTAATACTTTTATTCAGAAAGGATACATTAAACTGATCAAAAGTGACAGTAAAGACATAAATGCTGTTCTTTTGAATTATTTTCAGGATCTATGAATCATGAAAAATAAAAATATATGATGGTTTCCACAAAAATATGAAGCGGCACAACTGTTTTCAACATTGATAATAATCAGAAATGTTTCTAATCAGCATATCAGAATGATTTCTGAAGGATCATGTGACACTGAAGACTGGAGTATAATTGTAATGGGGCAAACAAGACGTGAGACGTGCGGATCCATGTGCAAAGCTTTTGTTCAGGGTCGTGGTCACAAAACAAGCGAGGTTCATGCAATGGCAAACAGGTACAACACAGGCAAGACAAAGAGTAATCCTAGGGCAAACATGGGTCTTCGATCGGCGAACAATATCCAACAGGCCAAGGCAGAGAGATAATCCAGGTACACAGAAATAATCCAGGCAGGGGCAAACAGAGTCCGAACGGCAAGGCAAAGGGTAAATCCAGGAAACACAGGCTAGAATCAGAACACAAGAAACAGGCAAGGCAAGAGTAAGACTAGACTAAGAAAACTAGAAACTGGCTCTGTATCACAATACACAATCCAGGATGGCGGTGGTGCGGAGGCGGAACAGGGGGAGGGACAGAGGGCCAGGTCCATGTAAAGGTGTAAGACCTTGGGACTGAGGCAGGACCGGCAAAACGGGACCATGATGGAGCCGGCAGAACGGGTGGAACTGAGGACCACCATGGCAGAGCAGACGGGTCCGAGGATCCCCACGGCGGAGCAGAAGACCACCAGAGCAGGACAGAAGGCCACCACGGCGGAGCAGAAGACCACCAGAGCAGGACAGAAAACCACCACGGTGGAGCAGACGGAGCAGGAGCCCACCAGGGCGGAGCAGACGGAGCAAGAGCCCACCAGGGCGGAGCCTAGGAAAAACTGAAACACAAGAGACAGAGAGAGCATATACGGTCTCAAGGACCGAGGCAGGGAACACAATAAGTCCATAAATATTTTCCCTGGTGACAACTGAGCGGGCAGACAGTTCAAAATTTGACTCATGGACTGGAATTGGACTGAAAGACAGGAAGCAGATGTAAGTCCGTGGACCAGATTCATGACAATAATGATGCTGAAAATTCAGCTTTGATCATAGAAATAAATTACATTTTAATATACACTGCCCTCCAAAAGTTTGTAAACACACCAGGCAAAGTGTGGTTTTGGATGATATCAGCATAAATCCTTATGATTTTTTGATGCAAATACTGTTCATTAAAGTAACTTGACATTATCATTGAAGACCAGGAATAATAATTTTCATTTTGATTACATAATAATGGCAATATATACATGTCAAAGTCAGACATGCCCCTTTGCCAGCTGTGATGCCTGGTTACTGGTTTAAACTTGGCCCAGGTTTTTAAAAGATTTTTGGGTCAGCACACCTTAATAGCTTCAACAATTGATTGCTAATTAAATTTAGAATACAATGAACCTGTTTTATGAATGAGCTGTAATAGCTGCTAATGGTGGATATTTTGATGAATCGAAAATTTAAGTATTTTCTATGTATAAACTGTTTATGTAATAAAATATATTTTCGTAGTTTGTGTTGTCCCTTAGTGCAAAATTATCACAAATTAAAAAGGATTCATGCCAATATTGTTCAAAATCCCACTTCTCTAGTGCGTTTCCAAACTTTTGGAGGGCAGTGTATATTCACATAGTAAACAGTTATTTTAAATGGCAATAATATTTCACAATTTTGAAAGTATTTTTAATCAAATAAATGCAGTCTTGGTGAGCAAAAGAAAGTTTTATAGTTTTGCTTGTAACTCACTGAATGACTCAAGGAATGTACCAGTTTTTCACATAATTAGATCCTTGATTAATTTTTAGGGTTTGATTTAGTGTTTTGTTTAAGAGCGGCTCAGTTAAACCCGTTGATGTGATTCAGGCTCATTATGAATAAATTTCGTGGCAGCAGATATTCGTGGTGCCAGTGTTTTCCTGGTTGAACAGTTGGAATAACAAAACTCTTCTATGATCTACAGGATTGGTTTATAGATAGCATGTGAATTACCACAGATAAACAAGTTAAAAGATTGGAAATAAACTACACAGACAAGGCTAGTTACAACAACTTCAAAGGTAAAAAAAATGATTCATAAGGGTTTGGTTTAGGGCAGGGTTTGGGTTTGTCTGTCATAATTATAATTAGCTTCATATAAAAACAACAGAAGTCAGTAATGTGACCTCATTTAGATAGTGTGTAAAAACATTACAGTGACTTCACTGTCGAAAATGATTGTAAAAATCATGATACACTAAAAATCTGTTATTTTGTTAATAATAAGTTCCCTTGCTATATAAAAAGTGTAATAGATCTAACCGTACATTTCATGCAATTTTACAGTGAATTTTACAATTGTTTTGTAAATATGTTTACATTTTTGCTGTATTTCTACAGTATTATTCGGCACCTACAGCTGCTAGTTTTTTCTGTAAAAACAACAGGATTTTTTGCAGCATTGTTAACGAAGAAGCTCAAGCCAGGTTCAGTTAACTAAAACTATAAAAACATACAAAGATGTACAATAGATATATATACAGTGCCCTCCAAAAGTATTGGAACAGTAAAGACAAAATTGCCCTGTTGGCTGTGGAGTCAAGACATTTACAAATATGATTAAAAGATGAATATGAGACAAAACTACAGAATGTCACATTTTATTATTGGTTGATTCAACACATAGATGTTTTACCAGCTAAGAAGTTCAGCACTTTTAGAGTTTCATCCTCCTATCTGATGTGAGCATAAATATTGGAACAGTTGCCTCACAGGTCTTTCTAAGTGATCAGCTGTGTCCTGTTGCATTCATTCTTCAGATATTAAAAGCAGGGAATGTGTCGTATCAGTTGTATCCATTACTTCTGCATTCTGAATCTTGCATTCGATGATGACACACACAAACCAGGATGAAGATGAGGGAGCTGACTTTGAGAGAAAAGCAAGCAATCTGGATGCTAAAAGAAAAGAGGAAGTCAATTAGAGCTATAGCAAAAACAAAGGGCATGGAGAAATCAAGAGTTTGGAAACCACCAGCAACCAACAACTACCTGATCGGCTGAGAAAACAACAGTAGTTGATGACAGACAAATCATAAAAGCTGTGAAAATGAACCCTAAAAGACGTGTCTGTAAAATCACCAACAACTTCCAGAAAGCTGGGGTGATGCTCTGACAATCTACTGTCCTCAGGAGACTTTGACACAGAATTACAGATGCTACACAGCAAGATGCAAACCTCTGACCAGCACCAAAAATAGAAAGGCAAGATTAGAGTTTGGAAAAAAGCACAAAGGTGAGCCAGAAGAGTTTTGGAACTGTGTTTATGGACCGATGAGAACCTTTATCTAAGTGATGGGAAAGCAAAAATGTGGAGAAAAAAGGGAACTGCAAAAGATCCCAAGCATACAGCCTCATCTGTAAAGCATGGTGGAGGTGGTGTCATGGCATGGGCATGTATGGCAGTCTCTGGAACAGGCCCTCTCAACTTTACTGATTACTTAATGTATGGTGACAGTAGCAGAATAAACTTGGAAAGGTACAAAGCCATCTTGCCCACCAATATTCAAGAAAATGCCACCAGATTCATAGGGAAGTGCTTCATATTGCATCAGGACAATGACTCAAAACACCCTGCCAGTTCAGTCAAGGAATTTATAAGGGCAAAGAAATGGAAAGTCTTAGATTGCCCAAGTCAATCTCCAGATTTAAATCCGATTGAACATGAATTTCACCAGCTGAAGAGAAGAGTAAAGGCAGAAACTCCCCAAAACAAGCAACAATTGGAATTGACTGCATTAAAGGCTGGGAAAAGTATTTCAAAGGATGAGACCAAGAGTCTGGTGATGTCTATGGGTCACAGACTCACTGCTGTGATTGTGCGCAAGGGATCTGCAACTAAATAATAGCTTTTAATCTTTTATATCTGCCTTATGTTCAACTGTCCCAATACTTATGCTCACATCAATGAGTGGGATGAACTCTAAAAGTGCTGTTCTTTTTATTTGGTAATCATGTGTGTTGATTTATTTAGTTTGGCATGTGCCAAAGTAACTAAAACTAAAGCTGAAAAAAACCTATATATAGACATATTAAAAGAATAAATTAATAAAAATGACAAATACATAAAAAAATCACTACAATTTAAACTAAAATTACAATTAAAAATAGAAACATATATAAAAAAATTAATCCAAAATATTAATAAAAACTATAATAGTATCTCAGTGATACTAAAATATCACTGGCTCAAAAATCATTCTGCATTTGCCATATTCAAACAGGTTGCATGTGTTTCATTTTGTGATAATGGCATATCATTGTGTTGTTATTATTATTATTATTATTTATATATGAATGATTTCAAAGCTTCAATGCACAAAAAATGACTTAAATTTCAGTCTGTTCCTCATACAGACTACTGAAGTCTAGAAAAACAGCACTTGAGTCATACAGCTGACTGTTAGCATGCTTTTGTCTTTTTTGGACTGTGACAGGTTCCTCAGAGCGAGTTTGAAACAACATGAGGGCAAGTAAATAATGCCAGACTATTCATTACTGGGTGAATTATTTGTTGGTGGAGGAGGATGGTGGCTGACTGACACACAGACGCTTCGGCTCCATGACGGAGTCAGTAGCAGTTTTCAGCTCGTAGCGTGTGAAGAGCGAACTGAAAACACTCGGCATATGAGGGCAACGGCGTTATCTGATTGATGAGAAAGAGCAAAAGAAAATGAAATCAGATAAAGTGATTTTGTGGTTTAGTGTGGTGAAGTGAGGCAGGTTTTGGCTTGTGCGGTGACTGTAACATGTAATAGAAAATATATTTTTCTTAAAGACAATAATGATTCCTATTTTAAGAACCATTTTTGTTTGTAATAAAGAAAACTAAATTAAATTCAGACAGTACACCTGTACTTTGAAATGTACTACTAAAAACTTTTTAAATAATATATTATTATTCATCGTTTAACAGTAGTTAAATGAATGAGAATGTGCTTATTTAACATGAAAAAAGTTCTAAAAATAGGCTTTGATTGATTGATTTATAGATTGATTGATTGAAGGAATTTTGATGGAATTAATTTGAAGGAATTTCAGTATTTTTTACCCAGGTGTTTTACCTGTATTTTGAATTTTGCAATTATTATTTCATATTTTATTTTGGGGTCAAATATGATCTGAACATTTCATATTTTCATAAAATTCACTCAAAATGTCTGTAAACATATATATTACATAAATTCATATTATGATATGTATACTGTGTAAAAGTTTTTATTATTCATAATGCACATTTTGTCTTTTAAGCTGTTTATCTTGTATATTGTGTTTCAGTTTTATTCTGTGAATATAAATAGAAAATATTTTGCATAAAGTTAAATTTTGCATAAAGTTAATGATTCCCATTTTTAAATTCATTAAGACATTTTTTTTTAAAGTTAATATTCCCACATCACCCTTGCCTAATCTCATGATCCCTGTCCAGACACCTTTTTGATTGTATTTAAACATCAGTACATCAACATATGTGATGTTAAAGTAAATTAATTGCTATGTAACTTCAAATAAACAAACAAAACTGACTCTAAAATATAAAGATTCCAATTAGAACTAAAAAGATTTTCCATTCTGATATCACAGGAGAATTCTAATATCTACAAAGAGCTTTAGTTCTAAAGCATCCAAGATCTGAAGCTTCTTTATGTTGACAAGAGGAGATGAGCTATGAACTGTGTGTTTTACTGAGGCTAGAGTTATCAGGATGACTGCTGTCCCGAGGCAAACGGCCGTCCCTCAGGGCAGGAGACGAGCTGGCAGCACTGAGAGCTTCTCCTTTGTGTTTGTGGACGAGCCGTCCTGAAGCTTCATACACACTGATCTGCTTACCACAGTCATGAGATCTGACCCTTCTGTAAACACACTGAAGCTGTAAACAAATCAATGACATCATATTGAAGACATATACACTACAAAGTATATGTTTATAATTTTTTCTAATAATAAAAAAGAAAAAAAAATTATATATATATATATATATATATATATATATATATATATATATATATATATATATATATATATGACATATTAATATTATATATTTTTTATAATATTACATATTTTTCAATATTTTAGAGCTGAGCGAAAGAAAAAAAAATTGTATTTTAATGTATTTTAAAGTCTGAAAGTCTGAGTTTGCATATGAATGGCCAGGCCTGAAATACTTATATTGTACTTAGATTATACTTGTAGTACTTTTAGTACTTAGATATTTTTATTTATTTATTTTTTTAACAGAAATAGAACTTTTTTAGTTTGTAGGTGAATAAAAAAAACTGTTGGTCATAATTACTGGACAAGTTTAAAATATTTCATAAAATTTGCACTCAATTACTAGCAGAAATATTTAAAATATTTATCATATTATGTATAATATTGTATTATATGATTATATTATATATACATTTTTAATATATGTATGCTTATGTATTTTAAATAATTTTGCATAAGAAAAAAGACACTATACACAAAAATATATTTATATATATTTATATTTAGTCATTTAGCAGATGCTTTTATCCAAAGCGACTTACAAATGAGGACAACAGAAGCAATCTGAATAAAATATATGTATATATTTTTTAAATGATAATAAAATAAATATTTTTTTACAAATATTTTAGAGCTGAGCATAAGAAAAAATATTTTGTGTTTCAATGCATTAATTGTAATAGTTTAGTTATTCATAATTTTGTCTTTGTTCATGGTGTAATTAGCTTTTGTGTTCATGGTTCAGTATCTTTGTGGAGTTAGTTGTTTATCAGAAGGGGAATAAATAAGCTCTTGGTATTGGTGTCGGGTCGAAGCATCTGTCCGGGTTTCCTGGCCAGCACAAGCTTTAGGAGAGTTTGGATTACAGAGACCAGGGCACCACCATGACACTAATACCCAGGAATACCCTTTAGTCACCAACACGCTCCGAACCAACCCGAGAGAGAGACGCGGACTGAGAACCAAAACTAGATTTTTACTGTTATGTTTTCATCATGAAATAATGGCTGAGTTTGTCTCTGTGGCTCTCAGGCCTGTGTGGGAGTCTGGGCTGGTGAATGTAGGTTTCTCAGGGCTGGTCGGTCTGTCAGTCGGGTCAGAGCAGGCTTACGGCTGTAATCCCCCCAGCAGACGTCCATATCAGGAGCGGCAGGAGGAGGTGTGGCACTCGTCTAGACGGCCCGCAGACACTTCCCCTCCCCCAGAGACCTGCTGTTCCTGGCACACAACCGGCCCACGGGGCACTCGAGTTAGACTGAGGGAATTTTCTCTCACAGAAGCTCATTCACATTGTCTATGAAGCCTCATTAAATATTAAAACATGACACAGATGGAAATAAAATGCGATTCTGAAAATAAAAAGCAATGTGGGTCATTAGTTGTGAGAATTTCTATCCGCATGAACCACTTTTGACCACTGAATTTCCATGATTTTACTGTTGCTCATGATTACTAGACTGTTTATATATTGTGTATATATTTTATAGTTTATGTATTATGTCATAAATTATATATATATATATATATATATATATAAATATCTAATATATGTATGCTTACATATATTAAACATTTTTTAAATAATTTAGCATAAGATAAAATAGACATATACACTATACACATATAAAGTATGTTTACATATTTTTAAATAGTAAAAAATAAACATGAAATATTAATATTTTTACAAATATTTTAGAGATGAGCATAAGAAAAAAATATTTTGTGTTTAAATCATTAATTGTAATATTTTAGTTCATCATTTTGTCTGTAGTGTAATATTTAAGGTGTATATAAGGTGTAATATTTTATATATATGTATATGTATGTATATATGTATATGTATGTATATATATATACACATATACACGCATTTCTTGAAGATTTCCATCTACAAAATCATAACTGCTAAAATGTCTGCTACAATTTGTGGGTGAAAAGACTAGAAAAAAATGACACTTTAATATAAATAAAACTGCTGAACAGTTAGACTAACCAGTGGATTAGCAAAACAAACACAAATTCAGAGATGTATTCGGTATTTTTTGTTTTATTTTGGCATTTCTTTGTTTGCATTTATATTAAGCAAAGTGCATCTCTTTTTCTCATCAACACATTGCACAATACATAAATAACAATGCATATAAAACTTCGTATTTACAGGTAATAATATATTTATATTTAACATAAAATACATTTTAGCTTTTATTTCACTTAATTAAATCTTAGTCATTTATTAAACAAGTCCAAGTGAGTTTTCGTTTTCCATTTCTCTCGTCAAACATCCTTCGGAGAACTTCTCACGAAAAACAAAACAGAAAAACAACATAGTCCATAAAAGGAAAGGGCTAGTCCATCTCCATGAAGGAATGAGGGGGCAGGGCTCGCTGTTATCGGTTATTGAATATGACCTCCAGCCAGCAGGGGCAGCTGCTGATGAACTGCCTGGTGTAGCACTGCCCCCAGCCCTTCACGAAACTGATCTGCACGGTGAAGCCTGTTCGCGGCTGCTGGCTGAACTCGTGGTCGTTGGGCCGCTGTAGGCTTCCCGCCTTCTCGAAGTCGAAGGCCTTGATGGAAAAGCCGGGGAATACTTTATGCACCAGCAGCGTACGCGAGTCGGGGTTGTCCAGTGTGGCTGACTTGATGAATATGGGGTAGCAACTCCGGTTATACACCCACACGCCGTCGGGTTCGCGGCTCAGCTGGATGCCATAGCCGATCTTGGCCCGAACCATTTGCACCAGTTGACTCTTGTTGTCGGAGGCAAGCTGGCCCAAGCAAAAGCCTGTGCCCTGAGGTAGGTCATAAAAGATGTCCAGAGATGGCTCCTGGACGGAGTAGAGGCGCCCAACGCGGGTTTTTTCCTCCCAGTACGCCACCACACACCAGTGAGGCTGTTCTCCACGCTCCTGAAGAGCCAGGGAATCTACAGAGAGACAAGACGTGGTTATTCATTATGTCAGTTTAACTTCAAGTGAACTTCATTGAATCCCTGCTGGAAAAGCAAGGAAATCCCAGATTCACATGGTCAAACTGGTACCTGCTGGTTTACCAAGCCCACCAATGGGTAGGCCAACTGATTAACCATCTAGACTAGATTATGACCAACTTGGACCAGTAAGAACCACCAGATATTGACTTCACTAGACTTTCCAACAAGAACCATTTATTATTTATGCCAATTTAACATCATCAAGTGAACTTCACTGAATACCTGCTGGAAAAACCAGAAGATACTAGATCAAGGTGGTCAAACTGGTACTTGCTGGTCCAAGGTGGTCTACAAGATCTTCCAGCATGACCAAGATGGTCTATTGGGATAAAACCAAAACCACTAATAACCACCAATAGTTTGTGACCAGCTTGGACCAGTAAGACCCATCAGAAACTGGCTTCACTAGAGTTTCCAAAAGTGAACAAAGTGTTGCCGAGGAAGGAAGGAGAGAGCTGAGGAGATAAACTGACTAGATTAGATGGCAACACTAGCACAAAAAGATAAACACACACACACACTTTCACACCAGCGCATGCCTTCTGTCCAGGAAAACTGTCCTGAGCTCTGCCAAACATATCTTGCATCCTTAATTTCAGCGTTCACGAGAGGCAGCGACGGAATGTGAGGAATCTGCCGCCCTGCACAGAGCAGCGCCACTGGCCTCCAGCACTTGTTTACATTAGCAGTACTGCTTATCATTCGTCTGGGCCGCCTCTGTTCCGTACGCCAACCCGAACAATGTTCTGACGTCAACGCTACAATAAATCTGCAATTGTGCTCGCCTCCACCAACTAACGGCAGTTTTGACAGTGATAGGAGAGAAATCCACTGTCAACACCCATTCTGAGCTTTGTGGTGTAACAATATAGAAGACACACCAAATATATAATAATGCAATGAACTTCATGGAACTTAGCTCCGCCTACAGGAAATCTCATTGGTCCACATCTTGCTCTGTATATTAAACACCATGCTTTCATGCTTTGCGCAATGTTTTTGCTTTCAGTGAGAACAAAAATTGATCTGACGTCCGGTTAGTATACAATGTTAAAGTTAAGCAGTTCTTTAGTCATCTGGACTCTTTGTTTGTCCACAGTAAGGACAGTCTCTCTTTAATCTCAGACCGGGTGAGTAGGTCGTAATTTAGCAGTATAGTTAATTAGGCACCAGCCCAGACTAAGCTGATGACTAGAGCAGGTAGAGCCATCATTACAACCCTTACAAACATGCTTGTTTGGATATGTTACCATAGTAATACCATTATATGCTTTGAAGAGTTTACAGTGCCATTTAAGTAGCATTGTATGTGAATACAGTAATCAAACTGTATCAAGGTATATATTAAAATACAGTATTACTGAATCATAAAAAATAACACCAAGTAAATACTGTGGAAGTACCATGGTACAGTGATGGTGTCAGAATGATTTCTGAAGGATCATGTGACACTGAAGACTGGAGTAATGATCACAGGAATAAATTACATTTTAAAATATATTCAAATGGATCACAGTTATTTTAAATTGTAAAATTTTTTACATTTTTACTGTATTTTTAATAGAAAAAAAATGCAGCCTTGGTGAGCATAAAAGTCTTTGTGAATGACAAATTGTCATTCACATGAGCATCAAATTACACTATGTAAATCCACAGCAATACCATTCCAATACCATGGTATATATATCAATATATCAATAGAACAGCGTCTACTTCCTGTTTACTATTATATGGAGGCGGCTCATTATATAGAGGAGTCTTTATACTGACACACAACTAGCTGTTTAATGTTTAGTGTGTGTGTGGTTGCTATGTGCAAGACCGATGCTATTTCAGTCTTAATAGTTTACTAGTCTCTCTCACGACACCGTGAACAGCAAGCTTAAGTAACACACACACACACAAACACACACATCATAAATCACAAATCATACATCAAACAGACCTCTGACTTTGTGTGTGTGTGTTCAGACGACACAATGTGTTTATTCAACTAGAGCCACAACTGCACAGGTACTTGAGTGTGTGCGTGTGAACGGATTTGTGCATATAGGTTATGGATTTACTGCTGTGTGTGTGGCGTCTTGGTGTCGGTCGGTTGGATGACCACAGTGTCACCCTGAATGACATGGTGACAGTCAGACGCAGAGTGTCCTGAAATAGAGCGTGCAACATGACACACACACACACACACACACACCTCATGTCTTCTACAGCCTCAAGCCTTCAGTTGACATCCTGAACTCTATTAGTCCAAACGCTCTCAACTAGAGCTCTATGAGCTCGTTATTGCACAGAAACAGCAACTCAAGGGTCTTCATGACAAACTGCCAAAAAAAACAAAAAACAGACTAAATAACAATATTGATTTTAGCCATTAACATTAATATATTAAAGAATATCAAGAGATTTTTAAATTAAGTTTTAATTTATACAGTAAAGATCTATTGTACAGCACTCTATTTGGAAAAAAGCAATCTTTCTGTAAATTAATTGTGTTTTCATTTTATTATAAATCATGATATTACATTTTATGAATTCAATTGAATAGACATGCTTTTTAAAGATTAAAAATGTAATTAAACAATTAAAACTGAATCCAGAAAAGTTAAAATTGCAAACACATAATTGGGAAGCAAAAAAAATATTTGTGGATAAAATAAAATAAAAATTAATTAATTGAAACAGAATCCAGAAAAATTAAAACAAAGAATGAAATTTATAAACAAACAAACAAACAAACAAACAAACCAGAATTTGAGAAAAAAAGAGTAAAAATAAATAAATGGAATCTAGAAAAACTACAACAGAAAGCACAGAATTTGTAAGTAAATAAGTAAATAAATAAATAAAACAGAATTTGGGAACAAATAAAAATCCCTTCCTCCCCAAGCAGTTTCATTCTTTCTTTCTCTTCTAGAGGGGACAAAACAACTCTACACACACTCACACACACACTCAGGGTCTTTGTTTGTGGTTGAGCTGAAGTCAAATCTCCATTTGAAAGTCGAAAAAAGTCGTGACGTATTGTTTTAGAGCTTTACTGCCTCAGGTAACAAACCATCCTTCCTCTGTCCACACTGGCTCCCTTTGGTCTGAGCGCTCAAATACCACACACACACACACACACAGTGGCGTTTTCGGAGTACATCGGGCAAAGTTTTTCCATTTAAGGAGACTCAGCTTTTTAAACAGTCACTTTGAACATCAAACGAACAAAAAAACAGCAAAAAGTGTCTGGACATCTAATGGAATCAAACACACACACACACACACAGACGCGAGTCACTCAGCAGTCTGGAGAAGTTAATGATTATTTCTGTCTGTCTCCACACGCACACACACACACACACACACACACACACACTGGAGGGAAGTCGGTGTTTTTATTGATCGTCTCTCGTCTGGCTGAGGTTCACGGGAGGCGACGGTCTCTTTTACGACCCGCCAGCGCTCTTATCCCCTGACGGCGCGGACGTGAATCCAGCGAGCTGCCGTGAGGTCAGGGGTCAGAGGTCAGGGGCCTAAACCTAAACCAATGATGACGGCAGCACACAATGACGTTCAACATGGGTGATGCGAAGTCTTCAGATGCCAGAAACACAAGTATGCAAAAACAGAAGCAAAAAATGTTTTGAGAAAAAAAAAATTTGAATTGCAACTTTTCTGATTAAATAATATTGTTACTGCGATTATTATTACTAAATAAAAGTAATTAAATTAAGTATCACAATTGTAATAAAAAGTATTTTTTAAATGTTATTGTGATTATTATTGCTAAATAAAAAATTAAATAAAATAAGAAACATTATTATTATAACATTTCACTGTAAAATAGAAAAATTAGTATTTAAGAATAACAATAATAATTTTATTTTGCAGTACAACTGCAAAAGTACAATACTAATATTTAACATTTATTTACTAAGATTTAATCTTAAAGCTTTACAACTAGCTATAGAAGAAAAACGTCCACACCACAGCGCCTCTTCTGGTAATTATCTGAACTACAAACGAGGGTTTGCGTAGCTAGAAGCATTAGCGCTAGAGTTCGTAAGCAGACGAAATGATTGCACACAACTGGCAGACGTTTGGGATTCGTCATGCAAAATACCAACTAAACAAACAAACCCAGAGGCAATTTCTCTGATGTGTGTGTCAGTTACAGCTCTATAAATATTATCTTTTTCCTCGGGCGTCGCTATCATAACAACAATCTCACACACGCTCCACCGAGGGACACGCAGATGGACTGATGGACAGACAGAAATGTTTGGCAGCTTCTTTGTTTGGAAGTTAATAAAGGAAACTGGCAATTAGACTGAGAGCCATTACATAACACACACACACACACACACACACACACACACACACACACAGAGTCAGGAAAATCTGCAACGCACAGGAAATACTTCACGTCGTCGTCCATTGTGCTCTAATACGTGGATCAGACGGCTGGGATTTTACGACGCTCAGGTTGTATACTGTACGCTCGCTGTGGGAGTGTCGGGCCAAAGGAAACCGTTTATGACATCATGTTGATTATGAGGTCAAAGGTCAGCAGTATAACTCTCTCCACCAATAAAAAGCCACGGCGGTCTCACCTAAATCTGGTGTCACAACTGATTTTATGAGTGTTGATATGGTGATCATCGGAATAACTAGCGCCATTGTTCCGAATTCAGGATGTTAACAATCGCTGTGGGAACCAAATCTTTAGTGATTGTGTGTGTGTGTGTGTGTGTGTGCGCGCAAAATTTTTCACCAGGAGTTTTCAATCTTTTAGATTCCACAGACCCCTAATATGATCAAGTATTATTTGTAAAATATTTAGTTTCTATTAAGCTACATTATTATGTTGTTTTTCTACTCGGTATAGTACTGTACAGTATTTATTTACTTATTATAATCAGATTTTTATTTAATTATTTTATTAATATTTTTTATTTATTTTATTCAAATGTTTATTCAAAAAAGTAATTTTTACTCATTTTAATCAGTTTATTATTTATTTATAAATAATAAACTGATTAAAATATTTATGAATTAACTAATAAATATTTTAGTTTATTCTTAATTCTAATTTTATTACAATCAACTTTTTATTTTTTTCTCATTTATATTTATTATTTTAACCTGAGTTTTAGTTATTCTAATGAAAATTTTTTCCCTCATTATTATTTATTAAACAATTTTATTTATATATTTTATTATAATTGTTATTTATTTTAAGCTAATTTTATTTATTATATTCTATTTTATTTATTTATTTTAATCCAGTTTTTATTAATTTTATTCTAATGTTTATTTATTTTAAACAAACTGTTATGTATTTATCTTAATTTGCCTTTATTTATTTTATTCTATTTTTATTTATTTATTTTAATCAACTTTTTATTTGCTTGTTTTTTTCATACAATGTATTTATTTTTTGGTCAATAATTTAAATTAATTAATTTAATTTATTTCATTTATTTTTAATCTAATTTTATTTATTTATCTTATTCTATTTTTTATTTATTTTAATTAATGTATTTTAGCCTAATTTTCATTTATCTTTTACTATTTTTTAATCATATTTTTATTTATTTTATTAAATTTGTATTTATTTATTTTAGTCTTATTTATTTAATATTTATTATTTAATTATTTTTACACTATTTTTCCATAAACTTTTCCCCATCCCCACCAGCACTCCCTTCCAGACCCCAGTTTAGACAACCAGTCGAGCCTGTTGAGCGGAGACGCCCGAGTTGTTGTTTTGTTCTCATTTAGACGGTAAATAAAAATAGTGTGATGATAGTGTGATGTTCAGTTGTTCATTGCGATCAAGCAGCCAGTCGGACCGGAGACAGCGAAAGACTTTCTGAATGAAAGGATCACGTGTGTGCGTGAGAAAACATGCCGTCTGTCTGTGTGTTTAGTTAAGCGATTAGATTGCACTTTAAGAAAATGTTTGCGGCTGAGGTGTCTGGATCCTGAGGGCGTCTGTACTGATTTTCTTCTGCTATGTTCCTCTTCTAGCCTTGTTTTGAAATGGATGAAGAGCTGCAGTCAAATTCCAAGCTTGATGGCAGAGGAAGTGGCCAGTAACGAGCGAAAAGCACAACAAAGCGTTCACAGTTCAAAACATGTCCTCAAACGAAGTTGTTTTGGATGTACAACTAGCCACTTTGTGTCATTTTCTCGTAATGTTTTCTTTCCGCTCGGCGGAGGGGCCCGGGAGGCCCTACCCAAGACTCAAGGCTTTTTCCTCCGAGGTATGATGTCATTTCCTGTGCTGCCCTTTCCCCCTTGGCTAACCCAAACAACCCTGGAATGAGGCACAAGGTTGCCACGGTAACAACGTTTAGGCCCCTTAAGGGGGGATTACGGCCGCCGAGGGCCCTACAGACATTCGCAGGACGTTTAGAAAGACCTGACTGTAGATCAGCGGAAACAGCTTAACTGGGTGAGATTCTTCCAAAATCAAGTCATTTGTCCACATCGAAAGCAAAGATGTTAAAATGAGGTTCAATTGATCTGATGCAATAAATTTTGCACTCAACTTTATCTGTTTGAAAAACAGGCAAAAAAAACCCAAGAATAGTAGCCAACCAAAGTGCATGTGAAAATATGAAGTGTTTTAGTTTTAAATAAAAATGAGAAACTATCTGACATAAAATAGGTTTAAATTGAAGTACTAAAATTACTTAAAGATTGAAATAAATATTACAAAACAAAAACTAATAAAAATGTCAAAAGCACATATTAAAATTACTAAAAATGTAAACATAAATTAGAACTTAAGTTTGTTAAAGTATTAGAAATAAATAAAAAAATATTACAATTACAAAAAACAAAAGAAAAAAATTACAAAAGCACATAAAATTACTAAAACTAAAATTAAAAACAAAGAGATCATAATAATTTACAATTGGTTAAATCTAAAATAAAATAAATTGAAAACATTAACTTAAAAAAATAGGCTTGGCCAATATAGATTATATTATATATATGTAGTATTATTAAAATAAAATATAAACAAATATTTAAAAAAAAAAAGAATTTAAAAAAACAGAAATGTAAGCCAACACTAACAGAAAACGCTTTACAATAACGTCTTAGTTAACTTCATTAGTCTCCATAAACAAATTTAATTTTAAATATTTTTATTAAGTAAGATTAATAAATGCCAAAATCAAAGATTAATAAATGCTATTTTATATATATATATATATATATATATATATATATATATATATATATATATATATATATATATATATATATATATATATAGCATTTATATATAGCATTTATATTGCTCACTGTTAACTAATGCATTATCTAAATGAGACCTTATTGTAAAGAAAGCCTTTATCTGTCTGTCAGCACAGGAAGTCTGTCTGTCATATTAAGGTTAACTCTTAATTCAGACTAACCAGGACAAACAGTGCTCAGACTCTCATCCAATAATCCCAAACACACACACACACACTCTCATATACAACATTTAAGTTCAAGCATGTTACGTAGCGTCTCTCTGCCGTCTCATCGCAGCGAGTGAATTAGGAGGTCAGAGAGACGCTTTCATTGGGAGTGTGTTTCCTGTGTGCCCGACTTTTCTTCCTCTGCCTCAAACCTTTTCTCCTCCCCCCTCATCTCTCTGAGCTCCATTCACTAGTTTCAGCAGGAAAAACACCTCTGAACGAAAGCGGGATGCAAACGCAGTCAGAAATGTAAATGGAGTTGGGAGGCGGTGTTTGTCCGGGACTAAAGCGCTCCATCTTTCATCCCACACACACACAAACAAGAAACATAAAACAAATGCCGGTGGAGGCCAGGGAAAGGGAGCAGCACACACACTCACACACTGCATGCAGTACTTTAACATGTGTTTATGTAAAGCTTCCATCATTTAGCCACTCTTATCTGAAAACCCATCTAAAGACCCTTCACGCACAAACACACTCACTCACTCACTCACTCAGCCCAGCGCTGAATTAAACACCATCATAAAAACTCTTTAAAGTCGCTGTAATGAGAACCATCTGTACGCAGGAACCCGGCCTAGACCAAACGAATCGCTCTCTCGCTCTCTCAGGGTCTCTCGTAAACAATCGCCGCTGTTTGCGTGCGTTCAGAGCTCAGGACGGGACAAGCCACCAGGTTTGCTCTACTAAAGGACAACATTCACAAACACATACGATTTACCCCTGTTTACAGTGCAAAGTAAACATGAAACCAGTGATGGTATTGTTAACTAAATTAAACTATTAAAATGTTTTCGTTAATTGATATAAAGCTGAAATGAAATATAAATATTTGTAAAAAACTGAAATAAAAATTGGAAATGTTGCCTTGGCTGCTAACTGAAATAAGATAACATGAAATTAGTGATGTTTTTGTTAACTTAAGAATTAAAAATCGTTTTAGTTATTGAAATAAAGTCAAAATAAAATATAAATATTATATGAAGAATATTATATTAGAAATGTTGTCTTGGCTATTTACTGAGATAAAATAAGTTTAAGTACTAAAATGACTAAAAATAATATATATACACTATATATCTTATATAATATATATACTACTAAAAATGACCAAATATATATAGATATATACTAATAAAAAAAAACATGCATTAATAAATATGACAAAAGCAAAAAAAATTTAATTAGAAATGTTGGCTTGCTATTGATTGAAATAAAATAAGTTGAATATTAAAATTAAAAATGAAAAAAAAAATATTTAAATAAATATAAATATAAAAAAAAACACTAACAAAAATGACAAAAGTGAAATATTAAAAAAATACATTAATAAAAATGACAAATTTACAATGTGAAATGCTGCCTTGGCGATTAACTGAAATAAATTAAATATAATATTAAATTTTTTTATAAAAACTAAAAAATAAAAAAGGCGCATAACTAAATCTTAAACTAAAAAGAAATTATAAAAATAAATGCTAATTCAAAATAATAATAAGTAGAACACAAGTATTCATTTATTTGGTCATTTATTTATTTATAATGGAAAATAAATAATACTACTTTTCTGTACTATGTGTTCCTGATCAAACAGATTTGATTGATTTAAATTGGTAAAACAATGCTTACATAGCTAGTTGTCTATTAGTTAACATCATCCAATAGACTGCATGGCCTTGCAGACATCAGTGGATCAGGAAAGTATTTTTGATGCACAAGGAATTACAACATTTTGATGAAAGATTACAAAGACAAATGCCTGTTCTTTGGAATAATGTGCATGATAAGATCAGGAATGTGCATTAAGGAAGTAAATATGGTCTGTTTTGATTTCATGTTGACTTTAGCACTCGGTTTTGTGGTGTTTGCTAGTTTTAGAAGACGATATAAGAAATTCTGTCAAAACAAATCTTTCAATTCTCTCTCTTCCAGCTCCTCAGCTCTGTTTAGGATTCACCAAATCAGCACAGATGGGTTCAAAGACGGTCTTGAGCTCTTACCTGAGAACCCCATAGGGGCCGAATACGCCGTTCCTCCAGTTTCAGTGGAAGCAGGCACAGAACCTGGTGAATCTGCGGAGAAACAGAGTGACAGCTGTCAATCACAGGGTTAAAAGACCCGCCCACTTCTTAGCACAAAAATACAGATCGGCCTCATTTTCCTGCTCCACCCACTTTTCAGTCATGCAAAATAAATAAAGTGTTTGTGAGGTTGAAGTCTGCGCCAAGAAAGCTAGCGGTGGTTAGCGAGCGAGAGCGGCTGTGCTCTAATAGCAATACACTGTTTAGCAGGATATACTCCATCCAGTCCAAAACAACGAGCTAGTCAGGAAATAGCAGCAACCTTGAAAACTGTGTACAGTAAATTTTCTAGTTGGCGTGTGAGTAGACAGGAAAAACACCCTGTCGCTCCAGCTTTCATGTTAACCCTTTAATAAACGGGGCTGGAATATTGTCTCCATATGTTCGGATCTAATGTCAGTATCCTGGAGTTACTGTGATCAAACAACTGCAGGAGAAAGTGCGTCAGTCACAGTGAAAGCTGAACGTCTCCCAACGCAGATCACTTACCGTGGTAATTTATGGTAAAGATACTCATAGATCTGATTCAGAGCAGTTTAGCTAGCACATGGTTTATTCTAACAAAGAAGCCAAAAACTTTAGGTTTCTAAAGGAACAGGCTAATGCTAACTTGAAGTACTTTTCCAAATCCCAAGCTTGGGATTTTGAAAACACCTCAAAAGTTAGTATTTAGCCTGTCTTACTATCTTTAACAAGACTTCTCATCGAATTAGCTTTTGCAAGGTTTTGCTAAAGGTGCTGACTGAATTTGTGGTTAAACATGAATAATTTCCTAGTAAACAGTCTATTTTGTTTAATGTCTTTACACGAACTAACGTGCTAGACACAATAACACCATTTCCCAAAACAGATCAAGAAATAAACAGTTACATAGTGATTTATGGTAAATATAATCATAAAGCTGATTTGGAGCAGTTTAGCTAATACTTGGTTTATGCTAACAAAGTTAAGAAGTGAGAAACTTTAGGTTTAAATTGCTAAAATAACAGTCTAATGCTAATTTGTGAGGTGCTTTTCAAAATCCCAAGTGTCTAACCCTAACATGGGATTTTGCAAAGCACACCGCAAGTTAGCATTAGCCTGTATTTCCATATTTAACAACACTGATCATCAAATTAGCTTTGTTTAAATGTTTTTGTGAAACATTTACTGACTAAATGTAGGATTAAACATGAATCATTTTAATGCCTTTACATAAACTAGCGTCTTCACAAGATTCTAACGTTGTAAATCCCAACATAAATACAAATAATGATAAAATAATAAAGTTCACAAATACATACATAAAGCATAGCATTAGCTAATGTCTAATGTGTTTTCCCAAACAGGGGTTCACAAACTGCAAGGGGTTCATGAATTAATGAAAAGCTAGTAATTAATTTAATTTTAAATAAATAAATTTATTAATTTAAAATCAAAATTAAACACTTACTGAAAAGTTTAAATATTTGATTTGTTTACTTTCCTATTATGTTACCATTTACCAATATCACAAAATTTTGGGAATCGCTTCTTGAAGGAGATTTCCATTGACATCTAAGACATATCACTGATTTACCATGAGTTTTTGGACATGTACCATAGTGACATCCTACCACGTGTAAGGGTGATGAGTTTTTAAGTTTAGCGTTAGAGGGTATTTCCGAAAATTAGCCAATTTGTGAGCATAAATTGTGAAATGGTGTCACTTTCGGAAGCAATCTTTGGAGTTGGACACATTCCCTGAGCTGTGGTCAGTCTAATGAGACACACGGTCAAACCTGAACCTGACCACAAAGAGAGAGAAAGTGAGCGAGGAAAAGATGTGGGATCAAGCAGCAGCTTCAAACAAGTTGTGATTCATTTTCCAGGAGGCAAAAACAGCTTTGAAACTGTCCGTCTTGGACCATTCAATCCATCACAAGTACAAGCTTCACCCAATAACTACACTAAAACCTTCAGAGATCCAAACGTCTTTAAGACTCAAATCAGACGAGTCTAGTGTAAACGGATCCCGTGACGTGGCTAAAATGACAGCCACAATCTCTGCAGCGCACAAAAGCATTTGCAAGTCAACCGAACCCTTCTAGAATTTAGCAAAGCTAATGACATTTCAGTAGTTCTTGGCGAAACTTTGCTTTCTTTGTCATAAGTGTGAATGTTTGTGTCTGAGAGCTTAAAGTGATTGGTATGCAAATGCGCTTGCATCAACGGCCGCTTCGTCGCACCTAGACATCAACAACGTGTGAATGTGACAGTCGCCCTAAACCACTGTCAAACTGTCTCCCTCGCCCTGACGTTATCAATGAGACACAGTCACACACACACACACACTCGAACAACCGACAAATAACTTCCTCCCAGCGTTCAGCGTCACTCTCTCTTTCAGTCTGAGAAAATCGCCGTCTTCTATTGTTCTCTGTCTCGCGTCCAAGAGCCGAACGCAGCTAATGGAAGTGTGTGTGTGTGTGTGTCCTCACAGGAAATGTCCTCCCCAAACTGGCTTTCCTGTCCTCCACTGCGGCGCCTTTTCTCGTTCACATTCTTGCTTTCTCTCTCAGTCGCTCCGAAACCCCAAACTGATTCATAAAAGAAGAATGACTCAAAGATCGAGAGCCAATTTCAGTCAGCGTAGAGTCGTTCCCACACACACACACACACACACACACACACAAGTAACTATAAACATTATCGAGACGCACAAATTTGGGCTCAAAGCAAGGATTTGGAAACAGGCACTTGTTGAAGCTGGGCTGGATTTCTCAACACATAAGTGATACTGTTTAACTGAGCACTTTTGGCCGGGATTGAGAAGGATCTTTACGGGGCGATCGGCAGGAAACCTCATCCGGGACGCTGCCAAACACAACACGCTTATCTGAAGCCAATATACAGGACATGCTCAAGAGCCATACGGCATTATGGGTAGAGAGAATGCAAACGCTCAGAGGAAAGACGCAAAGCGACACTCCCAAAACCTCAGATTAATTCAGCAGATAAATCAGCTCTCTCAGCTTTTCCTTTATGTGATCCACGTTTCCGAAGTCCTCGTCTTCTCCCCTCGCAAACATTCAAACCACTTGCATCATTCGGACCAAACAACATCATAACGTCTATTACAAAATGAATCATTACCATATTCATATACTGAGCTATTCATGCATTTGCTCCAATTACTAGCACTTAGCATCTTAGAGAAGTGATACTTAAGTATGGTAATCATTCAGTACTATGGTAGAAACACTAAAGTATATATGAAATCATGCCACAAAATGATTACTATCATCATATACCACATTATTACCATG
This sequence comes from Spinibarbus caldwelli, assembly GCA_039654775.1. NCBI lineage: Eukaryota > Metazoa > Chordata > Actinopteri > Cypriniformes > Cyprinidae > Spinibarbus > Spinibarbus caldwelli. The sequence continues at coordinate 2,645,089 of CM077258.1, forward strand.
GTACAATGTTTAAACAGCATAGCAAACTTACTAAGATTTACAAAACAGTATCATTACATATAGCAGAGTACTAAATGATTACCATATTCATGCACCATGGTATTTATGTGGTAAAAACACCATGGTATTACCATTGTACATGCCCAAAACCTTCATTGCATGCAATTTTTAACTCAAACAAAACTTTTTAAAGTCTCCTTTGTCTGTTAAAGTCTCCATCTGCTTAAATTTAAGATGAAACTTAAACACACCAGGTGGTTTAAGAAAATTGGTGGGATGGTATTTAAATGGTCAGAATACCACGGTATTACTATAGTAAATGTCCAAAAACTTTCATTGCAAGCTTTTTTTTTTTAAACTCAAAATAAGGATTTTAAAGATTGCACATTAGCTTAAATTTAAGATAAATCTTAAACATACCAAGTGGTTTAAGAAAATTGATGGAATGGTATTTAAATGGTGAGAATACCATAGTATTACCATAGTAAATGTAGCAAAAGGTTAATTGCAAGATATTTTGAAGTAAAATTAAACTTTTTGAAGACTCCACTTCTGTTTACATGTAAAAATTAATCTTAGGGATGGTATTTAAATCGTACAAAAATACCATGGTATTACCATAGTAAATGTGCAAAAAACTTAATTGCAAGCAGTTTTCAATTCAAACAATTTTTTTTTTTTTAAGATTCCAAATCTGCTTAAATTTTCAACTTTTAAGGTGGTTTAAGAAAGATCATTGGGATGGTATTTAAATACTGAGAATACCATGGTATTACCATAGTAAAAAAAAACAAAACAAAAAAAACAACTTAATTGCAAACAATTTAAGACTTTTAAAAGACTCCACATCTGCTTAAATTCAAGAAGAAACTTCAACTTACCAGGTGGTTTAAGAAAATCGGTGGGATATCTTGAGTACGGGGGTGGGGGGGATTCTGCAGGAGAAGAGAGAGAGGGAGAGAGAGGCCGTGAGTGGAGATGAGGGCTGATGATAAGGCCTGGCATTCTCTGGGAAAAGTGTTTGTGTAGTGCTGAGGGTTACAGGCAGGACAGCTCTGATAAACACACGGCCGCCTGGCGCCAGACTCCACACACACACACACACACACACACACTGATCACTGCAAACTAACTTCACTGAACACTGGGGCCTCCGGCGGGTTTCACATGAACAACCACAGACTGGAGGTCCAGTCCAGCTGAAAACTCTGTTGCATTTATCCACATGGAAACACAACATTCATCACTCTATAAGAATAATAATTATAATCAGTAGCTCATACCAAGACACTTATTTGATGAAACAGTTAGTTCAGCTAACTACCAAACAGACCACATATGATGAATGTAAGAATGTGCATTATTTGTCAAAAAGATTTCTTGTATTTCTCTTTATATAATATAGAGAGGTTATATATGAAGTTTTTTTGCAAAAACAGATAACTCTGTTTTTATTCATTTTCATAAATCATGTTTTTTTTTATTGTGTTACCATGTTTTTATTGTGTTTTATTGTGTTAGTTGGCTGTATTTTTTTAGTTATTGTTATTTAATCAAAACAACCCAACTGCAGTTTGACTGATATTAATTGGAATGCAGGATTAAAAAACATGATTTTGGAACATTTCTAAAATAAGTTATTTGTTTTTGCAAATGATCTCTTCATATATAACAGAATAAAATGTGAATTCTTAATCAAACTCTTGATGACAATTTTAATGTTACTAAATGTATATTATTTATTATTATCTTTTATATTCTTTTTTCTCTATTCCTTTTCTCTAATCTATATTATATTACTAAACACACACACATACATATATAAACATGCTATGTGTTATTATAGTACTGCATAAGCATTATACGAAACATTTACAACAGCCAGAATAATTTTAGTTAAAATCCCCAACATTCTTTTCTCCTCTATTCTGTTCTATTTAATTCTATTCCATTCTAAGCTGCAATTAAACGCCACTGTTAGGCTATGTGAATGTTATTATAGTCCTATACGAGCACTCTATACTTGATCTTCAGTACAGAAGAGCCAGAATAAGCCTCTATATGTATGTCACCAACTATAATAACGCGTATGTGAGAGAAAGCCCGCAGATTTAGCACACTATTTGTGAACACAGCTCTAGATGTGTGAGAGGAGGGACGGTCGTACCGAGCTCGCACAGTCTGCTCATATGATGCGGGTTGCAGCACACGAGATCCGGGTTGATTTTCCCGTAAGATTCACAGCAAGAGAGTCTCTTTAATTCCGAGGAATGCCGGAGGTCCGGCCACCGGAACACCTTGTAGAGCAGCAGCGGCAGCGGGAACGACTGCTGACCCAGCCTGGCGTCCGCTTTCCCCGGCAGGAGGAGGCAGGGGCTCCGCGCTCCGCCGCGGGACTCCACCGCCTGCAGGAGCACCTCCAGCTGCTTCTCCTTGATCTTCTTCAGGACCGAGTGGGTCAGCGCCTTCAGTTCGGCCTCGGTGCCGGGGTTAGGCTTACTGGCGCCCGGTTTCCCGAGGCAGCAGCCCGCGGCGCCGCCGGTGTCCGCGTCTCCGTCGCCCTCCGCGGGCGCACGGCTCCTCCAGAGTCGCCTGACGAGCCCCGATCGTTTGGTCCTGAACATGCGGGACGACAAGAGGGTTCCCCGGCTACAAAACGGCCATTTTGTCCGCAAGTCATGAAGATCCGGAGGTCCGAATCCACAGGCGCAGAGCAAACGGCGGAGAAACGGCGAGCAGGAGAAGCGGACGCGATCCGTTTCATACGCCAGACTTTAATATTTCACCTCACGGAATCCAAAAGGGAAAAGCTGAAACGACTGTCCGGGTTTGCTGGACACGATCTCGGATCTGATGTCAGTGCGCAATCATCGGAACCGATCCGCGAGAGACGAGTCCGCTCGTAATCCACAGCGATCGCTCGGGTTGAGGATGATTAATCTGCAGTTTTCTTCGTTTGACATCAAATCTGCAGCTCGGATCGGACTGACAAAAGCTGTTAAATCCACAACAGACCCCGCTGAAGAAAACCTCTCACGACAATTCGCACGGTACGATAATACAACGCTCGAAATATCCACAGATATCCGTCTCCAGAGCGCAAACGCGGGAAGTTTCCGAGTCGATGAAGAACTGAAGGACTGAGAACGAGATGAAGATCAGACGCCCCTCTCTCTCTGTGTGTGTGTGTGTGTGTGTGTGTGTGTGTCTCCGCGTCTCTCATTGGCGCATCGGAGGTCATGTGATTGTCTAGACACCCTGTCGCTTTAAAAAAAAAAAAAAAAAGAAAGAACAGGCAGGAAAAAGTGATTGTGTTGCGCAAACATAAAACAAAGTAACATGTACCATCAGACGGACACATCGGACGCGGAGTTTATAAAGTTACAGTGCAACAGATGGAATTAGAGTGTGTTTGTGCTGCTTGTGCTATGAAGTCTCATTTAAGAAAACACACACACACACACACACAGGCGCCAGGCGCGCAGGTAAATTCACATTAAGAATGAACCACACACACAAACTCAACAAATGTTTATGATGCAGTCATGACATGTTTAGATGGAAACACATTTCTTGTAAATAAATTGTGAAATTTGAATACAAATATACTGAATTAACATAAAAGAATACGTATGTATATATTTATAATATATGTGATATATATTTGGAACAAAATAGTAAATAAATTATTTTTAATAAAGGATTTTTGTAAATTGTTTTTATTTTATTACATTATTTGTAAAATTATTTTAATATCATTAAATGGTGAACTCATTATTTACTATTATAACTGTATATTTTATTATAATTAATCATTTATCAACAATTATTATTATATATTCTAATAAAACGTATTTAATGTTAATTATTATATATTATCTAAATATATAAAAAATATTTTTTAAATAATACTTTATTAACATTAATATTCTTGTTATACACAATATGTACATTCTTATAATGTATGTGATATTTAGATGTTGGAAAATAGTTTGTTTTAATAATAACAATAATAATAATTACTATTATATTGGCAGTGTTTGTAAATGGGTGAATATGTTTCTGTCTGTATATAAGAACACATGAACTGCTGCCGCCTGTTGGTGAGAAATATTTTACATTGTCAAAGAACACTAACGGTAATGAAAATCATTTTTCTGAGGATGTGCAGGGTTTTGGTGCATCAGATGAGTCACAGTTCTCTCACAGAGTGATGCTTCAGTCTCAAACTGTCTCAGTCTCCTGTCCGCTGTTCCTCTCAAACCCTGAACCCTGGTTTTTAGGGAATGAAGGGGTCGCGACCTCAGATCAATGGCGCGCGCCGCACGACAGACGGGCTGCGTGCGCGCTCACAGTGACTGTAGTGACGCAATCAGTGTTGCGTGCCTCCTTTCACGATGACGTCACGACGAGAACGCGAACCCGCCACCGTTCCGAATAATGAATGAATGAATGAATGAAATAAGTGAAATAAACAGCTTCAGACTTCACGATCGCATCATTCCATAACAGACAGAAAGACACACAGAGAGAGAGAGAGCGTCACTACAGCGCACCAGAGAAGATGATGATGATTGTTGAAGATCATGAAGATCTGCTGCTGTCACACATTCACATCTATCTTTAATAATTACATTTTAAATATTTTTTTTATTATTCAAATATTTTTTATGCTTTCTAATTAGTTTTTTTAATTTATATTTTATTTATTAATAATTTTCTCATTTTAACTTCTTATATTATTTATTTTAGTAATTATCCTAAATTAATAAGTAAAAAAAAGAAAAAAAAAAGATTATTTTTCTAAATTATTACCGAATTCTTTCAGTTCTTGTTTTACTGTTATTTAAATAAATCTTTATTTAAATTATTGTTTTCTACTTATTTTTGATTTATTTCCTTAATTTATCATGGATTCTTTTATCTATGCATGCATGATTGTTTTTGTTTATTTTGTACATTTATATAATGTAGTCAAACAAAAGCCCTGTGTCAGGTATTTTTTAGTTTTGGCAACACTGACTGACCTGTGAGTGAATGACATTCATGACTCTAGGCACAAAACAGCTGTTTATTTATCTAACATGGCCTCACCTGATAGATCAGCAAGAAACTGCATGAAGCTCAGATGCAGATGATGATATGATGGAGAACAGCTCAGGTCAAACTCTGCCTGCGTTACTAATAAATGATCAGATCTCACAGACGTCACTCCACTGAAGGAACCAGAAGCAGCTTCATGTGGTTCATGGCCTAATATACTAATCAGTCTTTCTGAGAAGTAAAAACACCTATAAACGTTCTACATATACAGCATAAACTCAGTTTTCTGTAGAGCCAGAATGTGTTCACACTGAGTCAAGTGTATTTAACTGGATTTGTCCGGCTGATGTGAATTTCAGAGAATTCATGCATCTCACACTGAAGCAGATCAATTGACTGCTAGAAACCCAAACAACAGACCCCAGGAAGCTGACCCTATTGATGAGGTCAAAGGTCACGCTGTGAGCTGTGAGAGCGGAACGAAAGCAGAATAGAGAATGCAGAGTATAAACAAACTGTCTGTCTGTCTGTTTTTATTTTATTTAGCAATAGTGATTTCTATTTTTTAGTGATAATTCTGAGCTGTTTTCATTTTTTAGTCATAGTTTTGAATTATTTTTTAGTTTTCAGTGATAGTTATGAACATTTTTTAACAATAGTTCTGATTGTTTTTTATTTACATATTTTTTGATTGTTCTGAGCGATTTTTATTTTTTGCAATAGTTCTGAGTGATTTGTATATTTTTGAAGCGATTGTTCTGAGCAATTTTTTTTCTTTAGCAATAGTTCTGAGCGATTTTTATTTTTTTTGTTATAGTTCTGAGCGATTTTTTTTTTTAGCAGTAGTTCTAAGTCATTTTTATTTTTTGCAATAGCTCTTGTGTGATTTTTATTTTTAGCGATAGTTCAGGGTGATTTTAATTTTTTGCGATAGTTTCTAGTAATTTTTATAGTTTGTAATAGTTCTGAACGACTTATTTTTTGCGATAGTACTGAGAGATTTTTATTTTTTGGATTGTTCTGAACGATTTTTATTTTTTGCGATAGCTCTCAGCAATTTATTCTATCTATCCATCTATCTATCCATCTATCTATCCATCCATCTATCCATCCATCTATCTATCTATCTATCTATCTATCTATCTATCTATCTATCTATCTATCTATCTATCTATCAGAATAGGTATGTAAATAGGTATGAAAAGTAATAAAAATGACAATCACAAAATTACTAAACTAAATTAAATTGGCTAAGTTTGAAATCTAAATAAAATCTGAAAATATACAAGTAAAAGTTCATTCAAAATAGTATAAATCAATTTTATTAATATTAAATAGCACTGGCAGCTCTGGCTTAGAGCGACTATTCAAACAGCCTTCTAACAGATGTCGTTGTTCAGCGCTATCAGTGTAAAAGCCTGTAGCTGTAAATGGCAGCATGTTAAATACGGGCCTCTCCTCACAATCACTGCAGCACTTTCATGTGTTCAGCCTCTCAGAATGTATGTAATTACCTCATATAATTACCCTGCTGTATAGAAGAACACAAGTTACATGAAACTACGGCTAATGGAGCCGCTATAAGGGCTGACGCGGCCCCTATACCGACAGAGGAGAGATTTAGAGAGCTAGAAGAGGACGTTTACTCAACCTGAAAGCCAAACTGAAGGAACGAAAGCAGAAGAATCACGTCACTGAGAGATTTGATGGACAGACATGCAGAAGGAAACACAACAGCAGGGAAGTGCGTGCGGCTGGTGGCGTCTCGTCTAGCTTTCGGCACAAAGCGGCTCCCTGAAAGAATCAAACGGGACAGGAGCCCCAGATGGGACGCCATATGCCCCGCTCTGCCTGCGTCTCTCAGTGGATGCCACTGTAAAAGCTGGAACTGCTTTATGACCATCAGATGAACTCCAGACCTCACTTCACCTGTCTGATATGACTTTCAGTTGCTCTGAAAACTTTGGGCAGTCCACTCACTCGAGTGCTTTCTACACAGAGAGCTCAGAGATCCGCTACTGAAGAGAAAACAAAAGATAAACCAGAGATCGCACTGCATCTGGAACGACTGTTCCATTTGGTCAACAGCTATTGCTATGCGGTTACTAAGGTGTTCTGAGCAGTAATGTTATGTGGTTGCTAAGGTGTTCCAGGCGGTTTTTAGAAAGTTATGCATTTGCTAACATGTTCAATTTTTTTTAGCAATAGTTCTGTTTTTTATTTTACATTAATAGTTCTGAGTGATTTTTATGTTTTAGCGATAATTCTGAGCAATTTTTTAGCAATAATTCTGAGCAATAATTCTTTTTAGTGATAGTTCCGAGCAGTTTTATTTTTTAGTGATAGTTCTTAGAGATAATTTTTTAGCAATAGTTCTGAGCAATTTTTATTTTTTAGTGATAATTCTGAGTTATTTTTAATTTTTTGTGATAATTCTGAGCATTTTTTTTTTTTTTTTGCGATAATTAGGACCAATTTTTTTAGCAATAGTTCAGAGCGGTTTAATTTTTCAGTGATTTTTATTTTTTATCAATAGTTCTGAGCAGTTTTTTTTTTTTTTTTTTTGTGATAGTTCTGAGTGATTTTTTTAGTGTTGCTCAGTGGTTTCTTGCTGTCCATAATTAAAATCCTTAAGTCTATGTGATATTCTGCTCTTTAGATATCAGTCAATCTACCTTTAACAGCATTTCTAATGCCGAAATGCCAACAGCATGGCAGTCGTCATAGTGATGCCCCATTCGAGGAGGAGTGGGTGGGATCCGGAGAATGACCCAGACATGTGACCTGCTGTCTGCTGGGAAATACCCAGACTGACTGACATTTATACACAGATGTGAGTAATGCAAAATAAAAAAAGGAGTGACATCAAAAACTTATATTTAATTTATTTATGAGGCAGCAGACTGGTCTTGTTATCAATAACAAACTATTTAAAAACATTTTTGTTAATTGAAATTAATATAAAAAATGGAAAATATAAATTTTAGACAAACTAAATAATAATGGCAAAAATGTTGCCTTGGAAGCTAACTGAAATCAGTTCAATTACTACAATTAGTAACTGAAATAAAACTAGAACTGAAATGAATTCTAAAAATAAACATTTAAAAATATTTTTAAAAGGACAAAAAAGACAAAACATCACATTAAAAAAATAATAAAAAATGAACTAAAATTAAAATGAAAACAAAACCAAAAATATAAAACAAGCTATTTCAAAATATTAATGAAGACTATCACAGTAAATAAATAATACTAAAATAACAGAGGAGAAAAATATGAAATGTGTACATTACAGAACCTGTGAAAATAAAACATGTTCATTCAATTCAGCTCTGATCTCCACTTGTAACCAATAAACAAATCAATAATTTAAAATGAGAAATTATTAAACAGAACTCATCCTCATGCATATTATATTTAATCAACATATAATGGACCTTGAAAGTTTTTTAGCACTCGCTTAACCTTGAGTTAAGGCCACTTTCAAAGCAGTAATTTACTCATTCTCAATGATAATATTGTTTATATGGAATACCAAAGAGACATAATGAAGAATCTTTGAACAACACACATTCGGCCGCTGTCTGCTGGAAATACAATACCCACAGTCCCACAGTGCATTCATTCACCTGAACGACAGAGCCGGGAATAGAGAAGGTGACCTCACAGGTAAGAAGAAAGACACTGCGGCAAAACCTTCACCATCTGCTGCTCGCACTGAAAGACAAACAAACACACACACACGCACGTCTCCAAATACAGGCTTCAGCTCAATGCTGAACCTTCTGCATTATATGATAACCAGAGTTATTATAGCTGACTAAAACCAAAACCATAAAAAAACACTTCAGTTGCTTGAAATAAAATAAACGCTAACTGGAAAAAAAAAATAGACTTATTTTAAGCTAGTTGCAACTAGAAAATAAATATAAAATTAACTAAAATAAAAATGAATAAAAATAGACATAAAAAAATCAATAACTCATAAAAATGACAAAACAACAAAAAGAATCACTTTAACCAAAATTAAAATGAAAACAGAAAATATTTAAAAAACATATCTAAAAACACTTTCATTACTTGAAATAAAATAAACATTAATTGCAATAAAATAAAATATACTTATTTGATACACTAAAATAACAAAAACAAACAAAAAAACACTAAAAAAAACACTAAACTAAGACAAACTAAAATAAAAATGGAAAAAGACACATTTAAAAAAATCAGTAAATAATAAAAATGACAAACAACAAAATTACAAAAAAATAAAATAAATAAAATACAACTAAAAATAAAAATTCTAATACTAAAATAACAGTGATTAAAACATAACAGTAATGAATAGAAAATGACAAATAAAATAAATAACATGACAAAAACATAATTGCAATGAACAGAACTAGGTGTTTACGCAGTTGCCGTTAGTGGAGTTCAGATCCTGAACATAATACAGGTATAACGTGGTGAAACATGAAGCTGTGGCTGTTTGAATGGAGCGTCTCTGATGGAAACTCTCTGTCTGTGAGCTGTAATTACAGTAAACGCCGGCTTCCTGTGCATTCCTGCAGAAGAACGCACAAACGCCGTCAGCTTTATCTCCTAAACGACTCATTTTAACAGCAACAGCCATCTAAAAAGAAAGGCTCTCATTCATTGAGTGTCATTTCAGATCAGACCAACAAATCAACAGAGTTTTCCAAACACAAACAAGCACTTTTTAACTTGTGATGACTTTTGTTGATGTTGCGCTGAGTTTATACTGATGCGTGCGGAAGAAGCATCACAAAAGGTTTCAGTTCCTGACGCCGTTGTAGAAACGCTTCATTTCCCAGGCGTATTTGACTCCCATGATTCATTTATTCTGTAATGGAAAGTGCTCAGCAGTCACTGTCCTCTTTTTCAGCAGAACTGGTTCAGCACATTCATTTTCTCCAAAGAAAATATTCTTCAATAAACAGTTTCAGGCCTTCAAGCAATTACAAGATTTGATATGCACTTTAAAGAACCACAAGAAAGGCCAGAATTATAGCAGGAGTTATTTTATTGGTGATATTTCACACTGTAGAATCAGTCAGAACTAATGCAAACAAAACTCATAAACCAGTTTTATTAGTTCTGTCAGTGAAACCAGAGGAACATGTGAAAACACTCACCAGTTCATTTCCAACAACCTAAACTTGCAAATGTCATTTTCTTGCAATTTTTAAATAGTTGTTCTCATTACTTTTTACATAAATCTGCAAGAATGAATCCAAAACAAGAGGAAAAAATAAACAGATGCTATGCAAAATACAGGGAAACTAATTATACTTTCTAAACATTAAATATGAAATTCAATTTAAATACAAAAAAAAAAGTTCCTATAGGAACCTGCAAAGAAAACTAAACTTATTAAGAAAGAACAAAAGCGTAAAGACAGTCTTTTTATGCTGTAAATTTGTGCTGCAGTGTAACAGGGATGTAATAAGACCTAAACAGATCAGTAACAGGGGAATATATTTACTCTACGCTTTGTTAATTATATTCGCAGGACAGGAAAGATGTTCCATCTTTGTACCTAAAAACAAAAACTGAGGGAATAAACAGCAGTGCAACGAACGCAGTGTGTATTTCTCTATACAACAATGTACATGCAATTATCTGAATCTAATTTACATAAATCATACATTAAACTGCATTTACATGGGAAAGTTGCTTATTTAATTACACAAGTATCTAAATATGTATTATTCTCCTTATTATGCTTAGAAAGCCGCTTAAATGCAAGACATTTTCCCAAGTGGCAAAGATGAACGGCAAACGCCAGGAAAGAAATTGACTGATATATATAAAAAATGTTTTGGTTTTTCTTTGTGCAGATGCTCAGGTGTAGATTATATAAAGGGCAGTATATGGGAACAATGAACTAAATATAATGACAATAAATTAATTAATTTAAAACAGCAAAGCATCCTATAAAACAAGCCAAAAAGGTTCAAATATTATTTATTTGTAACTTACTATCTAATATATATATATATATATATAGATAGATATAGTGATACGTGATAAAGCTGCACATAATAATCAGCTCGTTAAAGGAATAGTTCACATAAAATAAAAATGTGCTCACCCTCAGGCCATCCAAGATGTAGATGAGTTTGTTTCTTCATCAGATTTAGAGAAATTGCATCACTTGCTCAGCAACTGATCCTCTGCTTTGAATGGGTGCCATCAGAATGAGAGTCCAAACAGCTGATAAAAACATCACAATAATCCACAAGTAATCCACACCACTCCAGTCCATCAGTTAATGTCTTGTGAAGCAAAAAGCTGCGTGTTTTTAAGAAACTAAACCATCTTTAAGATGTTTTTAACTTCAAATTGTCGCTTTTGGCCAAAATATGAGTGCATAATCCATAATAACGTTTCCTCCAGTGAAAAAGTCCATCTCCTGTTGTCTCTCGCATCAAAATCCACCCACAGATTTGTTTAGAGCGGTTTTGAACTGTTTTTGCTTGTAAACGGTGCTTGATCTGTGCAGATTTCTCTCCCGATTCAGTCTTTTTGACTAGAGAAAGCAATATTATGGATAGACGACTCATATTTTAGTGTTAAGCAACGGTTTGAAGTTAAAAATGTCTTGATGGATTTGTTTCTTAGAAACATGCAGCTTTTGGCTTCAAAAGATGTTAACTGATGGACTGGAGTGGTGTGGTGTGGATTATTGTGATGTTTTTATCAGCTGGACTCTCATTCTGACGGCACCCATTCACTGCAGAGGATCCATTGGTGAGCGAGTGATGCAATGCTACATTTCTGAAGAAACAAACTCGTCTACATCTAGAATGACCAGAGGTTGACCACATTTTCAGCAAACATTCATTTTTGGGTGAACTATTCCTTTAAGAATCATTCCTAATGGGGTTAAAGTATGATTTATGTTCACCGTCAGTCAGGAAATCTTTTGGTTTGACTCATTTTCCCCACGTGACCCACAAACAGAAGCAAGAAAACAAACAAATGATTATCACAATCAACCAAAGTGTTTTATCTACATCAGACCTGTGACTGAAACCCCAAATCGTACCAATCCCAGAATTCAGTGCAGCCGGCGACGGAGCGGAAGCTGCAGCCCTTTGAGCGGTGCGATGAGGACGGAAGCTCCGAGGTTGGATACGCGACGCGTGAGCTGTGTGTAGGCACTTACACAGACAGACAGCTGAAGAGTCGGGCGGCCCGTCAGGGTGAGTCCATGCTGAACAGCTCGATGCCCTGAGAGTTCCAGTACAGACCCACTCCAGAGTTAAAGACCAGAGACCAGACGTACGGGATGAAGAAATCCTCCGGCTGCTCCTCCTCCACATACTTAAACTTCAGCTCCGGAAACTTCTGCAGGAGAAACACACGTCTATAAACTCCAGCTGAAATGTTCAAATCAAGCAATGCATCCCAACACAAACAACAACAAACTGGCCAGCAGGTTGATAATGAAAAACCTCTCCAACCTTTAAAACATACAAGATATAATATTTGTCCTGATTCATGCAATGAATGGCCCTCAGGGATAAAGAAAAAAAGTCCAACGATGCATTCACATCAGTGTTATTTTGGTATTATTTATATACTAGTATAGTATTTTTGTTTTTTATATTTATTTAACTTTATTTTTATATTTTCCTTTTTCATTTTAATTTTAGTTTAATTTTTAGCAGTTTTTTAATATTTCGATTCAGCTCTATTTATATTTCAGTTTTAGTAATTTTAGCACTTTAACTTAAGCTTTTTTAACTTTAAAGTTTTTTTAAGTTTCAGTTTTTCCATCTCTCATTTATATTTCATCTTTATTTTAAATAAAATAATTTTAAATATTTTAAAAAATTATTTTTTAGAAGTTTAAATTTAAGTTAACAACACTGATTCAAATGAAGAGCACTGTAAGAAAGTTACAATTAAATTATGCAGTATACTAGTAAAGTATTTATTAATATTTTGAATTAGCTTTTATTTCTATATTTTCATTAATTTTAGTTTGTTTTAGTCATTTTGTTATGTGCTTAATAATAAAAAATTGAATTGAATTTTATTTTTATATTTTAGATTTAGTTTTTAATATTTCTATTTAGCTTTATTTTTATTTTACTTAGTTTTAGAAATTTTAGTACTTCAACTGAAGCTTATTTTATTTTAGTTTAAGTTTTTTAGGATTAATTTTTCATCTAACATTTTAGTACTTCAACTTATTTTATTGTAGTTTGGTTTTTAGGTTTATTTTTTTTCATCTCATTTGTATTTCATTTTACTTCATCTTTAATTAACAAAAATGCTTTTTAATACTTTAGTTAACACTAACAACACTGACTAACATAAACAGTGACAAGAATAAAAATAAAAATACAAAATGCATTTTTTCTTTTTTGTCTGACATAAATTTCTCACCATCTTGGATCCGATTTATGTTGTGAAAAAAGTTTTGGTGTAAATGTTCACTGCATTCTTGCATCGTTTTTAAACAAAATGACGCATCAATAAGCTTTAACGCTGAATTATTTTACCCTGAAGATCATAAAATGAGATGGATGAGATGTTCAGAAATATGGCCCTAAAGACACAAAGATCAGCTCTGAGATAAGAGTTTAAAGTCAACATCCAGCGTCATTCTCTTACGTAAAAGGACTCATTCTGATGAAAGATTATAGATTAAAGATAAATATTTATACTTTAGAATAACATGCACCGATGCAGTGTTCACCATCAAGTCCATTTTCATTTCCTGTGGTTTTATTTTGATTGTCACATCAGTGAAGTCTAAAAGTGCAAATGAGGAGCGTAAATAAGCATTGATAATGAGCGCTGAACACAGATACGGCGTGTGTGTTATCTGATTTCAGGTGAAGCGCTTGCAGTTTTGACGCAGGTGTAATTCCATCCACCTGTGAGGTAAATACACTTGAGTTTGATTGATTATATGACACACGGGAACACCTCAGACGCTGCTTTTCATGTTTAAATACAACCCTCTTAACCTCTGGTAAAGCGATACGCGGCGCTAGCATCTGAGACGCTAGCGGTCGTCTCCTGTGAGCTAATCAGGTGAGCAGGAGACGGAGCCGCAGGGTTTGAGTTCCTCTCACTGACAGCACAACACTGAGCATCTACGTTTACACCAGCCTCGCTATTGGATGTATTTTGCCATTCATTCATTTTCCTTTTCATAATTCTCAGCCTTGAGCCAAACAAACAAGCTACGAGATGAATCACAACATTACAACATTCAACACAAAGCAACAGTGCATTTGAAAAACAGAAAAAAAAAAAAAACAGGTTGACTCAATTGAATCAGTTTGAGTTTTTATGTCATTTTAACATCTAAATAGATAAATAAATAAACAACAAAAATGCCATATTAACTAACAGGTAAGTTAGCAACACTGTTAGCCTGCGACAGTGATTTCTCTAATATCACTTCAAGATTGTGGGTAATGTTGCATGTAACCAGTCCAGGAATGAGGCTATAAAAAGTATTTTTATGCTATTAAACTAGCTTGAGGCTTTAACTGAAACATATCATCATTTCACATCTCAGATCATGGTAGTTTTGAATTTAAATGACAATTTCAGCAAATTTCCCTCAAATTCACATAAAATCTAAAATATTATTGCATTGCCCTAATGAAAATCTAACAGATCATGCACGCACGCACACACACCTAATGTAAAAAAAATAAATCTATAGATCTATCTATCCATAAAATTTAAATCTATAAAATGTATAAATAAAAATCAGAATGAAAAAAAAAAAAAAAAAAAAAAAAAAATCACAAATTCACAAAATAAATTTAAAAGGGGAATTTGCTAAATTGTCATGAAAGCAATAAATAAATAAATAATTTAATGAAAGTAATCAATAAAATAATGACAATAATATAAAATTAAATCTGTAAAATGTATAAAAAAAAACAAAAAAAAAAAAACATTGTAACTCAAGAAAATGTCTTTCAATTGCAATCGAATCAGATGCTGGTGAATAAAATCAAGTCCCGGTCCACAGTTTCACAATTGAGATTTTGAAGGTTTCACCTACATTCCTTCTGCTCTGTTACAACAGTTCTTGGTGTAGTTTTGATTTGCTAACTATGGCCACTACTTCTGCTGCTCGGTATCAATGACTGCTGACCCGTCTCTAAACAAACACAACGACTGATTCCTGCCCAAAGGAAGCTCTCAAACGTATAGGCTGACTTTTAGGAAGAGCACTTTCTGAAACAGGAAGCTGTCTGTCTGTGGCTGCGGGTAACACCGTTCACTCTTGGCTTTATTTGCAGTACCACAGAAATCCTCCTTCCGTTCTTTTCAGAGGCCACGGAGGAAAAGCAGCCCAGAAGACATGAAGGAACTCCTTTCACTGGAACTTTACAGTTCCCCTGGAGCGATTCTGCAAACAAATGCTGTCATTTCCCATCAGGGTAAAAAAAAAAGAGGAGGCTGGTGAAACGTGGCTTTTCAACGACTGCTGCCATGAGCAGCTCTCTGGAAGTCCTTCGTTGCCACAGAAATTTGAGAGTTTGTGGCAAAGAAAGCTTTGTAAAGGTTTACGTTTGTGGGAAAAAAAAAATCAAACTTGACAGCACATGCAAACGTAGCCTTTCATACAAACAAACTAGTGTGTCTCGTGGATTTACATGAATGAATATGCACTTTGAGACTCAAATACAAGGCACTGGCAATGTGATTTATCAAAACTGATAATCAATTCAGAAACGGACACTGTGTGCAAATTGATGCCACAGAACGGACCGTATTCATCTGATTTACACATTTCTGCATCAAAATCAATTTCCAGTATAAATCTGTAACGTCATATCATAAAAGTCTAAATAATAAAAAAAAAAAAATTCTTTGATACAGGAATTCAGGTGGCATCAAAGCATAATATCTAATGCAATCATTCTGAAACATTTCAAGCATGATGATATCATATACTCATGTATATAAATAGATATTTACAAAAAAAAATGTACAAAATACATATATTTATCTTTTTTATTAGTGTTAGTTTCATGACGCACATTTCACTATAAATTCTCATTAAATTATTTTGAATTTATTTGTAAATTTGTGATTTTTTTTCCCCCACTTCGTTTTTATTAGGGCAATACAACAATATAATTACCATTTATAAAATACAATTTCTGTAATAAACAGATTTAAATACATATTTAATCTAATATATTTATAAATATAATTACTATAAATATAATATTCTAAATATATAAATATATCCTTTTAGTACATATAATTATATATTATAATTCTTTACTTTAATAGATAGACATAGACAGATAGACAGACAGACAGACAGTCAAATAAATATTTTAAATATAATTACATATAAATTGTGGATATTTAGTGCCAGCCACAAGTTGTCTGATATTTGGCACTACCACAAACAAAAGCATGTGTCTCTCCTATTTGCATGTGCTGCCAAGTGCACAATTATTCTTCATTCGACCTGCACTACAGCCACAACGTGCATGCAATTCATAAGATTTCACAAGCAAATTAGGACACTTTAAATCAGAGTCTTAGCCGGGAATAAATGAGAAATCCATGAGCACACCTCCACAATCTGCTTTATTTTCATAATCCGATTTCAGATCTACTGCCCGTCCACGTCACAAAGAAAAACAAAGGTTGCTTTCCAGCAGCTTCACGCTCTCTGCTCTTCTCCGGCAGAATGAGCCACTGAAACCATCACAAGATTAAAAATCAGCTGAAAATACACACTTCCACTTCATTCATGCATTACATGGAAATCAAACCCATCACGTTGGCATTAGTGCCATGCTAATGCCACACAACATATACAAGTGTATCATCTAATGGTGGTTTTCTAATCAGAATAAGCTATAACGTACATTTCGAATGATCTTTAACACCCTGCAAACCTTCTAAGATTCCTAAGTGAAGAAAGAAGCCTGGTTGTGGTGTACATCTCAAATATTAGAGTGTTAGTATTCAATCAGACAGTCGCATGTTTTTGAACAGTAGCTACAGGAATCAAGAGCCAACACAAACAGCCCAAACCCAATCCACCTCAACCAAACGCTTACAATATCCTACATCAAATATGCAGGAAGCGGCTGGTGACGGGCCGTCCCGGCCAAAACCAACAGCTGCGAGGTGACGGGTCTATCAACAGCGATTCGATCCGACCCAACCCCAATCAACCCAAGCCGAGCCGATCCGAGCCGGAGCTCAGGTGAGTCGCAGGCCAATCGACAGCAGGTAAGCTGCCCATCAGCGTTAATAATGCATCGGCATCCTATCATATTCCCCAGCGCTCTCATTGTGCGAGACAGAGGCCGCATTGAAGTGCTTTCATATCTGACTCAACAGAAAGGGCTCAGAAGTTGGCTGGACTCGCTGACTCCGGGTCTGCTGGCTCGGCTACACTGTGGCTCTATTCACGGCCTCTCAAAGTCTGTCTGTTCCTTTCAGACGCCATGCGAGCACACGGACCCGGCCTGTCACACGTGGGAGCACATGAAGTGACTCGCGTGATGACGGACTTGAGGTCAAAAGGTCAATGGCTTTCAGGATGGCTGATGGCAGAACACAAGGGACGTTTAGTTCATTCTTTATTGTCTTCAAAACTCTATGTGTCAATGTGTCAAGAACACGTCAGGAGATTGTCTTGGTCATATTTGTCCATAAAATCAAAAGAAAGAGGAAAGAAATTATGTTCTGTATAAATAAATAAATAAATAAATAAATAAATAAATAGTGGCAGTTTTTTTTTCTGAAAAGTGAAAAAAAGTTTCATTATTCCAATGCGAAAGTAATTATTAAAGTATTAATACATCGTGGCAGCATTTTTATGCTAAGATAACTTTACGGCAAATTCCATGAATTTTACTGTGAAAAAAAAAAAAAAAAAAAAAAAAAAAAAAATCACACATGCATAAATAAATTCCAAAACATGTAAAATGTGCTTAATTGTATATATGTATATATGTGTATATATGTATATATGTGTGTATATATGTGTGTGTGTGTGTATATATATATATATGCACATTGGAATGCACATTGGAACGCAAGGATTGTGTGATTATGAGGTGCCGGGCTAGACAAAAGTGAAGGCGAACGTGGAGAGAGAAAGCGAGTGTGTCAGAGAGAGAGAGAGAGAGAGAGAGAGAGAGAGAGAGAGAGAGAGAGAGAGAGAGAGAGAGAGAGAGAGAGAGAGAGAGAGAGAGAGAGAGAGAGAGAGAGAGAGAGAGAGAGAGAGGAGAGAGAGAGAGAGAGAGAGAGAGAGAGAGAGAGAGAGAGAGATGTATACTCATATGTGATAAGGGTACAGCAAACCAGTGTTGCGGCACAATTGGGCTATTTTGAAAATACAGTCGCGGGAAAAATTACAGAGCCGCAGGTTGCGGTTTTTTAGGCTACTTTTATAATGTACTGCGGCCGCCCAAAGTGTACACGTGATCACAAAAGGAAGTTATTGCAAACACTCAATGGTGGTTTAAACTGAGTTCTGAGTAAAAGTGTACTATTAATCTCATAAATTGTCTTATGTAGCATGATGCTAATGTTAGCTCTAATGCACCTGCAGAACAGGTCCAATTCTTCTTCATAATGCATTTTGTCATAATACTTCATGTAAGGTCGCAAGAAACTGTTTTGTTGTATTTATTTAGAAATACTTTTGATAATAGTTGGGTAAATGTATGAAGCGATGTGGATTTGGTAAACGTTTTATTGTCAGTATAAAGGCTGATAATGGCTGAATAAAAACAAAAGAATAATGATAAAAGAATAATAAGGATTATGTCTCATACCTGGCGGAGGTGTGAAAGGTTCGGTTTCCTTAAACTAGTCTGTAATGCATTTCTTTATTTCAACACATTTACAGGTAAATCCTAGTATTTAAAATTTGCGATTAATCGTGATTAATCACAGTCCATGACTGTGATTAACTCGATTAAATTTTTTAATTGATTGACAGCACTAATATATACACACACACACACACACATACATATATATATATATATATATATATATATTATTATTATTATATTATATATTTTATCTTTATAAATATATTTTGAATGAATTTATATTTTATGTATATAAATAAATAAATAAATAAATATATATATATATATATATATATATATATATATATATATATATATATATATATTATATATATATATATACACACATACATATTTTACATTTACATTATATATATAAAGTGCATAGAAACAAAACATCTTCAAAATTCCAATCCAATCAAAATAAAGCCCCATTTACATTGTTTTCTGCTTATTTCCATTCATTTCTCTCTCAATTGTGGCACACTACAGAATTTAAACGTGTTTGATGACCTTCAGATAAATAAAACCTCCGTTATCATGAAGTGACTCAAACGAATCAAAACATTGATTGTGCTGGGATTGATGTCAGAGTACACATGAGCTCCACTGAGGGCAGATGTAAACCCAGAGCTATTTAAACCCTCAGATGTTCTCTGAACTGAAGTCTTGCGTCAAACTGTTCTCTTCTCAGTTCTCAAACACACACACAGACATGCCCCCCCTGCGGGGCCCCAGTGTTTCCTGGGAAGAGAAGGGCCAGACAGTGCCCAGGCAGAATTGGCTCATGGTTGGCTGCACTCCAAGGTCGCCAGTCGGCTTGGCCCTGGTTTGCGGCAGTCGGAGCCTCAGAGCAGAGATGCTTCACTAACACACACACACACACACACACACAGAGAGAAAACGGACACTGATGATTTTATGTAAGAATGCAAACACACATATATTAAACACACAATCATTCTGTTTGAGCTGAGAGAATGAGAGAGGGTTACTCACTCGTGTCTGATTCAAGACGTACAGTGATAAGAATTTCTTCAAAAGTGGACATTACACATCTATAACAGAGTCAAAATGTTGCTCCAGAGGCAAGTTGTTAGATTTGGATGAAAGATTTTTTCTTTCTTTAAAATAACATGCAATGATAAATTTTGCAAATAAAATAAAACTAACTAAATAAATAAAAGACCAGAATCATTTACACTACTGTTCAAAAGTTTGGGGTCAATAAGATGTTTTGTTGTTGTTTAAAGGTGCCATAGAATGCATTGATACAATATTTTAAATTGTTCTCTGATATCTACATAGAAGGTATGTGGCTTAGGTAAGGGCAAAAATTCTCCAGAAACGGTTTTACATGTCCATTTACAACTCTAGGATTTGTCCCTAGAATGAAATGGTCTGTTATTACCTTATTTGGAAGGGTCATGAATAATAATGTTGAGCTCTGCTCTACAGTGTGGCTCATTTCAATAGCTCACAGGAAGGAAACACAGGGAAAATATATATTTCAATACTTTCTCGCGCAGTTATATCGTTGGGTAATTATACTGTAAATAAAATGCGGGCATCAGGGAGCCGCTATTAATATGCGGGGCACTGAAACTGCTTTCAAATGCATGATCGTTTTTTAGTTTCACTTTCACTTTCGAGATTTGCGATTGCACGTACTCTGTTTATACTATGGAGTGGCAGTACTTACCACACATTTTACAAGATCAGATGCTTGTCAGTGGTGCTCAGGATCTGTAAATCATTTGCCGTCATCCTCAGTCATCTCTCCTTACTCTGTTTATGTGGTAAGTGAAATCTTATGTACTGTAAAATGCAAATGTTGGGGGCGTAACTATTAGTGATCCCGACTGTTACGTCACAGTCGGTGTTATGTTCTGATTTGCCTATTTTTCAGTGGTCTTTTTTATTCACGAGATTTACATAATAAGGAGGAAAACAATGGTGTTTGAGGCTCACGGTATGTCATTTCCATGTACAGAACTGTTATTATTCAACTATGCCAAGGTAAATACAGTTTTCCATTCTATGGCACCTTTAAAGAAATGAATACTTACATTCATCAAGGATGCATTAAATTGATCAAAAGTGGCAGTAAAGACATTTACAATGTTATAAAATATTTTTGATCAAACAAATGCAGCCTTGGTGAGCAGAAGAGACCTTTATAAAAAAAAAAAATCTAACCGACCCCAAATGTTTATTATGAAGTTAAACCAAGTTTAGGTTGACTCAAATCAAAATGACCCAAGAAGCACAAACTGAGAATGTCAAAATAAATTTGGCTTTTAAATGCATCCAAAAAACCTCATTGAGAAAGCACTCTTTCATGACAAGTTAAGTGTCATTTCTGAGCGAGTATTTCAAAATGCATTCAAAAGTCTTATGAAAGCATGTCTGCGTGTGTTACACTGATGTGGCCCTCCCTCACAGGAGCCACAGTGTCTCTGTCTTATCGCCGCGCAACACACACACACCAGAGCACTGGCCAAACAACAAATTCCACCGCCTCTGTCACTCCGTCCACGTCACACGCGGCTGTCGCTGCTCCTATTCAACACTCAAGAGGGAGAGAGAAAGAAAACAGCAGAGACAGAAAGAGGTAGAGCTCTGCGCAGACAGGCAGTCTGGCCCTTCACGCTTCCTTTGTGTGTGTGTGTGTATATGTGTGTGAGTGTTTGCGGTGGAATAAGGGCTGTCTGTACCAGGGCCGAGGGTACGGAACATCCCTCAAGCACACAGTTGCTCTCTTGGGACTCTGATTCTGATAAGTGTTGCCCACTGCATGCTTAAATGTGTGTGTGTGTGTGTGTGTGTGTGTGTGTGAGAGCACGAGTCTGGATGTCTAGACAAGAATTTTTCAATCCCAGTCCTGGGGACGCCCAGGACACAAACACAACACACACAGATAAATTGAAAACGTACGGATAGAAATGCACACACACACACCAATAAACCGCTAGAGAAAACCTAGCAGAAATTAGAGATGCAAGACTATGCATTTTCAAAATCAACAGTAGACAGAAGAACCCACAGACAGTCATTATTTTGCAGTCTTTCATAGAAAAATGTATATAAAAATGTATAACTTATAATTATACTTATAATTAAAACCTATTTGTAAATATATGTATATTTGTAAACTATATGAAAACTATTTAATTATATATTTAAAAACGTTTTTTAATAAAAGACTTTGTGGTTTACAAATATATGCATTTATGTACACAAATTATATATATATATATATATATATATATATATATATATATATATATATATATATATATATATATATAATTGTTTTTTTTTTTAATTAACTGGTTTACAGACATACATATTTTTCACTGAAGGTTGAACGTTCAAAAATAGGGCAAAGCCACCCATCTGAATGTGTTTGAAAGGGGATGAATTCAAAGACGTAACGTATCTGGGCTGATTTTATTGTGAAAACAGCTGCTTGAAACATCAAAATTAAACACAAAGACATCTAGATAAACTAGTCAGCCACACTCAAGTGTTACTAGAAAACAGATCTGGTCTGTCTGCTACAATGCCGCTTATTCTTCATCCACACCAAGTTGTATAACATTGTAAACCGCCATATCGCTCAGCCCTACAAAGATTCAGTGACAAGAACGTCTTGCTCCTCATGCTGTTCACACTGAGATAATCAGACAATATCCATCAGCCCATCCATGAGCGATTGTCCTCATTCATCTGCTCATTAACATGATGGATGCCGTCTGTGAGATCCGAAACATTGAACATGTGAAAGAACACGCAATTAAACGGCAGACCAACAGCACATACCAGCCACTTTTCCACTGATTTAGGGCGATCAGAGGGGATTGTGGGTAAGGATGGGAAGGTAACGAGACGTGCAGCGGAGATTTATTCCGGTCTTTCAGGCCAAATATCCGAGACAGATCTGTGTGATTTCCTGTTCTTCTGCAGATGTCATTAGCGTGTGTTTTATAAAGCGTAATGAATGGCCCTGGAGGAGTCGTTTGTGATAATGAAGACGAGGCCTGACCCGCTCTCAAACATGATCGCTCGCGTGTTCAGACACCCGCTACTCGCTGCATATCAGACACACTCCTTCCTGCTGCCAATCAGATCAAGCACAGCTTCATTCACCGACATGCAGCGTACAACATATGGCAAACATTGCCAAATGGCAAATAAGAACCCAAAACATCAACTCTAAAGGTCCTTGCACACTGAGTCCAAAATTTTCGCATGCGTTTTTCCGTTTTTTCGTATTCGTCATCCTTTTCTATCAAAACGCTTGCTACGGATGAGAAAAAGCAGAAAATCAAACCCGATCCGAATTTTTTATGACGGACGAAAGTTTCGGAGGCAGTGTATAAACGAGTTAATTATATAAATATAAAATAAAAAATTATTTCTAATTATTTATATAATTAAATAATTATATAAAGAGAAATAGTTTTTCTCTAAAAATGTTTTAATTGAAATACATGTAAATCAATAAATACATTAATAATTAATAATTTATTAATAAATTGTGCATATATAAATATAGTATATAAATACATAAAACATATAATGCATAAATAAGAATAATGTTGTGAAGGATTTCATTAAAAGAATAATATATATATATATATATATATATATATATATATATATATATATATATTAAGTAATTAATTAATTAATTGATTTATTTTAAATTTATAAAATAATTTATATAATAATATTTATTTAATAAATCGTTTTTTAAGTTTTCCTCAAAAAAGATATTTGAATTGAAATAAATAAATCAATTAATTAATAATCCATATATAAATATAGTACACAAATGTATATTTGTTTTGCAGTATTAAAAGTGTGTGTGTGTGTGTATATATATATAAATATTCTCAAAAAAAATAAAAAAACACTTTTTAAAGGACTAAAAATGCAAATGAACTTTTTTCACTCACTAAATTAATTAATCTACTACTACTAGGTGGTGTTTTTATTTCAATGGAATATTGCAAAACACAAGGTTGTTCACAAATATTTATCTTGCTGATTATTTATTTATAAAATCTTTATTAATCATTTTTACCATGGTAACACCTGATGTACATGTGCACAGATGGCAGTTGTGTGATACAGTCAGCTGGTGAATTATTAATCCAGCGTGTCTTAAAAGAATTTGTTTTCCTGTCTCTAGGAGGAAGTGAAATGTCACTGTTCCATTTTTAGACGCAGCCAGATATTTTGTTTTGAAAATGGAACAAATATCAGAGTCGAGAGGTCAGACGGGTGGAGAGGTGGAAAGTGTCCCGATGAGGCCAGATAGACAGCGTTTGTCAGCTTAGAGTGTTTCTGTGAAGTTGTGAATGTATTAAACACCCATCATCACTAACATCTGTGTGCTTACCTTCAGACGCTCTTTAGGGAGGGCCGCCGCACCTTTCTTGATGACCTCTTGAACTCTCTCTACTGACAGGTCACTTCCTGCCTGCTCCAGTCGCTGGCTGAAGAATCCAATCACCTGCCACACACACACACACACACACACACACACACACAGTTAATGCCACAACAAATTATTATGTTTTCACAGTGTGTGAGATACGACATCCCACAATACAATGTGTGTGACTTGACCTTCAAGCTCAAGAGAAAAAAAAAAACATCAAATGACATGCTTTAACATCACCTGGACCCATCTGAGTGTCATTTGAGTGACATTTGGATAAAATTACAACATACTGATTATCTGTTGATAATGTAACTTTAATTTTTAACTGCTTAAAAACATACATTTTATATATAAAATGTAATATTATATATATATATATATATATATATATATATATATATATATATATATATATATATATAGTTTTACGTTAATTAAAATATGGATTTTTTTTAATTATTAAATAAAACACCACTTTATATAAATATTCTTTAAATAACTAAATTTTTTTATTTTTATTTTATCATTTTAATCGATGAAAATATCAATTTTACAGACAAAATGCAACGTTTTAATATATGAAACATCAATATACTATATCAATATTATACATAGACAATTTCTGTATTTTTTAATATAATATATATATTTATATAACTTTTATTATATTAATTGCGCTTTGTGCTCATTATTTAATTAATTAATATTTTATATATATATATATATATATATATATATATATATATATATATATATATATATATATACATATATATATATACATACATACATACATATACACACACACACACACACACACACACACACACAGAGTTGTGCTCAAAATTATTCATACCTGGGTAAATATGATCAAAGAAGGCTGTGAAAATAAGTCTGCATTGTTCATCCATTTGATCTTTCATTCAAAAATTAAAAAAAAAAAAATTCTAACCTTTAATTGAAGTAAAAAAAAAAAGTGAAAGTGGAGGAAAAAAAAAAAAAAATCACATTAGGAAATAAATATTTTTCTCTAGTACACAATGGCCACAATTATTGGTACCCCTAGAAATTCTTATGATTAAAATATCTCTTAAGTATATTCCCATTCATATTTGCATTTATCATCACACCAGGGTGACTAGGAACATGAAATTGCCTTGGCTTCCAGTTTCACAGGATAATAAACATGAGTAACAAAGGCCAAATTCCCTTAATTATCCATCACAAGGAGTAAAACCAAAGAATATATATCTGTTGTGCAGCAAAATTCACAAATTTAGAAAGTGGCAGTAAGAAAAGAGCTAAAGCATTAAAAATCCCTTTTTCCACCATCAGGGCAATATTTAAGAAGTTCCAATCAACTAAAGATGTTACAAATCTGTCTGGAAGAGGACGTGCGTCTGTATTGTCATAATGCACGGTGAAAAGGAGAGTTTGAGTGCCCAAAGACTCTCCAAGTATCACAGCTGGAGAGCTGCAGAGATTAGTTGAGTCTTGGGGTCAGAAAGCCTCAAAAAATAAATAAATAAATACATAAATAAAAAAATTTAATCAAACAGCCCCTACATCACCACATGTTGTTCAAATGGGTTTCAAGAAAAATTCTCCTCGCTCATCCAAAAACAAACTCCAGCATATTCAGTTATCAGACACGACTGGAACTTCAAATGGGACTGGCTTCTATGGTCAGATGAAACTAAAAAATGAGCTTTTTAGCAGCAAACACTCAAGATGGGTTTGGTGAACACAGGGATAAAAAGTACCCCATGTGATATATATACTGGTACAGTGATGGTAACAGTTGGTAGTACCATGGTAAGTTTTTTTAATCATTTGTTGTTGTTAAAAGATACGTTGTTTTGAACAAATTCAAAAGCAGTATTGCAGGTATACTTTGCAGATGACACAATCCCACAATGCAAAATGTCGATTATAATAATTTATAATTTATTCATAGCTAAAAAGTATGAATACAAAACAGTTCCATCTCATTAAACATCAACTATTTCACTCAATATTTATGTGTACCATGTGTTTTGTGCACATTAAAAACAGATTTTAGTGTTTATATATAATATTTAATAGAACAAAACATCATTTTATATATAAATATTTTTCATATATACTTTTTAATTTTTAAAAATAATTCAAATTAATTTTTATAGATAATTTTTTATTAATGTTTATACATGAATTTTAATTTTATATTTTAAACTATCAATTACATACGTTTTGAATTAATTTTTAGATTTAAGAATTTAGATTTATTTTTAATTGCTTAAAATATTGAGTTCATACATACATTTTTTATACATAATTTTTAATAAAGTATAATTTTATTTATAATTGTTATGTTCATATAATAAAAATTATAAATAAATAAATTACATAAATATATAATATAAAAATAACTCACTATATTAATCTATTTCTACTGTGTGAAGTGTTTTTTTTAAATTAAATATTGCAAAACACATGTTGGTTTAGAAATATTTATTTTGCTGATTATCTATTTATAAAATCATTTATAATTTCCCATGGTAACAATGTATTTTCATATATGATTTTAAACAATTACATTATACATTTTATACATAAAATTTGTTTTTATACTTTTTAATAGATTAAAACAAATATAGATTTTAACATTTTATATATTATTTTAATGTACAAATATATTAAATAATAAATTTAATACTTTTATAAATGTCATGTCAATGTTAAACTTAACTAGAATCAACTGTGAGCTTGTATGCTTTGCATATTTATACTTCATTATTTGTACGGCTCATGTGAATTAGCATTAACAGAGTTGGTGCCTATGGAGAATGTTTCAAATCAGTCACTTGTAAGGTTCAGTTTCAGTTAGGATGCGGCCTTAGAAGGCAGCTGTCTATGTAGACACTAAAGAGTTCACTAGGGTTTGGAAGAGAGTAGGAACACAGAGTCACGTCTCACCGTGTCG
The DNA here is from genome assembly GCA_039654775.1 of Spinibarbus caldwelli. Classification (NCBI taxonomy): domain Eukaryota; kingdom Metazoa; phylum Chordata; class Actinopteri; order Cypriniformes; family Cyprinidae; genus Spinibarbus; species Spinibarbus caldwelli. The sequence continues at coordinate 2,672,423 of CM077258.1, forward strand.
AGGTTCTGCATGATATCCTGGAAGGACGGATGCGATCTGAACTGCTCGAAGAGCTCCCGCTTGTAGAGCAGCGCGTACAGCAGGTTTGGGTTGTGATGGAGCGAGTTACTCAAACAGGAGTTTATGATCTCCAGCATCATTCTGATCACCTCCTCGATGACGTTCAGATCCTGAGCCTGAGGAAAAAACACAGAAAATGACTGGACTCGTGATGCTGAAAATTCAGATTTGATCACAGCAATAAATTACATTTTACTTTATATCCACATAGAAAACAACTATTTTATACTGTAATAATATTTCACAATATTACTGTATTTTTGATCAAATAAATGCAGCCTTGGTGAGCAGAAGAGCTTCTTTCAAAAGCATTAATAAATGTTACTGAACATAAACCACAAATACACCTTTGATAACCAAACATGCTGTTTATTAAGGCCGAGTACAGCACACTGTGTGTGTGCTAAATGGGTTATCGTTTCCCTGTGCTCTGCTGCAGTCTGGGCTGTAACACTTTTTCTAGGTCACACACACACACACACACACACACAGGGGCAACACAACTGCATCATCTCTGTCTTTCTGCCTCTTCATCTCTCTGTAGCCACAACATATACATTTCAAGCATCATATTTAAGCATGTTTGATGCCAGGGCTGCATGGATGTATAGTGTGTGTGTGTGTGTGATGTTATCAGCCTTTACAGACAGTCTGGAGTCACTGTGTGACCACCAGCCTTTACATCAGCAGTTTGTTCAGTGCAAACCAGAAAATCACAGACACACAGTTATTCACCCTAACCTGGGGTTAAAACAGGGATAATTGTGATTGTAAAGCATTATATCTTAATAAGAGTATATTATATACTATAAAAATTATATAGAATATAAAATGAAATAAAAAAAATTAAAAAGAAAAAAGGAAAGAATAAAAAGAAAACAAATAAGAAAAGCAAAGAGAAGGAAAGTGTATACAAAAAAAATTAGAATTAAATTAATAAAAAAATAAATAAAAAATAAAACTAAAAAAAGAGAAAAAATAAAAAATAAAAAAGGGAAAAAGAGGTCAAGAAAAAGAGAAAGAAATGAAAAAAAGAATAGAAAAGAAAAGAAGAACGAAAACAGGACAAAAGAGATACTAAGCATTTCATAGTCACTGCTTCAAAGAGTGTAATTCTAAGATGCACACCATAATATGCCATTATACTGTTTAAACATTTTAACATGAACTGGTATTATGTATTATAACTCTGACAGCTGTTATTTACAGAAGAAAATATCTTTACAACATTTTATATAAATTATATAAATTTTTATAAAATTTTATATACATTAAGTCTTAGCAAAAGATTCTTCTCTTCAGTGACACAATGCATTTGACAACTAAATGATTCAAAAGCATGTTTTTTGATTCTTTTGAGAAAGAAAGACTTCCATGTACTGCAGCATGTCACATCTCAGAAGAGCCTTCAGTCTCTGACGTTTGACCTTCTCATTTCCTTTTCTCCCACTGTCCTTCTCAACAGACACTCTGCCTGCAGCCATCGGCCTCCTCTTCATCTTATTCATCCGTTCCTTATTCTCAACACTGATGTCAGTTTCTGAGCCACAAATCTTTCTGGACAAAAGCAAGTCAATGGAACAGAATGCAAACGGGTTTCCATAGGAACACACACACACACACCACATCAAACGCTCTATGTGTGGATGCTAACTGAAGTGATTTTAGGAGATGACAGATCAGGAAAGCTCGTGGAATGTACAAAAACACAGAACTTTATGGATTTAGCTTCAATGACTGACAAACAACCGTAGTGTCGTTTAAAACACTGCAAAGACAATTCAACTCCTGGAGGAAATACAAGAAAACGTTTAGATACAAGAATAAAGAGAGAAACAATAGAGAGAGAGAGTCAGAGCGAGGGAGAGAGAGAGAGAAACAAAACGAAAAGTGAAAAGAAAATGAGAAAAAGGAAAAGAGAAAGAAAAGATAAAAATAAAAACTAAATCACATAAAATAAAAGAAAAAGAATAAAAAGAAATTAAAAGAATAAGAAAAAAAAAGAAAATATGAAAAGAAAAGAAAATATGAAAAGAAAAGCAAAGAGACTGACTCATCTTACGTCAATCAAATGTGTTTCCCTCAGCAAACACTGATAGCCCTTTTCCACCAAGGCAGTCTGAGTGCTGGTTCGGAGCCAGAGCCTAGGGGGGGGGGGGGGGGGGGGGGGGGGTACTGTTACCAAAAAGACGAACAAAAACTTTTGACCGCCATTTTTGAAATAGCAGCCAAACATGGACACAGTGGATTCGGTGTGTTTGGATGCCAATGTAGGTTCACACAGCCATGAACATCAATAGCAACGCAACGTCCGCCATTGTTGATAGTGTGTTTAGGCTCGCTTGGGATGCATCGACGCCACGAGAGCGACTGGAAAGCAGATGACTCTTTATGCCTTTGGATCGCTCCCCCGAACCGCGGTGTTTTGTTGTCACACGCCGTTTGGACCACGCAGTGCCGACGCACCCCGAACAAGCCTGTTGTGTTTGCTGCTGCCGTGCTAGCGTTGCTAGGAAAGATGAGATGTATTCAAGACCTGGCTCTGTGGTGGCTCTCTAGCCCGTGGAAAAGCAAACCCTTTCTTAAAAGGCTCGCCAGTCGAACCACCTTTGAACCAGCACCCAGCTCATGCTGGTGGAAAAAGAGATCGAACAAACATCCAGATCAGATTTTACATTGTGCTTCCACTGGAAGCAAGAAAAGATGCCCCAGGTTAAAGAATTCCGTTCCAGAGTCAGAGACATACAGTACTTGTGTACTACACCTCAGACTGAATGAGTCTCACAGCAGCACCAGTGACGGGCAAACGCCAGCAGAACGACTGCTTTACTGGAAAGACACCAGGATTTGGCAAGACGGTGGCCTTGTAAACCTGCTCCATGATTACTGCGGTTAGTGCTCTGTCTGAGACTCACGCAGATGAATTCCTCTGGAAACACACACACACACACACACAAGTAAACTGCCTTTAGTGTCCCCATAAGCTACCATCTGTTAATACCTGAACACTGGAGACAAAAAACGCCATTCTTGACGTCAGGTTACGAAGGGCAAAATCTGACCCCAACGCATGATGCAAGAAAATGAAAACATACTCTTATATCAGCTCTCCATGCAAACCTTGACCCCAGTGTTGCTGCATTAAAGCTGAAATGTGTAACTTTGGCGCCTCCAGTGGCAGCAAGAAGAACTGAAAAAATAAAGACTGTTTTCAAACAGGTTTCCTGAAAAACCTGCATCAAGTACAGAGGGCTTGCAATACTTCTGGCCTTAAAACTAGGGATGTGTTGCACCAAACAAAATACATAAATTAAAATACAAAAATGGAAAGAACGAAAGGCAATTCGCATTATAATCTCATTCAGATTTATTTCAATGGTCTGAATGTTGAGTTTGCATCTGCTGCGTTGATGAAATCAGCCCAGACGAAAGCCTCCGCTCTGGGTCGCGTTCCTCACACCTTCCCCTACCAACAGACGGAGGAAATTCCTGCCCCGGTTCCCATGACGACCCCCTACACGTCGGAAAAGATCTGCGGACGCAGCAGTCGGGAATATTAACAGGGTGGGAGACCGTCGCCACCGTTATTAACCGAACTTAAGTAGATACTTATGAAACAAACACACTGGACGGGATCAGACCAGACCTGGAAATACTCGTCTAGACCTGCGGTTCGTAACAAATAGGTCGCAGGTCTGTTCAAACGGGTAAATGACGTCGCTATGTGATGTTCAGAGTAAAATGTGGGCCGTGAAGCAAAGCCAGTGAAGAAACACTGGGAAACCAGATCAAACTACAACCTAGAAAGAAGCTGGAGGTGTCTAGACAGAAACAGGGAGCGATAATTAGACGAGAAGAACGTAGGAGTGAATTAGGGATGAGAGGATCTGCTCTACAGTACAGACTAATGAGATTACACACACACACACACACACACACACACACACACACACACACACACACACAGAAAGAGAGAGGGGAATTCAGGTCAGATGTTAATGTGTGAACAACCTGACTGTGTGCAAAGGCAGACGAATTTTTAACAAATCCTACACATAAAAACACACACCCACACAAACACACACACCCACACACAAACACCTTCTTCAGACTCAAAGCGCTGCAGTAACGAATTTAATCATCTAGTCTTCTAATCATCTAGTCTAATCATCTACACACAGACATGCCGTGTGTCATCAGCAAGGTTACATATATCAGTGTTGGCTAATATCAGTCTGATTTTTTTATCTGTCTGTACAGACTATTGTCCAAACGTTTGGGGTCAACGGTACTTTTTTTGTAAAGAAATTAATATTTATATTCAGCAAGGGTGGAGTAAACTGATCAAAAGTGACAGTAAGGACATTTAAATGTTACAAAAGAATTATTTTCAAATAAATGCTGTTCTTTTGAACTTTCTATTCATTAAATAATACTCAATCACAGTTTCCACAAAAATACTGGGCAGCACAACTGTTTCCAACACTGTTAATAATCATAAAAGTTTCTTGAGCTGCAAATCAGCATATTAGAATGATTTCTGAAGGATCACGTGACACTGAAGACTGTAATGATGAGTAATGATGCAGAAAATTCTGATTTGCATCACAGGAATAAATTACATCTTACTATATATTCACATAGAAAAGATTTATTTTAAATTGTAATATTTCACAACTTTTCCTGCATTTTTGATCAATACAATGCAGCCTTGGTGAGCAGATGAGACACTAAAAAGCTTACTGAATCCAAATTTTTGAGTGTTAATGAAAACAAAAATTGTGTTAAACAGTTATCCAGTTACCTCTGCTGTATAATATAACAATTTGATGCCTGATTTCAACTGAAGCATGTAAAACATGGGCTGTAGCTCCAGTGTGAGCGATGTTTATTTGAATCAGTCCAATCAAGCCAAAATAGAGTCAGAGAAACTAGGATAATATTGGTAACTAAAACTAAAACCATAAAAAAAATTGTTAGTTGAAACAAAATAAAGGTTAAATGAAATAAAATAAAATAAATCAAAATATTTAAAAAAAAATTAAAAAATAAACATTTTATTTCAGCTGATTACCAAGGCAACATTTCTTATTTCCATTCCATTCAACTGAAATAAAAAAAAAATAAAAATAAAAACTATATAGGCATATTAAAAATAAACAAAAACTTACAAAATAATAAAAACACAACATTACTAAAACTTATTTAAATCAAACTGAAAATAGAAAACAAAAATATAAAAAATATGAAAATAAAAACAATCTAAAATATAATAGTTTCTCGATGCTAAAACAGCACTGCAGAGAAAGATGGTTTCAAAATTGAAATCAAGTGTGCGTGCACTGAGAAACAGACAGAAAGGAACAGGAAGTGCACATGCATCCAGTTCCAGACAGTCATTAGTCATCCAGTGAGAGAGATGTCTGTGTGCATACGTGCATGAGCGTGTGTGTGTGTTTGTGTGTGGTCTAATGATCAGCTAATGACTGTGATGTCAATACCGTCTAAGCCAGAAAGAGGCAAACTCACATCTCCATGGTCACAAGCCCTTACACTCTCAAACAGAGGTCAGGGGGCAAAGGTCAGGGTGAGAGAATGGTCGGCATGGCAACAGTCAGGTAAGTCACAGAACAAATAGAGATTCATCTTCAAGGTGAATTACACTACCCGGCTTGACTTATTATGATCAGCTGGATTACATATTGGCTTTTGGAGGACGAGAACCATTCTGCGTTCAAGAAAACGGCCTCAGCGTCGCCTGTCTATAAACACTCCAGCTGCTGCCGCGGCCATCAAAAGAGCCGTTAAACAAGAGATGAGACGGGCATCACACAATCGTGAGGAGACAGATGGAGAGGAAAAGAAGGGCAGAGGAAGAGATGAGCAGAAAGACTGTGTGTCTTTAGGGAGACGGTAAATGGGTCGTTTTCTGACCTGTATTAAGACACGGAGACATCCCATAATCACGGCACCGAGAGCAGCGCCAGCAGACTGACTCTCTTTGTACAGATCACAATTGCTAGAGTTGAAAGCAAAACTCGAACCATAAAAAGTGTTATTTAAATCAAAATATTTTTAAATTAAGTAAAACTTCAGCTAGTGGTCATTGCAACATTTCTCATGTTCAACAAAATTGCTAAAACTTTAAAATGAATATGAAAACATAAAATAAAAACTAATTCAAATTTAAAAAAATAATATAAGTATATATAAAACATAAAAATACAAACTAATTCATATTAATATGAATAAATATTAATAAAAAACTATTAATAAAATAATATTAATAAAAATAATAATAGTATCTCAATGATACTGAAATAACACTGGTACAGATATACAAGTGAAACCTAGAGAGAGACAGTGTCTAAAACTGAAACTAATTTAAATCATAAAACTGTTCCTTGAAATAAATTAAACATTAACTGAAAATAAAATTATTTTTATTTTAAATAAAAATATTTCAGCTAATTGCCAGGGCAACGTTTCACATTTTCACTTAGGTTAACTTGAAAAAAAAAAAAATTCTAAATATTTTTTGCTAATTCAAAGTAGTAATAAAAATTATAATAGTATCTTAATGATACTATAATAACACTGGTACAGAAGTGTGAAACATCTCAGTACTGATGGAAACCGCAGGGCATCTATGAGACCCAGAGGAACGTGACGAGACGCCACATATGTGCTGCAATTCTAATTAACACTGAGAGCCATTAAACGCACACACATTTGCAAACACATCTGACACACATCATTAAATATGTGGTGCACAGAAATGATGTCACATGGGTTTATGTGTTCATTACAATCACAGCTTATAACTCATTTAGATTTACCACATGCGGCAATTACTGAGTCACTCAGATATAAATAAATATCTGAATATATCCAGTGAATATGGCCCAGAAGTCTCTACAGAAATTTCTCAGGCTTCTAAAACATTTCAGGAATTTATTTATTAATTTATTTTGCTGTCAAGTAAAGAACACCAAAAATAATTTAGTTTTTCAAGCAGTAACGGCTTCAAGTTACTAATACTGAATGAATCTAGAGCTGATGTGTGCATATCGACTGCTTTATGTTTCTGAAAGCAGCTCATCCAGAGCTAGCGATATCCGTTTCATCAGATGTTATAAAAACTCTGTATGTACAGACACACATCTGCATCTGTTCCCATAGAATGAAGGAAATCCCATGGCGATAACAGTGACAGCAGACGAAAACAGTGTGTGCGCGAATGTTGTTTGTCTTACAAGATATGACAGAGGAAAGGCTTACAAAATCAAATGTAGTCTAAACTGGTGCTTGATAACTGCAGTTTAGGACATCCTTCCCATAAAAGTCTGAGAAACAGACAGAAAAACACAGAGCCGCAGCCCAATCATGCCATTCAACTGAAGAAAAGGCGGTTCTGGGAAAACTGGCAATGCACAAGCCTCTTAAAGCTGCTTCTGGGATAATGTCCTCACAAAGTCCGCTTCACACAACAACAACAACTCAAAAGGCCAAAAAAACACACAGAACAAAACAAAATTGCTTCCATAAGTGCAATAATGACACTTGAAAACACCCAATGTTATGTGCATTTAATGGACCAATGCTCTAATTGTCTGATTCTAATTGTCACACTGCACAGCTATTTAAACACTTTATTTTGTCTGTACAAATATAAAATAAAATAAAATAAAATAAAATAATTTAAATAACTACTCTCACTCAAATAACTTAGGAACACTTCATCAGAGCTGATGGCATATTAACAATAAATGAATAGCAATAATAATTTACATTTACATTTAGTCATTTAGCAGACGCTTTTATCCAAAGCGACTTACAAATGAGGACAATGGAAGCAATCAAAATCAACAAAAATGATATGCAAGTGCTATAACAAGTCTCAATAATAATTAATAATAATAATAATAATAATAATAATAATAATAATAATAATAATAAATACTATATCTACATATTTTATATATATATATATATATATATATATATATATATATATATATATATATATATATATATATATATATATATATATATGTGCATCTCAATAAATTAGAATGTCGCGGAAAAGTTCATTTATTTCAGTAATTCAACTCAAATTGTGAAACTCGTGTATTAAATAAATTCAATGCACACAGACTGAAGTAGTTTAAGTCTTTGGTTCTTTTAATTCTGAGGATTTTGGCTCACATTTAACAAAAACCCACCAATTCACTATCTCAACAAATTAGAATACTTCATAAGACCAATAAAAAAACATTTTTAGTGAATTGTTGGCCTTCTGGAAAGTATGTTCATTTACTGTATATGTACTCAATACTTGGTAGGGGCTCCTTTTGCTTTAATTACTGCCTCAATTCGGCGTGGCATGGAGGTGATCAGTTTGTGGCACTGCTGAGGTGGTATGGAAGCCCAGGTTTCTTTGACAGTGGCCTTCAGCTCATCTGCATTTTTTGATCTCTTGTTTCTCATTTTCCTCTTGACAATACCCCATAGATTCTCTATGGGGTTCAGGTCTGATGAGTTTATTGGCCAGTCAAGCACACCAACACCATGGTCATTTAACCAACTTTTGGTGCTTTTGGCAGTGTGGGCAGGTGCCAAATCCTGCTGGAAAATGAAATCAGCATCTTTAAAAAGCTGGTCAGCAGAAAGAAGCATGAAGTGCTCCAAAATTTCTTGGTAAACGGGTGCAGTGACTTTGGTTTTCAAAAAACAAAATGGACCAACACCAGCAGATGACATTGCACCCCAAATCATCACAGACTGTGGAAACTTAACACTGAACTTCAAGCAACTTGGGCTATGAGCTTCTCCACCCTTCCTCCAGACTCTAGGACCTTGATTTCCAAATGAAATACAAAACTTGCTCTCATCTGAAAAGAGGACTTTGGACCACTGGGCAACAGTCCAGTTCTTCTTCTCCTTAGCCCAGGTAAGATGCCTCTGATGTTGTCTGTGGTTCAGGAGTGGCTTAAGAAGAGGATTACGACAACTGTAGCCAAATTCCTTGACAAGTCTGTGTGTGGTGGCTCTTGATGCCTTGACCCCAGCCTCAGTCCATTCCTTGTGAAGTTCACCCAAATTCTTGAATCGATTTTGCTTGACAATCCTCATAAGGCTGCGGTTCTCTCGGTTGGTTGTGCATCTTTTTCTTCAACAAATTTTCCTTCCATTCAACTTTCTGTTAACATGCTTGGATACAGCACTCTGTGAACAGCCAGCTTCTTTGGCAATGAATGTTTGTGGCTTACCCTCCTTGTGAAGGGTGTCAATGATTGTCTTCTGGACAACTGTTAGATCAGCAGTCTTCCCCATGATTGTGTAGCCTAGTGAACCAAACTGAGAGACCATTTTGAAGGCTCAGGAAACCTTTGCAGGTGTTTTGAGTTGATTAGCTGATTGGCATGTCACCATATTCTAATTTGTTGAGATAGTGAATTGGTGGGTTTTTGTTAAATGTGAGCCAAAATCATCACAATTAAAAGAACCAAAGACTTAAACAACTTCAGTCTGTGTGCATTGAATTTATTTAATACACGAGTTTCACAATTTGAGTTGAATTACTGAAATAAATGAACTTTTCCACGACATTCTAATTTATTGAGATGCACCTTTGTATATATATATATATATATATATATATATATATATATATATATATATATATATATATATATATATATATATATATATATATATATATATATTTAAATAATATAAATTATATATTTTTATATTTTTAAATATAAAAAGGAATTTATTAGTATGAATTCTATTTGTTTAAATAACTTCTAAAGCTTCATTAGAGGTCTAGATGCATTATTATTGAGATAGTGAATTGGTGGGTTTTTGTTAAATGTGAGCCAAAATCATCACAATTAAAAGAACCAAAGACTTAAACAACTTCAGTCTGTGTGCATTGAATTTATTTAATACACGAGTTTCACAATTTGAGTTGAATTACTGAAATAAATGAACTTTTCCACGACATTCTAATTTATTGAGATGCACCTTTGTGTATATATATATATATATATATATATATATATATATATATATTTAAATAATATAAATTATATATTTTTATATTTTTAAATATAAAAAGGAATTTATTAGTATGAATTCTATTTGTTTAAATAACTTCTAAAGCTTCATTAGAGGTCTATATGCATTATTATTATATTAATTAAAAGCAAAAATAATAATAACAACAACCAGAAAAAACATTTTTAAAAACATTTCTTTTATGTATTTATTAAAATTTATAATATTTTATTACTATGAATTTTATTTACTATGAATTACATTTTACTATGAACTTCTGAACGATTCAATATGGTATAAAGATGCTGAATCAAATGACTCTGTGTGTTGAAATATGCTCTCATAAACCAGGAATAAGCCTTGTAAATGAGGACCGCAATGCACTGTTTGTTTTTTGTGAGTAGGTCATGCAGTGTCATCATTGAGTGGAAGTGCGGTGGAAACTGCTGGAAGAGGGAGTGAAGATATTCAGACAGACTGAGAGACAGATGGACAGACGAAGAGGAATAGATGTGAATGGAAGGAGAGAGAGAGACACAAAGCAGGGGTGCGGGGCTTAATCAGGACAGCAGACAGCAGTCTGACCCACCGAGACACACAGCAGACATCTGTAAGGCTCCGGCCTCAGGCTGTTTGTGGAGCAAACACACACACACACACACACACACACACACACATACACACACACACACGCACATTCTGCAGACTCCCCTTCATCTTACACACACGTCATTTACATCCCTATTGTCCCACACACCCCACCCCCTCTCTAGGGAACATCAGAGCAGGTTGGCTGCTGCCCTCTAGGGTCAAACCCACTGACCTAAATGACCTGCAGAAACAGCCCCTCCCCCTTTCCTCCAAGCCCCGCCCTCCCTTTATGTCTAGTATGTGTCTTTATGTCTAGTATGTGTCTTTATGTCTAGAAGGACTGTCTGCTGTCTGGAGACACACACACACACACACACACATTTGGGCATGTCTTTATGCAGATGTAGCACTAACAAAACTCTAAGATCATGTCAAGTTTGCTGTTTACACCTGATATTAACATCCGATGATCCAATCACAAGCCGAGGCCAAGCAAGCATGTATCAGCAGGGGCTTGATGCTTACCTTTCTCCCAAGGAGCACGTGTGCTCCTAATTTGAAACATTTAATAAAGGAATATATACACAAATATTTTCATTTTTATATATCATTTTAAATTAATCAAAATCAATCCTATAAATTTAAAATAATTCTACTCATTAACTACTACTTTTAACTCAATAACATCTGATTGCTTGTGGTGGCACAATTATTAGGTGCTTTAGGTGCACAGTAGTACATAGTAAAGAACTATACAAATTCTTAATTTATTAATTCATTTAAAAAATTTACATTTACATTTAGTCATTTAGCAAATGCTTTTATCCAAAGCAACTTGGAAATGAGGACAACAGAAGCAACCAATCCAACAAAAGAGCAATAATATGTAAGTGCTGTGACAAGTCTCGGTTAGTCTAACACAGTACACATAGCAATTTTTTAAATAAAATTTAAAAAATAAAAAGTACAAAGAAATAAAAAAAGAGACGGAAAATAGAATATATAGAGCTAGTTTATTATTTTTTAATAATAATTCAAAAGTAGATAGAATAGAATTAATAATTAATAAAAAAATACCAATAACTGAATTAATTACTCATTACTAATATTATTTATAAATACACAATCATATTTTACATTTACACATTTTTACATTTACAAGCAAATGCATTGGTTTTTAAATACCTCTGCTTCAAATTTTTTTTTTTTTTTTTTTTATAATTTTGGATTTTTTTATAGTTTAATATAGTTTATTGTGTAACTGATATATCATTAATAACCAGAAAATAATATGATCTGTATAATGCAGGACTTTTAATTATAAACAAGGCAAAATACACTTGGACTCTTATTTTGAAATATCTTTACTAACTTATTCAAACAGATGAGGGAGATAAACTATGCGCTCTTACATCCATCTAAAACATATATCAATATTAACACTATAAAGTAAACATGATCATAATTCATCAGCAGTAAATCTTAAAGGGGTGGTTGACTGGTTTTTTTTTCTAGGCTTGATTGTGTTTATGGGGTGCAATCTAACATGTGTTAATGCCTCGTTTATTAAAAAATGCATTATTTTTCACATAATTTACCTTTATTCCACACCGCTCTGTCCCTTCTCTGATAAACGCGCTGATCATTTCCTGCTTTTATGAAGCTCCTACCTCAGAAATCCATGATGGGCTCTGATTGGTTAGCTGGCCCAGTGTGTTGTGATTGGCTAAACCGCCTCTAGTGCGCGTCTAAACGTCCTGCCCCTCAGCACAGCGGCATGTGCTCCGGTTGTATTGTAAACAATGGCGTCATCTATATTGCTTATCAATTTGAGCCCGATTGAGACGCAGAGGATATTAGTGAAGAGGATCGCACAGAACCTGTGCAAGCACGGCTTTTAATGGTAGGCTTGTTTTTTTGTTTGTTGTTGTCTCATACTTTTAGATACACTGTTATTATGCTACTGCTTCTGTTAGCTTTTACTATACGGTTTTACCCTGATTAAAGCTTTAATACAGTATGGCAACCGCAAGCACGTCCATGTATAACACTTCTCATAGTTGTGTGAAAATAAGTGTATAAATGGAACAGCTTGTTGGAGCTGAGCTGATCTGAATGAGAGAGAGAGAGAGAGAGAGAGAGAGAGAGAGAGAGAGAGAGAGAGAGAGAGAGAGAGAGAGAGAGAGAGAGAGAGAGAGAGAGAGAGAGAGAGAGAGATGCAGAGCGTGTGCAGAGCAGGGCGACGCGAGGAACAGGATGAGAACTGCTACTTTAGAGCATTGACTTTGAAACTTGTGAATCCATTAGAATCGTTAGAAGACAGGATCGCGATTCATACAGTATATGAATAGATTTTTACGTGCACCCCTAGTTTTCTTCCTCTTCTCTAAAGCAGTGCAGCATGGCGTCGTCCCCTTCATTGCATGTTCCTGGGGGCGGGGTTTATCTGGGTTTATGATGTCACTAACCCGGAATTATTTTGTTGTAGTCCCTTACCGGCCGTTCACTGCAGGTGATGCTATGCTAATTCTGTAAAAGACAATTTCTCCCTTTGCACTGAATTTTGAGCTTCGTAACTTTGCAGATGTTGTTTATGCTCACACAGCTACATTACACACTAACAAAAGTTAAAAAGGTGAAATCGTATTATATGACCCCTTTAAGCAATTTCTTTTGGCATAAATGCGCAGTATACATTGATCGCCAACTGTTTGTGAAACCATGAGCCTGTAGGATGTCCAATGGTCGTTCGTTTTCACATTTTTTTCAATAAATCATAGAAATTTGACATTTGGCTTTTCTCCAGATCTAAATTTAAGAACTCTGAAAATTAAAATGGAGACTTTTGATATACTCTTTAGGACTTTATAACGTTAAATTTTGAAAAACTGAATTGAAGACTTTTGGTGAATCAGTGAATTGACTCACACTGATTCACAGTGAATTGATTTAAGGATTGACTCACATAGTCGGGCAGAACGGTTGTGTCGTCTGCTCCCAGAGGCCCACGCAAGGACTGGGTCGCCTGCTCCAGAACTTTATTGTGCTTCTTTGACAGCAGAGCAAACAAACTGAGAGAGAAAGACAGAGAGTGAGAGAGAGAGAGAGAGAGTTATAACCACAAAGCCTTTCTTGAAATCATTTCTTGAGATTATATTCGCCTCGTCTGTCACAGTATCAGCAAGAAATCAAAACAGCATGCCACAGTGATGAACGACGCTGTTGCAGCACTGCTGCGTTTATTGTGCCTAGCAGATTTTCAGATGTAAAAGATCGTAATCTGCACATCTGGCTACGAGATCAAGAGTCACAGCGGAGAAACTGCATTCAAAGGCATCGCAGACGACGCTGCACTTGCTAAGACTGTTCAGAAATATGTTAAGATATGTTGTTTTGGCATAAAGTCAAAAGCAGAAAGACATGCATCCTTCCTGAAGGCAATCCCACAATGCATTGTGCTGAGATCAGAGAAAGATGACAGACAAAGCAACAGAAATTTAAAAAAATTAAATACTGACTATTAAAAAAATTGTGTAGCTAAAAACTGTTATTTAATTATATATAGTTTTACATTTAAATTTTAATATACTTTGTGTTTTTTTTTTTTTTTTTTTTTAAATCCTGCTATTTAGGTTTAACATAGTATATCTTAAGTTTTAGTTCAGTTTTATTTTTTATTAGTGATGCACGATATTATCGGACCGATATCGGAATCGGCCGATAATGGCTTTAAATGTAAATATCGGCATCGCCCGATATGAAAAATTATGCCGATATGTCTTGCCGATAAGAAGAATATGTTAACTCACATGTGCTCAGAGTGTGCTAGTGATTAGATCAAGTCAGCAGAGTGGCTCATTCTTGAAGCAAAGTTTTGTCTGAATGATGATTAGATTGACTGTTTTGGATCGCTGCATTTAATCTGTGAAAGCAAGTACAGAATGACGCGTTCGGTGTGTGATAGTGTAAACGATAAAAGCAGGTGCAGCGGCGTCGGCACCAGCCTCCCCGGGGTCCTAATGCCCACTCAGTAAGGAGTTTTAATCTGTAGGGGGCGCTGTTGGCCTACTTCTAATGAAATCAAAGTAAAATAGCCTATACAAATAACATTTAGACTGTTTGTGATTAAATAAAGCAGTAATTGATGTCATAAAATAATGAGTATGTTTTGATTTAAAGGTCAGAAGCTATAGCTTAAATGAAAAAAAAAAAAAAAAAAAAAAAAAAAAAAAAATCACAAACATGACACTTGTAAATTAAATAATTTCATATATACTGATTTATTCATTAATGTGTAATATGTTATATTTTTTAAACAAATCATAAGCTCTAAAAGATCTTCAGAATTTTTACAACTCTTTTGCTTTAGACCATCTACAAATGTTTAATCTTAAAATAAAACGTTAAGGTTAACACTGCATCTTTCTGGGGGAAAAAAAATCCAGCAATTGATATATAGTTTATTAATAATTATTTTCATAGCTTCAATGTACTGTCAAAAAAACCTTCATTATTGTTTAATTCTAACAAATAAGTTCTTGTTAAAAACCAACCAAAGTTAAAATATTTTGCTTATTATTTCTGCACAGGCAGGACTCACTCTTCCCACTGGTCGCTCTTTTGCGACAAACTTTCTCAGTTGGTCGCATGAGCACATAATTTGGTCGTAATTTTTATTTATTTTTTTTCTACAACATGGGATTAATCAATGCATGCTGATGAGCTTTTATCATAGTTTATAGTTATATAGTAACGAAAGTGTTCAACATTCAACGCGTTCTTTTTCATCATCATTATTTGTGATTTAAATTTTGTGAATGGGAGATCCTCTTTTGCGGTGTTTTAACCCGGGCTTCGTGGGCTTTCACTTTCGAGAGACGTGAGGTAAACAGCAAAGATAGACTTTTCAAAATGAAAACAAAAATAAAAGTAAAACTAAACAGGCAGGTTTTAAATGTTTTTTTTTTCCCCACAAGAATGCCAACATGTTCACCTTCTCTGGTTTAAGAAGCGGTCTTTTACTTTAGCTTGAAAACCAAATCCTCCGTTGCGCTCCGTCCGCTGCGCGCACCTTCGAACTCGTGCTGATGATGCGAGTAAAGGCTAAAGGCTGATTTATACTCGATGCGTCCGCAAGTTCTACAAAACCAGGCTCTACACCCGAAGCGCTCGCGCTGAAAGCGCCTCTCTCCACGTTATCAGTGAAATCTGACTCCTGCTACAATGTGCCGTGGCTTGGCAGCACGCGCTGTATGGAGCAGGAGCTTTGGAGCAGCGCAGACTGTGCACTAGCACAAATGCAACCATGTCAAATTTTAACTCGCACATTCTCAAAAAACGGTCGCAGTCTAGAGCCCTGACAGGAGAGACTTGGTGTTGTTTCCAAACAAAAGGAAATATATCGGTATCGGCCAAAATGAGTTGAAAAATATCGGCATATCGGATATTGGCAAAAATCTAATATTGTGCATCCCTAGTTTTTATATATTTCCAGTTAGTAATTTTAGTGCTTCAACGTAAACTTATTACAGCCAGTTGCCAAGGCTGCTGTTTTTTTTTTAATATTTTTTTTTTTCATTTTTTTTTTAAATTTGTTTTTAATAGATTACTTTCAGAAATTTTTGTACTTGTCATTTTTGTTCAACTATTTTTTCTAATTTTTATTTAAGTTTTTAAAGTTTAGTTACATTTTTCATCTAATATTTTAATTTAATTTTATTTCAGCTTTTGAATAGTTTTAGTTGATGATGATAACCCTGACTGAAATCAATATTGGTGTCAAGTCGCTGCTTGTCACTGATTAGGATCCATGAAGGATCTAACAGTCACGCAGGCCATTCACAAGCTTTTGTAACTGTGCTCTGGTTTCAGAGCTCTTTTAATGAAGCTTAGGTCTGTACAGTATGTAATTTGGGTCAGAGTTTTCTCTCAGGTCTGGGCATGAGGGCTGGATCAGAAAAAACCTCCAGACTTGAGTTTCTCTAGGAAATTTTTCAAATTCTACTTGGGTCACATTTTAGACAAAAGACTAGGACAGCATGAATTACAGAAGCATTTCTGCCTGGGTCTGGGAGTTCAAATAAACAACAGAAAGCAGGCTAAAAGTTTCCTACAACTTGAATTGTTTATATGATTTAATTTAATCAAAAGTCTCAGTCACAACTAAGTTCCCTAATTCCAATACAGCCTGAGATTAATCTGTGTTGTTATGGTTAAATAAAACTAAAACTACTCCTTTTTTAATATATATTAGCTTAAAAATGTAACTAAATAAAAAAAACAAACAAAGAAAAAAACAATTAGAAATGTTGGCTTGGCAGCTAAATGAAATAAAACGGGTAGGTTCAAGTACTAAAAGTACTAAAATGATTTTAAAAAAGCTAAATAGAAATATTTTTTAAAAACCTAATAAAAAAGACAAAAAGCACAATAAAACTACTAAAAATAAAAAATAAAAATGAAAAACTAAACATTTAAAAACAAAAGTAAATTTACTATAGTAGTAGTAGTAATTTATTTTTATTACCATGTCAGCATGTAAGGCTATCTTCATGGCAAAAACGGAGTTAAAATAATACAAGAATTACATAAACAAAATAAAAACCAAGCAAACACAAAAATACAGCAGTTAAAAAAATAATACAAGATTTTTCAAATTAAAACATGATAAGATTTCTAAAATCTTTTCTGGTAAAATCCCACTAAACAAGTCCCTGAGTGAGCATACTTCATTAAAAAAAAGTTTTCTACTTGCATTAAAACCAGGACAGTTCCCATATTTTCAAGTATTTAAAGGGGTCATCGGATGTCCATTTTCCACAAGTTGATATGCTTCTTTAGGGTCTTAATGAAAAGTCTATAA